>CP125848.1:46683143-47283143 GCA_030408175.1 Trifolium repens
GTTAGCTAATGATTGGGAGATGATTCTTTCACATACTCTTAATAGAGAAAGGAAAATGCTAAATAGTGTCCAGGGGACATTGGTTAAGGTTACTAAAAGTAGAATAATAATCTTGAAACATGTGCAGTCAAAGTGTTTAAAGTTTGAATAATGTTATTTTCAATGTAAATTTTATCTTTTTTAGTTCCTTAACTAGTGCCCCTGGGGCACTAGTTAGCATGACCCAGAAAGGAAAAATGCTTGTGTGAATGTGTTGGCTAAATTGGCGGCAAGCTCTAATTCGTCGTTGGTGGATGTTTTTACTCCTCCTAGAGATATGATTAAATCACTATGTGATGATGTTGGTAGTGTAGATCGAGTTTATTAGGGAATATATCTCTTATTATTTCTTTTTTTAATTTTTTTTTCTCTTATGAAATTAACCTAAAAAAAAAATGAATCTTCTAATAAATACAGTATATGATAACAAATTAAGTAATATAGAGTGTACTCAAATCAATCGTTAGTTGGTTCAATGGTGATTGACACTAAACTTGGTTGGGAGGACTAGAGTGCGATTCTCGGCAGCTGCAATTGGAAGGAGGGCTAAAATCACTTGATGTAAGAACTGATTCCCAAATCAGATTAAACTGGTTGTGAAAATAAAATGAAAAATATATATAAAGTACTCCAAATATCCATAATAAAAAATACCGAAAATAATGAGAATAAAATAGAAAGTAAGTAAAATTAGCCAAGCAATTTATCCAATATAAACGAAACATTATCTAGTCAAACAAACGAAGCGTTTTACTACCCACTTATAAAAAGTACAAATGAGACTCAAAAGACTTCATTAAAATAGGAAAATGCTAAATAGTGTCTTCGGGGCACTAGTTAAGGATATCAAATATAAAATAACAATCTTAGAATTTATGTAGTAAACATATTTAAAATATGAACAATGTTGTTTTCAATGGAAAATTTTCTTTTTATAGTTCCTTAACTAGTGTCCCGGGGCACTAATTAACATCACTCATTAAAATATCACTTTTAAAATAAAAAATTTAATACCATCTATCAATTACTCAACACTTACACCTTTATTTAAAAGATAACAGCATTCTACGATTTTTTAATCAGATTTTATTTACTGTAAAACCAAATTCTGAATTATTAATATCATAATTTTTTAGGTTTAAGAAAAAAAATTAAATTTTTTTCTTTTTGACAGATATTCTATTTATTAAAATCATAGAAAGAGATTTATATAAGGCACGGTGCATTATGTCACGGGGGAATGTTCCTCTTTTCCCACAAGACAAAAGAGTAACAACTATTTAATTTCCTACAATTCCCTCATTTTTGTGGTAACATGCATGCATTGGATATTTTTAATTTAAAGATTGGGTCATTGAGTACGTATATCTACCTTTCTGCTATACGATTTTTAAAGTTATTCATAAAAAACGAAACAAAAAAATTACGCAGAGAAAACAAAATATATATCTAATACCTAAAAAGAAAACAAAATGTCTATTTAATGTTTTTTATGGTAATAGTTTAAGAGTTTAATAATGTACATATATCGTCGGTGTAAAATAGTAAAATTTTATTGAAATATTAGTGTAAAACTGTTCTACACATCTATAGTTTAATTTTAAATTTTTCTTTTTGTACAAGTTTAATTTTAAATTTTATTACTTCTTAAAATTAATATAATTTTCGTTAAAAAATTAATTAATTTAGTTAATTTACTTAATTTTAGGTGAAAGTTAGCTACCACAGCGAGTTTATGGCGTGCTCGCAACAACATCATGTCACTACAAGAAATATGATTTTTGCCAACAACTTTTTTTGTTACAGGTCGCTGGCAAAACTATTTTGGGTAGTTTTGCCAGCGACTTGTAACAACTTTTAACAAAAAAAGTTGTTGCAAAAAATCTTATTTCTTGTAGTGTTTAGATGAGTTGTTACTAATGTGTTCTTTTTAGTGGATCATGTTATTTGTGGCATTGGATCATAGTACATATATGAAATAGTTAATCTTTTATTTACTTTGATTGGTGTAGTAATACATTAATCTGTCTTCATAGCATCTAATAGAATCCTTTCAAATTATAAGGATTGAGTACATCTTATTCTCTTTATAATTCAATTGTTGTTTATAAAAAAGATAAAGGTATTTTTTTTATAATAAAAAAGTTACAGTTTTAAACTTCGAATATCAAATATTGATGGTCATTGTAAATGTAATGTACCTTATTAGTTATTACATTTTAAATTTAATTATGTTTAACATATATTATTGATTTTTTTATAACAACTTATATAATGAATGTTAAACAATAGATAAATAAGATTTGAATATAATTTTTTTCAAGTAGTCAAATGACTAAAATCCACCTTAGGGAAATCAATAATTGGAATGTTCAAAATTCAAATTATATCTTTTATATATAAAAACATCCTATTAACACCTAACTAAGTTCACGGATCAAATATAAGTGTGTGTGTGTTTCATTTATATAAGTGGGGGACTTCAAATTAAATTAAATATAAAAAATTGGTAAAATGTTTTTTCAATGCATACTGAACTCCAATTTTATTTCTTGAGGGGAGATCTTCAAGGATGACAACAAAAGAAGATGCAACTTTGGATACATTGTTGGATTGTATTAATCTATATTGACAAAACAAAATTAGAAAAGTATATATATATATATATATATATATATTACTAATTATATATTATATTAAAAGTATGAGATGTGAATTAATATTACTAATTATATGTGGTTTGTATAATTGAAATGGATAAGGTGATCTGATGAGATTGAGAGAATATATTCGAGTTGGATGGAATCAATGTCCTTAGGGGGGTGGGAGGGATGTCGTATATAAAATTGATAGTTTATTAAAAACTATTAAAGTAGAGCTATTAGAGAGAAAGGGGATAGAGTGAATCCATTATTATTCATATAAAGAAGCATTCAATTATATTAGTATTATTATACTTAAAGAAGTAGGAGTGTGATCCCCGAGAGTTTAGCTCAATCAGTAAGGATAATAACATTTTATATATATGAGTCAGGGTTCAATTCCGGACACTCTACTTATTCATCTAATAGATGAATTTTCAAGCCACTAGACTACATAACCAAAAAAAAAGTAGGAGTGTGCATCATAAGCTAGCTACACAAACACGTATTGTAGCTCAATTTAGAGGTAGTTACAAACGGTTATATTAGCGGGAAAGCAACAAAAAAAGAAAACTAGTGTTGTAAAACTTGTGGAACTTGCCTCTAGAACTTCAGTAATGAATCTTAAGGCTAAATAATTAAATTATACTAGTAGTTTTAAATAATAATAATAATATAGAATGAAGATTTATTTTGGTCTCTAAAAAAAATGACGGAGAATAAATTAGTCTTTGACTAAAAAAGAGTCTCATACAAAAAATAAACAAAATAATTTAGTTATTCTGATCTTATCTCTAATCAAACTTTTTTAATTGTGATTGGAATATGTAACAGTCTATATGTCATATAAAGAATAACCACATGTTATTTTAAATTTTAAACAAAAATAAGGGCTTGTTCTGGTCTGCGACAATTTTTTGAAATAACTTGATCTCTAATTCTTCTAAAAAAACATCCAATAAAATTTCGATTAATTACTGCTCATTCTTCTTTAATTTGTACTTTTTTCTTTGATTATGAAAGAATCAAGTTTGTTGAAACTTAAGAGACTACATTAATACTTTCGAATATTTTTGAACTCAAGTTTGTTAAACTCAAAAGTTCCCCACAAAATATGAAAAATACAAATTTGATTCCTTTATGTGTTCAAAAAACTTTATCATTTCATGATTGAAGAAAATACATATTAAAGAAGAATGAGGAAGTTTAAAATTTTTTAATTTTTGGATTTTAAAATTTTGTAGTGATCGAATTGTCCCAAATTTTGGTTAAAAAAAATTCCATTAAACAAAAGTTGCAACAAACACTAAATTGTCGAGTTTATTTTTGTAAGAGATTAAAATTTAAAAATGGTCATTTTTTGTTGTGGTTTTCCCTCCGCATTTTTTATAAAGATCAAAATGAATTTTTACTCTATATTCTATATATTATTATGGAAGTTTCTTGAGAAGTCAAGGCAAGTACATTAACAAATCTAGATTTTACTTTATTGCTAATTGGGCTGAATTAATTTGTTGTGGGTCTAAGCCTATGTTCAATACTATTTTGGACGTACCATCTACACTGGAGATTCACTTTTCGTGTCCCTAGGTTTCTTCTTTCATCTTCTGAAATAACCATAGTACTTCTCACCATTTAGAAGACGAGCATTTTTTGCACTTTAAATAGTGAGTGTCAATATTTTATATTCAAACTGAACGTCAACACCTCCCATAAATAAAAAAGTCATGGAAAAAAAAGAGTTTGTATTCTAGAAATCGAATTGAGTTCGGATCCTAAGTAGCGAGAAAGGTAAATTAGATATGTCAAGAGGTGCGTGTGAGACTCAGGGAATGCGAAAAGTAAATCTCTCTACATTGTGGGTCTTCTCTTTTCCTCTTCCAACTATAGTGTGGCCATATTGTGAATCTAAAACAACTTTGAAACACTGGTTTTTCTTTTCTTCCTCTTTATTTCTTTTTGACAAAACTTTTCTTCCTCTTTTTTACTTATTTTAAAAATTCTGATCTTCAGAAAATGCTAAATAGTGCATTCGGTACACTAGTTAAGCATATTAATATAGAATTTTTTTTGAAATTTGTGCATTTAATATATTAAAAATTTAAAAAGTTATTTTTCTAACATTAATTTTATCTTTTTATTTTCTTTTTAGGTATGCTTAATTAGTGCACCAGATGCATTGTTTAACATACCCCTTTTCTTAATATATAATTACCACTCGAATTATATATAACGCAATGCAGTGTTAAAGTGTTATTTTAGTTATAACTTATATATAACGCAATGCAGTGTTAAAGTGTCTTTTAGTCATATATATATATATATATATATATATATATATATATATAATTACATATGAATAAAAGGTAGACGGATAATAGACTGTGCTGTTAAATCTTTTTGTATAGCAAAACTCAATATTTGAAAAATTACTTTTATAGATCCAGTCGACACAACATTGTTATACATGACCTTTTAAATTTTTTTAAAAGATTTACGGTCTCTGAAGCTAAAAAGTTAAAAATGTCAAACTAGAAGAAAAAAGTGTGTGACACGTGGTTGTGTATGAGTTTTTTATTGATTTAATGTGATACATATGTGTGATTGTTATGCAAGCATGACCTTATATAGTGTGTTGCATGCATCTTTTACCAACCGTTTGAAAAAACATTGATCTCATCATGCATTTCTACCTGCATAGTAAAACTCATTCTTTCTTTTTTTTTTTTTTTTTTTTTTTGACTCAAACTCATTCTTAATTTACTCACATTTCTTCATTGTTTTCTTATGCAAATTGCTCATATACTTCATTTCCAATTAATTATTTTTTTTCTCATATATGTATCACACTTTACTTTAAATAAACAATCTAAATTATATATATTTCAAATTTCTTCGTTTTTGAGGAATTATTTGTTAGCAAACTAAACAAGGAGAGCAAATATAGTGCAGGATGTTTAGAAAAAGGTGTTAAAAAGTTGAAAAAATTATTGTTGACTTAATCATTACCAATTTGCTACATTTTTTTTATTGCATTATTGTTTGACCTTTTGAGGTACATTATATCCATTGAATTGGAATAACACTAGAATATGAATTATATACATAGCACAACAACATAAATTTAGGAGCTACTGAATCAGACATCGAAGTTGACCAGCATTCCAAATGATGCCACAAATATTTTCTAAATGAACATGCCTCTTATGTCTAATACTGCAGCATGGGGACACTTGCATTATTGATGAAATCCATTTTAAGGAAAATAATTGAGTCATGGTATGATGAGTTGAAGCACTGAAGCAGCCCATCCACTAGAATAATTCTTACATGGAGAAACTATGCTATGCATCACCAATAGCAACACACACACACACACCATAACTATTAAATAACTAATAAATTTAGATATAATTTGATGTTTTCCTTATTCCATAGATGAATATATAGTTATTTATTATGTTGATAATTAATTAATGTTGAATTTGAAAAGTTTAAACAACAAATATATGTATCAATTCTGTGAACAATTTTACTTTTTAGGAACTAAAAAATAATAAAAATTAAGTAATAACTAAAATTTAATATAGTCTCCATTTTATATGACCGATTATTTTTTAACTCTTGTTCTCAGAGAGAACCTGATAATTCAAAATTCGGCTGCGAGGTAACTAAAATCTGACTAAAAAATATTTGTATCAAAAGTCGAACTCGATTCTTTCAAATAATTTATTTTAAAGAAAACTCATTAACCCCTTAAGCTTAATGTCTTAGTTACAAAAATATATTCAAGGTTATAAACGTGTGTCAATTTTGATATATTTTGTAGAAAATTTACATATATATATATTCGATCTTTGTCACACAACTTTTAGTCAAAAAAGATAGAGTGTGGAATAAAATTATCCGGTAAAATAGTAGTCAATTGATGCTTTTTGCCTCGGAAAAAAATGGTTTTTCGCATGTGTTTTATAGACATTGTAGGTGACTTTGTACGAAAATTTTACTCTCAATTTCAAATTTTCAACACTTATCGAGTAAACAACTACAGTAAATGAGTACTATATGTATTTTCAATTTCATTTTTTGAAGGAATTTCAATTTCATGCTTTTTATTTGGATTTGTTTAACATGTACTACAATACTGCATATGTTAAAGTAGACAAAAATAATTATTTTTTATTGAAAACAACAATTATTTATTAAAAAGTTATATATTTTATATAAAATGCACAAGTTACAATACAAACTTACTATTTTAAATTTTTTAACATGTACAAATTTGCACATATTAAAAAAACCTTTTTTATTTTATTATTAATATTCTGAAAAGGTGTTTTGATTGTCTCAATTTTTATTATATTAATCCTTTTGAGAATATGTTAAAGATTAAATTGATACTAAAGTATAAAGTTGGAGACCAAATTAAAAATAAATTATTTAAAAGAAAAGAACTTAATTGAAAATAAGTGGCTAATTAAAAAAACTAATTTGGCATATTAATAAAATCTGAGATTGCTTTTAAAATATTTATAAAATTAAGAACCTATTTAAAAGTGTCTTACAAAATTAAGAACCAATTTATTGGTTTACCCAACACTTATCTCCTTTGCCCTAAGGCTATAAATCATAAAAATACCAATTTTATCTTTTATGTTATTTAAAAATTATTAGTTATTTTTCTCCTTCATTTCAACAATTACAACCCATTAGTCCACCCCGACAATTCCATAAGCCAAATTTGCAACCGAAAATTTTGAAATAGGAGTATAGGACGTCATATATGAAGCCAAATTTCCAAATTGAAAAACTTGAGCTAGATTAATTTAGGGATAATTATTATTTTGGTTTTAAAAATATAACTCACTATTACATATTTGGTCCTAAATATATCAAAGCCACAGTAGTTTTGGCCCAGGTTATTTTGTTTATTTTTTTATTAATGTGTAATTATTTTATATATATAGTGGATCTCTAACTGCACAGGTTTGATTAGGTGTTCCGTTAATTAAGTCTTCCACACTTCTTATAATAATGATTAGTTTTTTTTAATTTTAATGTTAAAATAAATTTTATTTGCTTAAATACCCTTATAAATAGAGTAGTTGGATATATTCAAGTATAATAAATAAGGGTATATTTGTAAAAAAATTAATAAATAAAGCATTGATATTTTACAGGGAGAAATAATTCGAGACATCGAAAATTGTAAAGAATACATTTAAAATGAGACAAAGTTTGACAAATTTAAAACTGATTTTCTAAAAGATTTATTGAAGTTTTTGCCAAGGTTTGATTATGGGTACATAATCTGTCAGAGCACTGCATGATATTCGAGAAAAAAAAATTGTCAATTAGTCTAGTGATCAGAATTTTACATTTTAAAATAGAGATACTAAAATTTAAATTACGATCTCTGCATATTATATGAAATGTCTCTACCAACTGATAAGTTATGCTCAAGTCGATTGATTATCCATATTTCATTAACAAACCAACAACATTGATCAAAGATTTTATGCAAAAGTATTTTGGAAAAGCAATGCCAAAGTTTTACTGTTTATAAACTATAAAATTCTTTTTTTTTTAAGAAAAAAATGAAAATTTTGAAATGTTTCAGGTTATATAGGGTAAAATGAAAGGCTCACATTGTACCAAAAAAAAAATGAACAGTTTGCACAAATATATAGGAATAAAACCTCAAATAGCATACTTAGAAATTACTTTTGTCACCCTATTAATTACTCTTGCACACTATGTTTTCCCCATTTTATCCTTCCGTTACTTAAACTTAAGTAGCGGATGTTGTAAGAATGAATAATTTTTGAAAAATAACACCCTACATGAAATTTATGTCTACTATTTAAGTAACGGACGTTATAAAAATACGAAATTTGAGAAGAAAAAAAAACAACTTACATGAAAATTTCTCTTTTTTTATAACACGCGCTACTTAAGTAGCGGATGTTCTAAAAAGGAGAATTTCGAAGAAAAAAAAAACTTTCACAATATGAAATTTTTAAAATTTTAAATGTAGATACCGTTACTTAAATAGCAAATATAGATATTTTAGTAATTTTATAAGGCGCAAGAGAAATAGAATAGAGTGGCAAAAGTAAAATCAACATACTTATCTTTTATGGAATCAAGCAGTAAAAAACTAAAAATATACAATCATCATCCATTCAAAAAAATAAAACACAAAACAACCGAGTTTTCGGTGCCTCAAATCAAGTAGGCAAACACAAATAGAAAAATATTTGTATAAAAAAAGCATTCAAACAAACCAATGAATAACAAACATTAAAACTTAAAAGAAGGTACTCAATCATCACAACTATCCTTAAATTTAAACAAGGTTCATTTTATGTGATAAAAGCTCATTTTACATATCCACATTTTAAAATTCTAACCTGAAAAAATCCTGAAATTATATTTTGCCATAAAAGGGGATAAAAGCGGTGGCATCTAAAGTGAACTATCAAACAAGTAGTTTACTGGTGGACCACTTATATACATCGTTAGATTTATTAAAAAATGATTAAAGGCCTAGATGAATTAGAAATAAAAGTAAGAACATTTGTATCTTTTCACACACAATTCCTATCCCCTCTACCATCTCCCCCTTTCTCATGCCGCATACACCACCACACCATAACCTCTCCTCTCTTGAACATTTTGTTGGAAGATAACTGCATCACCCCATGATGATTGCATCCATCTAACAATGTTTATCTAATTCACAAAAAAAAAATATATGAAATTTCCATCATAATTTTAATTGGGGTAAATAGAAAAGGAAGAATCTTAAGATTTGTAAGAAAACATGAAAATTCCTCTCTCTGCAACAATTTCACAGCCTTTCTTTTTATAGTTGTTTTTTTTATAAAGAGAAACTAAATATTGCAAAACATATTTTTCGTCAAAGTTTAATCTTTGTTTGAAGTTTGAGAGTGGGAGATTTAGATGAGGTTATAGTAGTGCTTTGCTTCAGCCCTTCGGAAATGAACCAAGATTGCCCGACAGTGCCGAAGAGGAGGTGGAGGATAACAAACACCAAACTTTTCCTTGCAATCGTCGCGTACATTTAATGAGGCCGTAAATAAAATAGGAGGAAGAGGAAAAATAAAAAACAGAGAAATGTGATCTAGTGTATAATAACATATTTAAAACTCATCAATCTAATGGTTCTTAATGGTTGTGCAAAGTAGTCCACCGGTGAGGTATTTGATAGAGTCCTCACTCTAGAATCGACCGTTAAAAGCATGTATAAACCACATTTAATCTATGTGTGTAATATTGATTTTTTGTTATCCAAATTTAAAAGGAATTTTAAATTCAAAATGGGTAAAGTTGAAAATATAAATGAATTTGTGGGGTGCACGAGAATCGTGAAATTGGAAAAGAAAATTATTAATTTTTTATATATTAAAAAAGAAAAAAACTGCAACTACTAGTTACACCCCACACTTGTCTATACTACTCAGACCAAAAATCAAAAGAAAGACAAAACCCATACACATTGCAACCCAAAAGTTCACGGACCCATATTCCTTTCAAGGGCCATATAGGAATGATATTTACTTTTGATGTCCTACCTAATTTTTCGTGCGCCTTATAAATTTATTAAAATATTTTTATCCGCTACTTAAGTAATGGGTACACCTAAAAATACTTTACTATTATAACATTCACTATTTAAATAGCGGATAACATTTTTTATAAATTACTCATTTTTGTAACACCTATAACTTAAATAATGGAAGAGTAAAATGGAAAAAGTTTATGGAGCGCAAGTAACTAATAGGATGACAAAAATAATTTTCTGTAGGAATAGGATATACGTACCCAAAAGAACAAAGAGAGAAATAAAAGAGCAATAAAAGTATAAAACACAGCCTGAAAAATAAATAAAAGAAACGTGAAGGCCACAACATACATATATGTCATATATTGGCTGTGGAGGTATCGTGAAGTACATACATATAATAATTGGCTATGGAATCGTGGTTGTTCAAAGCTGTGGAGTTGCATGTCGACTCTCTAAATTTGTTGTGAATATATTCTTTTGCATGCGCAGTGCTACATAAAATTTGTCACCTTACTCAAATAGATTGGGAAGTTAAATGGTACTATCATCTTATTGTGAATCTAATATATGTGATATTGATGATTTGGCAAACATATGGACTGTGAAAGGGCTAACACTTTGATGATTTATGAGCATGTTTTAGGTTAAATTATTTATTATTTCTTGTTGATAGTATTGGGTCACGAATCGTAGACTAATCTCTTTGTGGTTTTTCTTTTTCGAGCTTTGACCCTCCCCTATATTCAAAGTTATAATAGCTAACATGAAGTGCTATGTTTAAGACCGGTTTTACAAATTTATAGGTATAAAGCAAAATTTAAATTGAGACCCTTTGAAAAAAAGTCGACCGTGCAGCCGCGATGACATTGTTGAATGAATTGATGCAACTTGTTGCTGGAAGAGGTGGTGGTGATGCGAAGGATGGTGGTGATAAGGTGAATCTTATTGTGACTATGCACAAATAAATATTTATTTCAATTAATAAATATTTTTGAATTTTTTTTTTTAAAAAAAAGTTAACCAAAAAATGGGGCCTATAACTGTCACATAAGTATTATGTTCGTAAAATTAACGGCAGAGACCAAATTCAGTAACAAAATAAAGTATAGGTTTTTTACTCAAATTTTAAAATTTAGGGATTATTCTTAAATATAGAGCAAACGTAGGGACTAAAAACATTTAACCCTTGTTTTTAATAAGCTGAGGTTAGCATCCCGTTTATAAAATTAACGGCAAGGACCAATTTTAATAACGGAAAAAATTATAAGATATTTTTTCACCATAAACAAAATGTTGGGACTATTCTTGATAATAAGGCAAAATATAGGGACTAAAAGCTTTTTAACCTAAATATTTATATTAAAAATCATGTATTCAATTTTAAAAAAATTAAAATGTTATTTTTTTTAGTGCAAAATTTTTATTTTTAAATTTCATAACACTTGATGTCAGAACTGACCCCCGAATCAGATTAAACTGGTGGTAGAAACCAAAAAATTCACTTTTTTTTTTATTTACAAAAGTTCACTTTTTAACAATACCCATGAGTAAATTTGGATTATTATTTTCAATTTCAAGTTGACGTGCTATTAAATTTTTAAAAATAAAAACTAAATATCTAGTGTAAGTTGGGCTGATCCAGAAAAGTCATTGGTCCGATAACCCATCGCGTGCCAGCCCAAAGCAGGTCGGCAACCCGTTTTGCCAGCTTTACTTAGGATACTTAAAAAAAGTATATAGAAATATTATGTTAAAAAGTGATACATTTACCCTTTTAAAAAGTTTAAAAATTACTATTTTCAATCTAAAACTTTTATATTTTCTTAACCTGTGCCGCCACAAAAAAAGAAAAAAAGAAAAGAAAAGAAAAGAGAAGTATGATTTTTTCTGATTTTGGGAGGAAAAATAGCAGATTCAATTAAAATTAGTTTATTTTATTTTATTAGTATAAGTTCTTATGATATTTTCTGATGAAGAACATATTGGTTTAGTTCAATTGAATTGTCATTTTATTTTACCAAATACATTTTACAGAAAATTTAAATTTTAAACTCGTTTTAGAAAATATATATAATATTAACAAATACGGAAAATTCTAACATGGACCACCACTTCAAGTGGTCCATGGTGGACCATTCATGAAAAACTATATAACGAATACGAATTTTACAAAATCCACCGTTGAATTGAAAGTTTATATCATATAGATCATCTATAGAAAATTTTAAAAAAATTGAAAATCATTTGATATGTTTTTGAGACCCAGCAAGATTAACGGTTTATTAAATACTGTAAATCTCGATAAATCCCAATAAAATATCAAATGATTTTCAATTTTTCTAAATTTTTTTATGGATGATCTATATGATATAAACTTTCAATCTACCAATAAATTTTGTAAAATTCGTATTCGGTAGATCACTTGTCCACGGTGGACCGCTTGTGAAGGTGGTCCACCGTAGCATTAGCCTAACAAATACATGTATACAACATACTTTATAAGATACTATTAGTGGTTTAGTCACAAGTGGTCCACCGTAGCATTAGCCTAACAAATACATGTATACAACATACTTTATAAGATACTATTAGTGGTTTAGTGTGAAAAGAATACAATATTTTGATTTGGGATTTCAAAATTATTTCTGACTGATGTGATACTACATCTAACAACCAAACTAATATAGCTCAAGTTTGTTTGATTTTGTTCCATTTGGACCTCAATATAAAAAGAAATTAAATTAATATTTTTTTCAAGTATTTTAATGAAGAGACTTGTGCAATTTAAATATGAAGAACTAAAAAATTTAGATTAGAACCAAATGGTGGAGTTAGGTTAAAATGTTTGGTGGACCGTGACAAAATTTGATCCCTCCCATATATATATATATATATATATATATATATATATATATAATTTGACTACTCTTTTAATGAAAACTTTGGGGCGGGCCGTGGCCCTCCCGAGCCCACAAAGAGCTCCACCCCTGCCTCCAATAACCTAATAGCTACCAACTGAATTAGAGGACAAAAATTAATTTAATTATCTATTTGAGTTTAATTTTTCAGTTTCATAGTGTTTGTTTATTTGTTTTACACCCTATTTATAACATAGTATTATTTTCAATCGATTTATTCGCAATGAGCACTAGAAGGTGAAAATTTCATGTACGGTTCTATAATAAAGATGGAATTGAGAAACAACCATCAACTATAATCCCAAAAGAACTTGATTCCATAAACAACATCGAATAAGAATGAAAGCAAAAGACTATCGAGATAATAAAATTTGCTTCGATAAATATGCTCACTTGATCCGATCCCCTTGATCACATCTTGACAAAGAAAAATAGTAAAACTTTTGTCTACCTAAACTAATGTAACCATCACTCTTTAGCTGAGAATCAATTTGACAACAATGCAGTATTAGTATGCATGAATATGAATTATGAGCTAAACATACAAAAAAGTAAATCAAATTACTATGTTATGAAATATGGAAAAGATACAATATCACACATATGATATGGTGGGAATCCAATTTAGATGTGAATTTGGTATATAGTTCACCTTACTTTTTGTCTCTTTATTCAGTGCTATGCTATCACAATATCATTCACACACACGCTTTTGCTCTTTGGACCCCTCATCTCAACTCATCACATCATTTTTGAATTCACACGTCACTTTCGCGTCTACTCTAATTCTTGTTCCCTTTTGGCGCTCTCTCTTTTTCTAACACTGATTGCTCTATTTTAAATTCAAAAGTACCACTACTAATTAAATGCAACAATATTATATTCATTCATGCATTTTAAATTCTAATTCAAATAAAGTAGCACTACCTTTGCTCATTTTTAAATAAGACAACTTCTAGACAAAAATTAATATATTTAATTTATAATAATATAATTCAGATACATCAATTTTTATTGTCCAATAGTCTTTTACAAAAAAAACTAAAAATAAAAAAATATAATTCAACCATAGATAATTTGAGAGAATCTGTATTCGATTCCTACTAAAAACAATTTTTAGTGAAATCATATTTAATTCGCAACTGAACTTTAAATTAACAAATCACTTTTTTTTTGTTAAATAACCTAATGATTAGAAATTTCACCCTTAAAGTGGATAAATGAAATGATAAAAATTTAAACCATAATTCCTATATATATAATGCAATGTTATACCAAATGAGTTAAGTACATAAATCACTTTCTTATGCAAACCAAAAGAATCGAAACAAAATAAAAAATAGTATAATGCAACAATATTATTATATAATCACATGTCATATCATAGATTATTATACAGTATTTATTATTATATTATTCTTATAACATTTACTGGTGCAGCACACTTTTCAAATTTCTCAGCAACTTTGCACAATTCAGGTTCTTTTCCTCTAAACATAAAATTTCATATGCATGATCTTGTTCTTTTCTTTCTCTAATTTTAGCTTTCTTGGTTTCATTCCTTCATGTTTTTTGTTTCTGTTACTGGTAATTTCCTTTTCATTTCAATTTTCAAATTTCAATTTTTTTTTTTTCATTTCTCATTGATGCTTTCAACTATGCTCATATATCTATATAACTAGGGTTTATCATGAAGTAAATCATTTTCTCCGTTTTTTCCAATTGAAAATTAGAAAGTTTTAGTTTTAGCTTAAAAATTCAATTTCTATTTTTGGATTGCATGTGTTTGGTAAACTTAGTAATGAATTAATAAATTATCAATCATTGGAAAAGAAAGGGGTTGGTCAAACAAGTGTTTTTTATGAATAATTAAAGGAAGTTATAAATTACCAATCTGTAATTTGTTGAATAGTTTTGATGTTCTTTATTACAAATTTATACATCTTGTATGGTTGGTAATATTTATGATTCTTAGTTCTTATACAACTACTTGTTTGGTTTTGAAATTTTGGGCTAGTTTGGAAATTATGAGGCTCTTAATGAGGAAGTTAAATGTTTGTTAGAGAGTGTTAATTGTTTACCTGATAACAATTTTGCTATATTTCTCTGTCTAGGTCTTGTTTTTCTGGAATTAGGTAGAGCTTTATCTTACCGCTGTGTGTTACCAGTTACCATCTAAGTGTTGAATTGAATCCTCATAAACCCGTGTTTTGTAGCTGTAACTTGTGGAACTGCATTGGGTTCTTTCTGTAGCTGAAAATTGAATATTCGATTTCTCTGTGGTAATAGGTAAATTTTTTATGTGGAGTTTGGTTATTAAAGAGCGTCGCTACTTGCTACAATATGCATGTCTTAGGCTGCGAAGAATTTGTGTGTAATGTTTTGTGGCATTATGTTACGTTATGTGTGTGTTTGGTGATGTTGGTTGTGATGATGAACTCAATGTTGCTATAATTTCCAGGAATGCCATTTTGCCGGTGACAGTAAGAGGTGAAGTGGATTTAGTTCAAATGGAGCAGTATGAAATTCTAGAACAGGTCGGTAAAGGTGCATTTGGTTCTGCTCTGCTTGTGAGGCACAAGCATGAAAAGAAAAAGTGAGTATTGTGATTTATGATATTATGTATCCTTTTGTATGTTTAAATATGAGTAATTAAATAAACTATGCATTTTACTATCTTGATAAGCTGTTATATCATTTTTTAAATATATGTTTTATGTTATTTACATTATAGGTATGTTCTCAAGAAGATCCGTCTTGCTCGCCAAACTGACAGAACTCGTAGGTCAGCCCATCAGGAGGTAATCCGCCCCTTTTGGCAGTTATTTGAGGAAAATGGAATTAGGTTCTTGAGTGGCTTACATCCTTCTTTGGGGTTTAACATGTTTTGATGTTGGAAATGGCACATTCATATTCTTGTATATTACATTTAACTCTTTGATATTTCTAGCCTACCTTTCTTCATTTTAATCCATTTTACATTTGAATTTTCTTTTTAAAATGAATTTATTTCTACTTGTTGTTTTATATCTTAAGTGTGAAAATGATATTTATATTGTCTATATTTTATATTAGATTTTTAAGATGCCATGCTGGTTCCTTGTTTTGCAGATGGAGCTTATATCTAAAGTTCGCAACCCATTTATTGTGGAGTATAAAGATTCATGGGTAGAAAAGGTCAGCCTTGTTTTCAATTCAATCGGAACCTTCTAATTTTGTTGCTCTTCATGTTTTAGATGTGTGTGTGCACTTGTGGCACATGTGTGTTTTGCTTAACTTACTAAAAATGATGGTGGAAGGAAGTCTAAACTTACCAAGCGATATCTTAAGTCTTAACCTGTCATATGAGTTTATAATCTTGATTGATTTATGATACTTAGCAAGCTCGTATCTTTATTTCCAGGGTTGTTTTGTATGTATCATCATCGCCTATTGTGAAGGAGGAGATATGTAAGTCACGTTTCACATTGAATTCGAGTCGAACATTTGTGATGACATTTTTATATTTTACTTGTCAATTATGCAGTCTTTTAATAATTTGTCTATGATGTCTCCAGGGCCGAAGCTATAAAAAAGGCCAATAGTGTTAACTTTTCTGAAGAGGTTGGTCACTCTTGCCACAACTCGCTTCACTTCTGAGCCTGATGGATAACTTCCATTCCTATTTCAGTGCTTATTGGAACTATATGACATAATTGACATCTGTTAACTTTTTGCAGAAACTCTGCAAGTGGCTCGTCCAGTTGCTGATGGCACTTGATTACTTACATGTAAATCACATTCTTCATCGTGATGTCAAGGTAAAAGACTTCTTTAAGTTCAATAACAATATATGATGTTATATAGCTATTATCTCTGAGAACTTTAAGAACCAGCTTTATGATGTTATTTCCTCATCTGTTTCAGTGTTCAAATATATTCTTGACAAAAGATCAAGATATACGTCTAGGTAAATGGCCTTACTCATTTTATTTTCACACTGCTCTTAAACTTAATTAATTTTTAAGAGGTTGGATGTCTCTATTGCTTTTTGATTTATAGTATGTTATCCTTACGCTGTGCATGTTTGACGCAGGTGACTTTGGTCTCGCTAAAATGTTGACATCTGACGATCTTGCTTCCTCAGTGAGTAATACTGCAAATGTACCATGTTATTTATTGTTTCGGTTTTCTTTTTGGTTAGTAACTTTTTGTTCTTGCCTTAAACTTAGATTGTTGGTACTCCAAGTTATATGTGCCCGGAGCTTCTTGCTGATATACCCTATGGCTCTAAATCAGATATCTGGTCTTTGGGTACGATAGATTTCTTTGTACTCCCTTTAATCCCTTTTATTTCTTTTCCTGTTTTACAATATATTTTTAATTGTATTTGTAATTTGTTATGACTTATAATATTTAACAGGATGCTGTGTTTATGAAATGGCTGCTCACAGGCCAGCTTTTAAAGCTTTTGTAAGTCAATATCTTAAGCTTTTTTATTTACCATTTTTAAAACAAATGAAATTTTATCAGCAAAACTTTTTCAATTTCGTGCAGTATATTTTACCGGTTTTCAAGTAGTTCTTTTAAAACTCAAACATTCTTCAATATTATTTTATGATGGATTCCGAGACTTTGAATTATATTATTTTGGAAAGCATTTGCTTCTCATTCTTTTATGATGGATTATTGACTTAATGATTTTCAATATTTCACATTTCTAAAGCTTAGAGCGCAACTTAAATTTATTGACTTTCTTTTGTTAATTATTAATTTGTGTGTGTTGTCTTCATCTGAGCAGGACATACAAGCATTGATTCACAAAATAAACAAGTCTATAGTAGCTCCACTGCCAACTATGTACTCTAGTGCTTTGTGAGTTTTTTGTTCCATAATAATCTTAAGTTATTATCCAATTATATTTTTATTTCTTGCTTTTATTCAACTTATATATTTGTGTCCATACCTATCAATGGTTGGTTGATGTAAGCATGCATACAAGCAGATACTTACCAAATTAGTAATGTGTAATGACCATCCTATCCATTCGTTCGTTCACTGTATCAAACCTACATCACATCTTACGTACTCCTTGATATGTTACTAAATTTTGTTGTGGAATTGGAAATGTATGTTTTCTTCGGTGCATGAAGTGATAAACTGATCATGTTGATTGTTAAGAGTCAAGCTATTAAAACTTGACAGCATCTTTCTATGATCGATTAAGATAACATTACATTCATTATGACAAAACTAGAAGGATGACATGTAACTCAGTCATGTGATTTTTTCATTCTTGGTCATTTAATCTTTCGCATTTATAAATTTTCTCAGTCAAGTTATCTACCTCAGTTTGTGACAAAATTGTGTAAATTTTCTTTCAGCCGGGGGCTTGTTAAAACTATGCTGCGGAAAAATCCAGAGCTAAGGCCAACTGTGAGTTTTATTTTTTGGGTATTTGTATTTATCAACACATAATCAATAGATATGAACTAGTCTCATACAACTATGTTATGCAGATATCTTTGTAGTTTCTGATCGTCTTTAAGTGATGGTTATGTGCCAGATGTCATCACAGTCTGATTAATCTAGATGCAGATTTTGATTTTGTGCTCTCAGTTTTTCACTTCCATTTTTTTAAAAAAATTAGCTTTTAGTTTTTCACCTTATGTGTTGTATGAAATAAATTCTACTTGATTATCTGTCTGGTAATTTTTTGTCAGGCTCTATTATGGCACACTGCTCTTCAAGCTTCCTATATGCTACAATGAAGGAAACCGAAAAACCTATTGGTTAACCAACTTAGAGAGATCTAGAATTACATTCTCTATCTACAGATATAAATGGTGTTGTTGTGTCAAATGGGATTTCAGGAACTTAAGAAAACTTATTAAATTAGTCATGATAAACCTGGATTTATATTGATTGAGGTTGTTTCTGGTACGTGTATTAGCATGCACGTCAAAAGCGAAAACACTAGTTACTTTAGAACATAGTTATTTTTGGATGCTGTCAATTTGTTTATCACGTGATAAAACTTATAAGGTGATGGCTATAGTCACTATTCTCTTTTTGTGCCGATTAAATATAACAGTTTTAATTTGTTGTTGTCTTCGTAATCGCCATTGTTATAAGTTCACCTCTTCTGTTTCGTGAAGTGAACATTTTAAAGTTAAAACAATTGTAAATGCTTTCTTGAGTTAAGCAAATGTCTATTAACGCATTTTATTTGTGATGCTGCTATAATTGCAAATTTAACTGTTTGCTGAAGTTCTCTATGTTCTTTTACCACCCTTGCATGTCTAGTATATGTAATATTTGCATGAAGTATCGTCGTTACCTCAATTTTAGTGAATTTAGTCAAAATAACTTGAGCATATTTTGTTTTAACAGGCTGGAGAGTTACTAAATCATCCACATCTTCAGCCTTACATCCTTAAAGTTCACCAAAAGCTAAATTGCCCCCGAAGAAGTACTTTTCCATTCCAATGGCCCGAGTCAAACTATGCAAGAAGAACTCGATTTGTGGAGCCAGAATCTGTTTCTACTCTTTCTGACCAAGACAGATACTTGTCACTAAACAATCACAGGGCATTGAATCCCAGTATTTCTGGAACTGAACAAAGTTCTCAATATTCTACTCGAAGAGCTCAAGAATTATCCAATTGTTCAGAAGAGAATGACTTATCTGCTGGTGTTGTCCGTGGCCACTGCAATACTAACAAATCAAAAGCCATAAAGTCCTCAACTGGGGAAAGAACACCAAGACTTAGAGTAGCTAAGGAATCTGCTTCTGCCAGAAGGCAGACAACAGCACCGCCAAAGATATATGTTGCTGGTTCAAAGCGTGAATCAGTAAGTTAAACCTCTGCACAGCTAAATATTATCATTTCTCTCGGTGGCTTCGTTATTTGAAATTATGTTTATGCTGATGAGGTTGGATCAAATGCCAAACTTCAATTAATAATAACCTTGTTTTAATTTCACATGTTACTAGAGAATCAAGATTCAAGGCTATTTTATTGATTTCACTGTTTGTTTATCATTTCAGCTACCGGTACCCCGCGCACCATCGGGTAAGTCTACCATGCCAACCCGGAGAGCATCCCTTCCGATTCCTACAAGAGGCAAGAACACAAGAAAATTCTACAACGATGTTGGTTACGTGGATTCTCCTGATGTTTCTGTTGATGCACCGCAAATTGACAGGATTGCAGAATTCGCAATGGCTTCCTACGAGGATCCATTCTTTCATGTTATTCGAAGATCATCATCGGCAGCCTCAGCCAAATGCTTTTCTAGTGCAGCAGGAAGTGCTGATTGCACAATCACAAAGGACAAGTGTACAATCCTGGTAGACAAAAAAGTTACTGTCCCTACTAGCACCGCTGAAGCTGGTACTGGTGTTCCATTTACAAAAGGCAGTGCCAGTGAATGCTCTAACTATGTTACAACTGGCATTTCAAGCCGCTCTTCATCTGAGTCGCGCGAGCATCGGTTTGACACCTCGTCCTACCAGCAACGTGCTGATGCGTTGGAGGGGCTGCTGGAGTTCAGTGCGAGGCTGCTACAACAACATAGGTTTGATGAGCTTGGTGTACTGTTGAAGCCATTTGGGCCTGAGAAGGTTTCTCCAAGGGAAACAGCTATTTGGTTGGCCAAGAGCTTTAAACAAAACGGTGATATAAGGTTTCCTCATACACTTGCGTGATCATTGCCATGGGATAGTTTACATTAATTTTTTGTATATTTTGGCAAAGAAATATGAAGAGTGTGGCTTTGATTATCTGCATTGGTATTTTCCATGATGTAATAAATGAATAATTGCACATCAATTGTAAGATTGATTTGTTGAGAATAATATTTAAATATTTTTGAAAATTTTAGATTTATACAATGTGCTGGAGATTGCAGAAATGATGAATCGGTACCTATTTGTTTTTTGAGTGTCCGATTTTTATAGGTTTTCGGTATGCAATTTGTTACTATTCACGATATTGCATAACAAAGGCTTGCTGCAGCTACACCAGATTGAAGGATTGATTGGTTTTATATTCTTCTGATAGCAACTAATCAATTGGTTCTGAAAACAAAAGAAAAGAAAAAGTTAAGTAAATTGGTTAGAATGGAGATGGAAATGAATAACAATATGCAATTAGAAATTAACATGAAAAGAAAATCTAGTGCCATATGTATGAGCCACTCCATATAATAAAATGTGTCATGAAATTATACATCCAATATATGCTTAATAACATGTAAAAGGATGTATGCATGACCAATTGGAATCAAGTTAATGTCTGGAAATCAAATATTTTTCAAAAGAGCCAGAAATCTGCTCTCTCTTCTTATCTAGAAGCAGAAAGATACATGTTTTGTCAAATAATTAGTAAAAACCATTAAAAAACATACATGTTTTGTGACTAAAATTAGATAAAAATAATCCGTACAAATGTACAATATAATTATATCAAGTAATGTTGTGAGTAACTTGTTACACAAAAATAACATGTACTTATCATTTTTGTGTAACAAAAGTGTGTTACCATAATATTACTCGATTATATCTAGCCAACTATCAAGGAATTAAAGCTAGACTATTGAATTGAACACACAAGTGGATCCAAAAACAAAAGAAAAGAAACAAGAGTGTCACCCTGAAGAGAGAAGATAACTTAATGGATATACACGGATAAAATAAGTAGATATTTTAATTATCTATATTTAATGAATATAGATGCAGGTTTAATGAATATAAAAAATTTGTCATCTATGGATATCTGTTAATACCCGCAGATACCTCAATATCTGTGGATTACCCCCTTGGCGAATATTTACACTGATATAGAGTGGACACGAATTTTAGGGACGGGGGTAGTAATTTCGACGGGGACATGTACTCATATAGTATTAATTAATACAAATGACTATTTTTTATAATTTCAATGGGGAACTATATTTCTATGAGAATCTATATTTTTACTCGTATATTATAAGATAAATTCTAATATGGATCACTTCTTCAAGTGGTCCATGGTGACAAAATCTGAGAAAACATGCTCTGATAATCAAAATATTTTTATCTCATTTATATTCGACACCTTTTGGATTCATACCACTAGAAGTTGTGGATCTCCTTGATGTTTGGATTGATGAAATATGATGAAGTGGAAAGGAATGGAGAGGCCTAAAGATAGATTCCATTGTTTGGATTTTAAAAAAATGGATGGAGTGGTATGGAATAAGTTGAAATTCATTTCATCCCATACGATGTTTTATTTTTATTTTTCATTTCATCCAATTTGGAAGATATACAATGGAATAAAACCTATAAATTAAATAATTACTATTTTGCACCTTTTTTATTATGTTTTATTATTTTTTCTACTCTCATGTTTTTAAATAGGCTTAATTCAACATTTGATCCCTTATGTTTATTTTAGGTTTCAATTTGGTCCCTTATGTTTCCACCGTTAGCATAAGTTGGTCCTTCCCGTCAATTTTTTCATTAACACCATTTAAATTGGACACGTGTCAAGTGTCCAAGTGTCCACGTGCCAGTCCACATATGCAAACCGTTTGCCACATGCGACAAAATTGACGGAAAGGACCAAATTGAAACCTAAAATAAAGGGACCAAATTGAAACTTTTAAAATATAAGGGACCAAGTTGAAACCTAAAATAAACATAAGGGACCAAATGTTGAATTATGCTTTTTAAATAAGGATAAAATTGATATTAAAATGTTATAATTTATTCCATTTCGTTCACTTCTCAAACAATGAAGTGATAATTTTCTTCTGTTCGGTCACTTAATATCCAAACAATGGAATGAAATTTGTGTTCTATTTCATCCCGCTCCATCCCATTACATTAAGTCTCATTCTGTTATGTACCATCAATCCAAACAGAAGCTAAAAGAATTCAAAGGATTATGCATAATAATATTATATCTCCTAGGAAAAGTATATTATTTTCTCAATTTTGAATTATTTTGACCCAATTAAATTTCAACCCAACACTTTCCATTTCTTTCAATTACCCTTCTCATTTTTTTTTTTTTTTTTGCCTTTCCTCTCTTTACTATCCCAATCATCCTCAAATAAAAACTTAGATAATGTCTATACATAAACAAAGCGCTACAAACAACATAAAATCAATGCCCAAGTGATGGATAACCCTCAACAATCAAACAAATTGAAAAATATGAAGTATTTTCATTAGTATTTTTTAGAAGAAACTTTTTTTAAAAGAAATTTTAGAAAAAAGAAAATCCCTAGCTTCAAAAATAAAAAATATGAAATTTAATAAATTCATTAATTATATATGATAAACGTAATTCTTATTTTATACACTCTCCGGTCCTAAATATAAGAGGGAAACAATTTTTTAGGTTCATTTAGAATTTAATGTATCTAGTATATAATATAGACCAGATATATAAGATTTTCAATGAATCTAGAAAGCATATTTTCTCTTATATTTAGGATCAGAGGGAGTATTTCTAGTGTACTAGTGGAATAAATTAAATATATTATTCAAAAGATTATGTTATTAAAATATATTATTTTCGATAAAATTAAGATTTAACCTAGAAATTGTCCTCTTTGAATTGCCTATAAATTTGTGTTTGTCTTCACTTATAGCGAGCATAGCCGCTTCGTCAAAACAACCTCGATCTCTCCGCACCCCCCCACCCCAACCCCCACTTGTGTATGATTTATTTGATTATGATAATTTGTTATTAGTGAGAAATACATCAGTTACGATTTTATCATAGTCAAATCAGTACGATATTCATAGAAAATCCATGGTAATAATCTCGTTTTGTCATAATTTAATCTTTTTTTTTAGTTGTTTTTTCCTTTTTAATCTTCTGATGTTTTCATCTATAGATCGACGCTCAAAGTAACAATACAAGGTTCATGGAGGAATCGACCGTTATGGTCATTGTTCTGCCTAAATCTAAGTCGACTGTGATTTCTTTGATTAATTATCTTCTATCATGCGAGAAGTAGCCATATCTTGGTGAAGTATTTCCATAAAAACTTCACCTACATCATGGGACGAGGTCTGACTCCATTTTATTTTCGATATTATTTTTCTTGTTTCCTCTAAAAAAATTTCTATAGTAATTTGGGACACAATAAAGAAGTTAATTGCTATGTCAAATATATTTTTCGGCATAAATAGCACAATTTTTATTTACTCCTATCATTTTAAGGCGAAACACATATCTAATTTGAATGGTCGGAAATATTTTATATATATTCTCTTTATCATTCATTTATGTGGTTCTTACTTCTGTTTAGGCCAGATTTAAAAGTTAAATATATACTAATATATAAAGGGGATACAAATTTTTGGGATGACTTTTTTATTATTCCTATTTTACCCTTAAAAAATAACTTTCACATAAAAATCGATTTTCAGTTTTTTTAGTAAATAATATTTTTTTTCTTCTTAATAACTAAGCACAACTTCCACATAAAAATATGTTTTCAGTTTTTTTATAATGTTTTTTTTTCTTAATAATTAGCCACAACATAAAAGGATGTAACTAAGTCCAATAAAAAAAGAGAGTAGTTATTTATATTTGCACAATAGAGAATATCGATCACCAAAAAAAGAAAAAAAAAATATCGATCACACAAACTGGCGGCTAGTTAATAATAAATTTGAAAGAATAATAATAATAACAATAATAATATATAACTTGTTTTGACTTTCATAATAATAATTTAAAAAGTCAAATCAAAATAGTAAACAAATGGTAGACTACTAGGGTGTGTGCATTACCTGAGTGAATATATAAAAGCTCCTAAATTCTAACTCCCTCTCTGATTCTATTTCTTTTTTTTTTTGGTACAACTCTCTGATTCTATTTCTAATCCCACTTTATTGCATGTCATCTCGCCATGTGTTGTTCCTTTTATTTTTATTAATTAATTAAAAACTCAAGTATGTTTCTCATCTCATTCTCCACTCTCTCATATATTAACTTTATGATAGAAATTAAATGAGCATTCTTGAATTTTTAAGATTGACCTACTGCAAAAATGCCTCCTCGGATGATGTGAATTCATAGACAATGGAGGATAGACAATATTAATCGTCTTCTTTCTTCTAAGAAAAACAATTAGTATTGTCCATCATCCATTGTTTGTGAGTTCTCATCATCCGTGGCGGCATTTTTGCAGCAGTTCAATTTTGAAAATTCAAAAGCGTTCATTAAATTTATGTCATGAAGTGAAAATATGAGAGAGTGTGTAGATTGAGATTAGAAACACATCTGAGTGTTTAATAAAAATGAAAGGAATAACACATGGCAAGAAGATATTCAATAAAATGAGATAATAAATAATTGGAGAGGGAGTTAGAATTTAGGAGCTCTAATATTTCACTCATTTGTTTACTATTTTGATTTTACTTTTTAAGTTATTACTAGTATAATACCCGTGCATACACGGGTCGCACGTTGCCGTGATATTTTTTATTGTAGGGCGAATATTGTATAGTAATTTACTTTTATAATAATTATTTAATTATTTACCTTCAAATTTTGTAGGACCACCTGAGATACCGTTTTGTAACGGCCGAAATCGTAGTATCGAGGTGGTTTTAAAACCTATTAACAGCCAAGTCCGGGCACCTGCCCAGGCAAGCCGGGCGGTGGCACCGCCAGTGTTTACTAGATTCTTAACATGAGTCATAAATCATACATGTTATGAGTTATGACCTAACCAAACCCTATAAATTAATTGTTCTTTAGCACATTTTTTATATTTTAAATTTGTTTTTTCTAAGAATAAAAATTTATGTTTCTAAAACACCATTTATGTTATGTTATGAAACTCCAATAATAATAAAAAAAATAAAGTACCTATTATCATTGGTCTATGAAACTCTATTTAATACTTTTATTGAAGATGCTCTAACACATTGATCTTTGCATTTTATCCACCATTTATGTTCCTTTAACAATTAGCTTACATTTTTATATTATATTTAAGGCTTAATCAGTATTTTGGTTTCATATTAATCCCTTAATGATTAAATGTTTCTCTTTGGTCTCATAAAGACATTTTTGTTTGCCTTATTGGTTCCTTCCGTTAATTTTTTAAAAAACATGCTATCTTTGGAACAAATATGAAATCTATGAAACTAGATAAAAGACCAATAAAAAACTAGATAAGGGACAATATAAAATCTATTAAATTAGATATAAAAGACCAAGACCAATATGAAGTCAAAAAATTCTTTAGTGGACCAAAGAGGAACGTTTAATTATTAAGAGACCAATGTAAAATAAAAGAAAATTTAAGGGACCAACATATTTTAAACCTATATGTAAAATATGTTGGTTGCATTCAAATTAAGAAATTTATTCTAATGTTGGTGCTTTAAAGTCTTTTGTGTGGGTTTGCTACCTTTAATCATTCCTTCGTGGTCCAAAAGGTAGACAAAATTGAGTTGAAAAGTCACTCATATTTATAAAACTAAAATGATGTTATTTATAAAATAAAAATTAGGTGGCTATTGATTGACACTTAGTTTAATGTAAGGAAAATCTCATGACTAAATGAGTACATAAAAATAAAAATGAATTACATTTACCTCATTATAAAGAGACTAATGGAGTAATGGGAGCTTGTATATGCAATATGTTAGAATATAAGCCATATCATGGGTTATTACTAATTAGCCTCTTGCATTGAATAAAATAATATATATTCAAAAAGACTTGATGAAATGGTGCAGATCCCTTACACCTTAATGAGAGGTTATAGATTTAAACCTTAAAAATGGAGCAATTTAGGAAATTTTGCCACTTATTACTATTTTATCCAATTTGATTGATTAGTCTCTCTTTGTGCCTAGAAGATTACAAATTTATACAAAAAAATAAAATAAATAAGGGTTAATAGATCTTTACCCCTGTAAAGTAGGCGAGTTTTGCATTACCCCCTATAATATTTTTTTTTTAAATTATCCCCCAGTAAAATTTATTTTTTTGATTTACCCTCTTGGATGCATTTTTTAAATCGGTTATTTTGTTTAACCGATTTAAAAAGTGTTGTTTTTAAATCGGTTATTATGTTTTTTTTTGCCTGCCACGTCAGCAAAAGGAGGGTAAATAAAAAAAATAAATTTTACAGGGGGTAATCTCAAGAAAAAATATTATAGGGGGTAACGCAAAACTCGCCTACTTTGCAGGGAGGTAAAAGCCTATTAACCCAATAAATAAAAGGATGTCTCTTCCTACTAAAATACCACAAATAAAGCACATTTGAATTACAAATGAAATTGAATTGAAATTAAAAGGGAGCAATTATGTTATTATTAAAAGGGAGAAATTAAAATGAGGCAAGCAAAAGGAATAAATTGCTTATGCCTTTTGTCAGTAGTTATGAAGGATAGAACAAATTATACTTCCACGTCCAAAAGCAAAAGTTGTTGTTTTTCTTCTCCTTTTGTATCTTTTTGCGGTAGGTGTACAAGTATAACAAGTCTTTCAGCATCCACAAACATATTTTTAACTAGATTAATAAGTTTCACCATTAGATTAATAATATATCACATTGATTTGATTTTTTGTATTGCGAAAGTTGATACCACTTATGGTGCTCTCGTAGCACGATGAATTTTTTGTGCGCTTTATATTGCGAAATTTAGGTCGAATATATTTATTCGGAGAATGAGAATACATCTCATTTAATTCAATTGTAATAATTATTGATATGATAACCAAGACATTGAATTCAATTGGCTTCCGGTAGAATGGATCATTCGGGAGAATCCGAATTCAATTTCTAGTTGGAACAATTCTTGGTCTGACTTTATTAACCTCGCGGCCGAACTCTGGATTATCGGTGTCCCTTTCTCCTAAGAACTAAAAATAAAATTCAAAAATAATAAAAGATTTGTCTCATGCATATTAGACGAGATCCTTTTGGCATAGATTTATCAAGAGGGTATTGATTGATCAGATTAGGTTAAAAGTTGAAAAAGGTTTTAGCTGATGACGTCTCTAGGCACGCTCATTTCAGCAAAAGGTCCTCATTCTGAATTAATTATGCTTTTTGTGTCCAACAACAACACTGTTGTGTTGTGTATGCAGAAAAAGGGTTCTGTTGTAACCTTTGTTTGCATTCCTAACATGTCGGGGTTGGACATAGCCAACACTTATAACAAGAAGAAACATCATCACAAACCTCATAGGGTCTCTGACAATTTTCATGCACCATCTATGGACCCAAAATGGTCCTGGAATAGGAGAATTTTGAAATAGCAATGTTTTTGGACAAGGAATGAATGAGCCATATCATATAAGACCAAACCATAATGTACTTTGATGAGATATGTTATGTTATAAGACCAAAACATGTGGAATTATTTGACCAATTAAGGAGAAAGTGAGAAATTAATTAGTCAAATGTATTGAATGATTGAATTGAAGGAAGGGTTGAGGGTGTACTTAAGCTAGCAGATCAACCTATGATTTATTTTTTGTTGCAATTTTTTTATGAAAAACGAGTACACTTGGGTTTTTTTTTTATTTTTAAGAACTCAGTATCTCGTCTAAGGACCGACTAATTTGAGGGTCCAATTACACCTTTAATCACTTGCAGGAAGTTCATTTAAAGTCATAAAAAACTTTGTATATACTAGTCCACCGAATTGAAACCAAGGAAAATCAAACCTGAGACCTTGAGAGGATTACACTTCAAGGTCCCCCAAACCAAGGAAAAGGGTGTACTTAAGCTAGCAGATCAACCTATGAATTATTATTTTTTTTGCAATTTTTTTATGAAAAACGATTTTTTTTTTTTTTTAAAACTCAGTATCTTGTCTAAGGACCGACTAATTTGAGGGTCCAAATTACACCATTAATCACTTGCAGGAAGTCCATTTAAAGTCATAAAAAATTTTGTATATACTAATCCACCGAATTGACACCAAGAAAAATCAAACCTGAGATCTTGAGAGGATTACACTCCAAGATCCCCCAAACCAACACCATTAGGCGAACCGAGTTAATTTATGATAGCTACTATTATCATATTAACAACTAGAAAATAACATAAACATTTGAATTTAAATATAGCTACTATTATCACATACTAGTATTCTTTTGAACCTGCATTGGTTATAATTATTGCTACTTCATTTGTCAGATACTTTCATGCTTGCTATTATGAAATTTTGATGAACAATTTACTCCAAGGAAACATTTTATTGTTGCATCTTCCAAGGAGGCGTTTAAGTTGTGATTAGCATAGTAATTTGTTAAAATGTGTCATTGTTTTCATGCATGTAATCATTGTTTTCATGCATGTAATTTCTTTCAAGGAGACTTTTATCATTTCTGTTAGTGTACTAGTACCAGTTAAGACACTAGCCTTGTAATCCCTTTAAAAGTGAAAACAAGACATTGACAACTCAATTATCATGAATTTCTAGTCAGATATTGTTCTTTTTTGAAAACTTCATAATATTGTCCGATTAACATTGCACTATATCTTTTCCTTTGGCTTGTAGAAATTGTTAGAATCTCACTCTTAAGTAAGCGGTTAGATGTTCGTTCAATCTTTGATTCCTGTGTATGAAAAAAATTCAGTTAAAAGGATATATCTATATATCTTGTGCGCCCCATGAGTTTCTCGGTAGAGATTAGTCACCACTAAACAGCAGTGTAAACTTCGTAAATATAACATGGTAACATAATAAAAATAGTTAAAACCTAAAAACTAAAATGTGATATTTTCTTCTGTCTAAAATTCAAACTTTGATTCGTCACATTATAAAAATCTAACATCATTCTCTAGATTTAATCAATAATTTGTGAGGTTGAAATATATAATATAATGACATAAAAAACTCATTTACTTAAAGTAATGAATTTTAAATTAACCTTGACTAGATTCAACTGGAGTCCTCACATGGAAGCCTATATTAAGGACTTAAGGTGACATATCTTAGACATAGTAGTACAATATGTATAAAATTTCTCTAAAACTGGCCAAAGTAATTTGGCAGTCCCACAACCTTTTTGTCTTGTTAATAATTATGTCTGCTATAAACTAAATGTCTGTGTGTATATGGTTTGGGATGCGGGTAAATGCAAAATTCCACTAGATTCTTTTCTTCATCCATAGTACATCATACTCCTAACTCCCCTAAGATTTTGCAATGTGAATTAGTCATGATATTTCAATGTTATAAAAATTAGACGGAATCAGTTAGTGATTATATCGAGGATCAACCAATTTATCGGTTGATTTGGTTCCGATTGTACCACGGTATGCCTGAACTAAATTGATGTATAATCGATTGTTAGGTGAAATGCATCTCAATGCAAAACCAACAATGCACTTATTAGATCAAACTTGTTTTCGAAATAAAATCATTGAAACATACGGCAGGGACATGAGCCACTTGTTTTTATAACTCAGCCCTGAACCAGATTAGGCGGTCCAGTGGGCCGGATACAAGTGATGAAAACAATTTTTTTATTGAAACATAATATATCAACTTACTTTAAACTCAATTATAAATCACTTATAACCATTTTTAAAGGGACCAAACATTAACTTGCAAAATCAATTCATTTCAAAATAACTCAAACCAATTTTTAGTGGGACCATTCCATGTTTCAATTAATACATGTTTTTGTTCCTTTTATCACAGTCACGTGTAAATGTGAAATAAGAAAAACAAGTGTGAATATAGATTTAAAAGTGATTAATTCTTAACAAAATAAAAGCATCTTTACCACATGGTTAGTTTTGATTGACCATTCCTAAGCCACTTTAGCATATATTTCAACATCACCTCATTCCTCCTGCTAAAACCAGTACTATATATTTAGTATTTACCTCTTGATAGATTCTGCTATCACCACTCTAAATTAATATTCAAAACTAGGCACTAGCTCACCCCAGCTGACATGGAACCAATCAATTGTCGGCGTCCTGAATTGGCTCCGAGCGGAGGCACTCCTCTGCCGGAGAGTCCTAGAGTTCCTATGGAGTTTCTGTCAAGGTCATGGAGTGCCTCAGCTCTTGAAGTTACAAAAGCACTTGCACCTCAACCACCTATTTCTTCATGCATGCCTTCCATTAATAGCCAATCTTCTTCAATTCCTGAAGAAACTAGTTACCATTCTATCTCTGATGAGCTCTCAACATTGTCTAAAAATCAATTCTCTTTTGCTTCCTCTGCTACTTCGCAGCTTGTCCTCGAACGCATTATGTCACATTCTGCTAGAGAGGTGTTTACTACTCTTTTTATTTTTATTTTTTGGCTTTCACTACCAGTTTAATTTCGTTCGGGGGTCAGCTCTGACATCAAGTGGTTCCAGGAAGTGTTTACTACTCTTTACTAACAATAAACATACACGCATCTCTTAAGCTAACTATTGACATTGTCTTTATTAATGATGTTTGTTAATTATATGTAACAGGAAGTGTCACCGTTAACGTCAGGTAGATTATCTCACAGCAGCGAGCCTATAAATGGCGCTGGTTCATTAACTGGAACAGACAGTCCACCGGTTTCTCATTCGGATGAATTTGACGACGTTGTTAAGGTATATACAATATATTTTTACTAAGCTATGAACAACTATGTTAACATTTATAGTTAGGACTAATGTTTGTGCAGTTTTTTCGAGCAAACAATTCCATTCACCCATTATTCAACGGTGGAAGAGCAAATGGTGCTATTGGAATTGGAAACGGTACCGCTTCTTCAGGACCTAAAACTGTTGGAAGGTGGTTGAAAGAAAGAAGAGAAAAGAAGAAAGAGGAAAGTAGAACACATAATGCTCAGCTGCACGCTACGATTACTGTGGCTGCTGTTGCTTCTGCTATAGCAGCCATTGCAGCCGCTACAGCTGCTTCATCAACACCAAACAAGGACGAGAAGATGGCTAAGACAGACATGGCTGTTGCTTCGGCTGCAACGTTAGTTGCAGCGCAATGTGTGGAGGCTGCTGAATCAATGGGAGCTGAGCGCGACCACCTTAATTCTGTGGTTAGCTCGGCTGTAAATGTCCGTTCACATGACGATATCACTACTCTTACTGCTGCAGCTGCCACAGGTAAGACTCTTCAAACTCATTGTTAAGAAAAATTTTGATACTGCAGATTGTTTATCCCCTAATCTCGCCATCTCTTGGAAATTTTTGTATATGATCCTCGATATGTAGCTCTTCGAGGAGCAGCAACTTTAAAAGCTCGAGCTCTAAAGGAAGTGTGGAATATTGCCGCAGTAACACCACTGGAGAAAGGAATGGGAGGTATAACAGTATGTGGAAAAGCTAATAACATAAACAACAGCACCGGTGACAGTGGCGAATTTGTGAATGGAGATAATTTTACCGGTTCCGGCATTCAAGAGCTACTTGCTAAGGGCAGTGAATTACTCAAACGCACTCGCAACGGTATCATTATCGTTATTATCAATTACAACTTAAGCTATTAAGACTGATTCATAATATAGTTTGAAAAAACGAGTAAAATTCGTCGGTTGTAACTGCAGGTGATTTGCATTGGAAAATAGTTTCTGTTTACATACATAGAACAGGAAAGGTAATGCTGAAAATGAAGAGCAAACTTGTTGCAGGAACTATTACTACCAAAAAGAACAAAAGTAAGTTGCAAATAACTTCACAACTTAATTTGTTTTTATCAGTACTAAGAACCAAAGGTACATAAGTCAAATAACTTTGGACTAAAAAATATGCAGATGTTGTGCTAGACGTGTGCACGGATTTACCGGCATGGCCAGGGAGAGATTTATTAGACGATGGAGAAAAACGACGATACTTTGGATTGAAAACAGACTCGAGGGGAATCGTGGAGTTCGAGTGTAGAAATCAAAGAGAATATGATATATGGACACAAGGGGTCTCTAAGCTTCTCTCAATCGTTTCACAAAACAAATACAACAATTAAAACTCTTTCATTTTGTTGTTAGTTGTTACCATTGTTGATTGCCAAATTTAATTCAATGTACTAAGCACATGTGTTTATGTTTATTAATATCATCATATTAAGTACTCAAATTGATAATTTCTTTATATATTAAGTACTTGATGACTGCACGTCATTACGATGTTTCTAACCATAATTCAAGGCATTTGAGGTAGCTTTATAATATTTTCCGCAATGAAATAAAGAGAAAATAGCATCGTTACAAGTTGGCTTGAAGAACAAGAAAATTGAAGAAAAATCAGCACAATTTGCATCATGACGTCTGCCCGGTATTTTGACCATATCTAGAGTTCCGTAACTCAGAATGACACGGAGCTTACGGCAAATGAAAGCTAAGATCAAGAGCTACATCTTTCATGAAGAGCAGAATTGCATATTCCTTACCATTTGCGCCCAGTCGCCGCGACCAAGCGCGGGCCCGTAACTTAGGTCTATAAATTGAATTTTATTTCACAATTAGGATGACAGAATTTGACGGCGAAAGAACTATTTTTCGGAAGCGATTCAGAGGTGCTCCAGAGATATTTCAAGTGTGGAAACTCATTCCAACCTTAATTGTAATGAATTCTATTACTTTAATTTATGTTTATGTTATTGATTTAATTATGAGTAACTAAACTACTCTTTGATTGGATCCTAGGGGATTCTAATTGTTATTGTCTTGAACTATGTATTTCTTATGATTTGTTAATCGAATTACGAAGTTAGTATTCATTCAATTTTCTCTTAATCTTAATGCTTTATACAAAGTCGCGAATTGTGTGATGATTATAATTGTTTGTTTACTAAGACATTAGAAACGAATTGATCGACCTAGGGATAATTGTTCAATTAACTCGTACTTTAGACATATCGATTTGTTAATTGAGAATTCAAGGATTAAAGGGCAAAACCTAAATTGATTATAGGTCATCCTAAGACATTAGGGATTGATAATCAAGTTAGAGGATTATGTACCAAGACATTGGAAATAATTATTTAATTTAATCGAATCATGAAACTAAGCTCGTAGTTTGTTAACAAGCGAGGAATACCAAGACAATAGTAATTAGATGAACCGAAAAGGTCCAATCTCCTTCTCATCTTGAAAGAAAACCCTATTTTCTTGCCGTTATTTTCTTAGAAACCTAATCCTGAAAAATCCCCCCTTTTACTTTATTGCAATTAAATTACGTATGATCTCAACCATTACTTTCGTTTGATTCGGAACAATCCCTGCGGAATCGATAATTTTTATACTTACTTTGACACTTCGTCAAATGGCGCCGTTGCCGGGGATTGTTGTTTGAGTCAACAAGGCAATTGAACCATACGTAGAGTTTTATTTTTGAGTCATATATTATAAAAATAAAAAAAATTATATTTTATTTCTTTTAGTTTGATTCTGTTATATTTTATTTAGGATCTTTAGTTATATTGTGTTTATTTATTTGGTAGATTTTGTTTATTTAAAATATTTATTTGGCAAGATTTTATTAGATTCTGTTTTTTTTTTTAAATATTCTTTCTTAAAAAAAAAAAACTCATGATATTTATATTTTTTCTATTGTGCTTTACTACTAATCAATCTCTTTGAGTTTAATAAACTATGACAATAGGATGGAATCCAGATGAATGTTCGAAGATTTGGGATATCATCATCCAAGCTTGCAAAGTCCACAATTTAACCAAAGAATATGCTTTTGAAACTTTCCATGAATTCATTCAAAGACCTAGAACACACTCCTCCTTTTTGGAAGCTTGGAAGGAGTACTTAGAAGAAATCTCTGAAGAGGATGATGAAGCACAAGAAGGTGAGTCAACTGAATCAGTCACGACCCAAGTTGAGCTAACTTCTATAAGCAACAAAAGTGAAGGGTTTGAGGCTGATAAAGTGATAGAAGAAACACCAGAAAGCGTGCTTGATGGATTTGTTGAAAAGACCCCTTCCCCTCCATTAGAACAAGTCATAGCTAATTCCATTGATGATTTGGAGGAGGAATGGGAAAAAGAAATTGAAATTTTCCTTCGTCATCTTGAATCGTGCAAGGAGGAAACAAAGCCACGGGTAATTGAAAGTGTTCTTGCTCTGGAAGAAAAGGAAGACGGTAAAGAAGAAACAGTTGAAACCCCAGAGAATGAGGAAGGAGCATATCATGAAGAAGAAGATAAAGAGAAAGATCTCCTGCAACGAAATGATATTAGCAACAAAGCCGATGCAAAAACAGAAATTGATAAAGTCATAGATATGATTTATGCGTTGTTCGCTACTATCAAGTTGAAGAGAATATGGAAGCAACATTCTTTGTTTCTCAAGTTCATGGAATTCTTACCAAACAAGCGGAAGAAAAAGGATGACATGTTTTTTCTAACATATATGCCACCCTAACAGTGGTGGAGGCGTCAAGCTAATGACGTTAAACAAGCGCGTGGCCTTTTAGGTCATGGATCGTCAAGCTATTGACGTTAAACGAGCGCTGCTTGGGAGGCAACCCAAGGTTTTTATTTACTAATTTCTACTTTTAGTGTGCCTTGTTTGTGTTTGCAGGTTAAGTATGTTGGAACAAAATAGGTTCTGACATGATCCAATTAAGTTTTGATGATAACAAAGGTATTAATATACAATAGGGTATACTAATTATTTAATCCAAGTGTGCAGATATACAAGGTAATTCTTTAAATTCACTAGAAGCACATTGGAAGCTCTGATATGTCAAAGCAAATTCTGACCAGATTTTCAAGGCATCAGAAGATGCAAGTTATATTCGTCAGAAGCTAGTATCAGACTCTGATAAGAGCAGTGAGAGCCGTTTTGTTAGAAGAACATTCTCTGCAACAATGATTGGAAATCATTATCATCCTCTGACATTCCAAAAGCTGATGGAATCAATCTTATCCACAAGATAGTGACGTTAGTACTGTTGTATGAATTCATTACCTGATTTGGCTAAAACGTTATCCCCAAGATTGATCGTATACAAGGTTACCTGATTTGGTTAAGAATTGTACTATCTACAGCTGGCAAAATCTCACCGCATCAAATTCAAATCAAACACGCTCCACCTTCGTCTATAAATTGGAGCAAGTTTGAAGTTCTAGGATACGACACTTGAACAATTTGAAAGAGCTGTTATTCTGTCAAAATCATCCTAGAGCACTAAGAACTTCACATACAACTTGAACTCATATTCAAATCCAAGACTCCAGTTTCAGCTTCTGTTAATTCATTAGTTGAACCTTAGAATTCTTATATTAAGATTCTAAGTTAAGTCTTGTATAAAAAGTTGTATTTATTTGTAACTGAACATTGATCTTCATATCATTTGTTCAGACTCTGTTTTTCTTATATTTGTATTTGGAAGTCTCTTGCCTGCGTGCTTGAGCATTAGGAAGTCTCTTGTAATTGTTACTTGAGCATTGGAAGTCTCTTGCAAGGTTGCTTGAGCATTTGTAATCTTTGGTGATTATAGTGAACTCTCTTGGTAGTACAAGAGGACTGGACGTACTCTCGGTTTGTGAGGGGAACCAGTATAAAATCTCTGTCTCTACCTTTCTCTCTTTCTCTCTACCTTCAAAGTTCTGATCAATTGTGTTTTGTTTTTCTAAACCGCTGCAAACTCTGATAAGTTTTTCATAACTTAGAAGAATTTTTAAACTACGAAAAACACAATTCAACCCCCCCCCCCCCCCCCCCCCCTTCTTGTGTTTTTCACACCTTCAATTGACATCAAGAGCCTGGTTCTGTTTTTAATCACCTTACAGTGAAACAATTTCTAGTTAAAAAACACTATGACTGAAGGAACTCCAAGTGTGAACATGAAATCAGTTCCTCATGACTATGATGTTGAAGATAATAAGACAAGCAACAAAGCACCAAAGTTCAATGGAGATGCATCTAACTTTTCCTGGTGGAAAGATAGAATCTACAGTCATCTTATTGGTCTAGATGATGAGCTTTGGGACTTAGTTGAAGAAGGGGTACCCTTCCAAGGACTTGATGAAAAGGGAAGGTTATCTATTGAAGAAAGAAAGAAGTTCACTCCTACAGACAAGAAGCTATACAAGAAACATCACAAGGTCAAGGATTTTCTCATTGGATGTATAACTCATGATGAATACCTCAAGATCACAGACAAATCTACTGCCAAAAGTATCTATGATTCCTTGTGTTCCACATATGAAGGAAATAAACAGGTTCAAGAGGCGAAGACTACTCTTCTGATCCAACAGTATGAACTCTTTAGAATGAAGGATGATGAGAATATTGAATCCATGTATTCTAGGTTCAAAATTCTAGTGGCTGGTCTCCAAGTTCTAAAGAGAAGCTACACAACTTCTGATCATGTAAGAAAGATTTTGAGAAGCTTACCTTCAAGGTGGAGGCCTAAGGTAACAGTTATTCAAGAAGCTAAGGATTTGGACAAACTTGGCTTGGAGGAATTGATAAGTTCACTCATGAGTCATGAGATTGAATTATCTTCTGATGAGCCTCAGAAGAAACTAAAATCTGTGGCCTTGCCATCTATTTCAGTTTCATCTAAGGCTCTGAAAGCTAAAGTTGTAGAATCTGAAGCAGAGGAATCTTTCGTAGATAATCAAGAAGAAGGATCAGACGATGATTTCTTTGCACTCTTGTCCAAAAATTTTCAAAAGTGGTCACTAAGGAAGGGCAAAAAATTTCAAGGCAGAGGATCTGGATCAAGAAACAACACCAGCAGAGAGAAGAAGGATGACACAAAAAATTGTTTCAATTGTCATAAGCCTGGACACTTCATGGCTGATTGTCCCGAACTCAACTCCAAGGGTAAAGGAAGAAAGAGTACAATCAAAAACAAAGCCAAGAAGAGTCTGATGGCAACATGGGAGGATATCAATGAACTATCTGAGGATGAAGACTCTGAGGAAGCAAACCTAGCGCTTATGGCCACTGGTGAATCAGACCATGACAGTGATTCAGAGTCTGACACGGACGATATTAATGAAGTAATATCTAAAATGTCTAGTACTCAAATGACCAAAGCTTTGAAAGATGTAATGGTGAAGTACATGGAAAAGTTGAGTGAGCTAGATTTTTGTAAACAAAAAATGAAGCTACTCAATGAAAATCTCACCCAGACTCAAGCAAACTATCAAAAATCTCTTAAAACAATTAAAGTGCTTGAGACTGGATGTAGAACATGTCACAAACCCTATGATGAGTATGAAATCTCTCTTCAAGAGTTTGTTCACCATAACATAGACAAAACTAGGGTAAGTTCCGTAATTCATGGTGGGCTTAGCAATTATTACAAAAAACAAGGACTTGGTTCTCTTACATCTTCTAATGTGGGAAAATCAAACAAACCTGTCTTGTTGAGCAAGTCACCATCAGAATCTTATTCAAACTTTACTAAGGGTACATCAGAACCTCTGACTGTGTCTGGTACTCTTGTGAGCTTGGAACCACAAGATAAGGTATCAGAAGATGACTCATCTTCTGAACCTAAGTCTTCTAAAACCCAGGTTCCCCTCACATCAGTACCCATGTCTACTCAAGTTAAAGCTGTCAGAGTACCAAAGCCTGTTGATAAGCGGGGCACTAGTACTTCTAAAGCAAACTTGGTAACTGGTTCTCTGACACACTCAAGAGGAAAGTCTCAGAGACAACATAAGCCTAAACCTTTTTCTAAAGGCTCTGTGTCATACCCTAATTTTGCCCCATACATTTTTATTACCCTTTTGCCCCTCATATTTTTTATTTATTCCAATTTTGCCCCCATGGCATTTTTGCACTTTTTTAAATAAGTCAACAAAATCTTTTTTTTCAATTTAAAAATCAATGTTGACACAAAACACATGGAACTATTTTTTCTTGCATGATTATGGCTTAGCATGATCATAAGAGATAAAATTTTACCATTTTGCCCTCACATTTTCTTTATTTATTTATCTTTAATTAGTTACTTGCATTTCAAGAAACCTTTTAAAAATCAATTTTCAATTCTTTTTTTTCTTCCATTCTTGATCCATAAATATTTCACATAATCATATCTCATCATGCATATTTTTATTTCTTGACATATTTATTTTATTTTCATATATTATTTTTAATTTGTTTTATTCCAAAAAAAAAAAATCAAAAGAGATACAAAAATTTCCCCAATCATTTGACACCTCATCATGGAATAGAAGGTTCCATTCCTTCTCACCACCTCATCACTTGGTACAAAAAAAATCAACAAAGAATAGTACAAAAATCCCAAGAAACAATCTCCAATTTGCCCTCACTAACTCTCACAAATCACTACTTTTCTAACCTAATTCCTCCCCATAAATAGGACCTTGTTTTCAGAGCCCTGGGGCAGAGAAAAATCACTGAGAAAACGGCGCAGCTCCTTCCTAAAGAACACACCATTTTCCTTTTTTTTTTTATCAATTTTCAAATCATCAAATTCTCACTCAAACACAGAACTTTCACACTCAAACACCTTCACCAAAGCTCCAGGAAGAAGAATCTGCTCTTGTTTAACCAAAAAGCTGAAGAAAACGAGCCAGAGAATAGTTACGGCACCAAGAAGAAAATCAAGTTTGAATCGTGGTATCCAGAAGCCAAACCAGGTAATTTTCTACACCATTCAACTCGTTTTCATGTCTAGATGCTTTCTGGTTTGCTCGTTTGCTTCAATTTGTGTTGAATCGTGATTTTGCGTTTTAATTTTCAAACCTTGTTCTCTTCGTTTTTTTCATTTTGGTGAGGAATTAGAGAAAACTATTTGCATATTTGGATTCCTTGTGAAAAAACGAAGAGAACCATATATATTTTGTTGAGTTTCGTGGTGTTTTGGATAAACTCCGGTGACTGGCGCCGTCGCCGGCAAAGCCAGAGTCATCGGAGAAGATGACTCCACCGTGCTCCTTCTTCTTCCTTAAGTTTAAATCTCAACCGTTTGATCTTCTGATTTTTACTTGGTGCGTTGATCTTTAGATTAAAACGGAACCGTCAGATCTCATTTAAATGTGATCTGACGGTGATGAAGTTGGCTCGTACGGTGCACCCTTTCCCAGAGCCACACAGGATTGTTTTTGTTTTTGACTTTCCATTTTTTTGTTTGACTGGGCTTTTCAGCCCAGAATTGATATCTGCACCCCCCTTCTGCTACGTTTTAATATTCGCACCCCCCTCTGTTTATGATGATAAGTGATTTCTAGCTTATTTGCAAAAGCACTTATGTGACCTATTGGCTTATTTAAGCTTATTAGGTTACTGTTTATGCTTATATTATGATAATTTCATTTTTGAACTTTTCTACCTTGTTTAAGTGATTATTTTTGTTAATTAATTTTAAACCTAAAAGTGAATAAGTGCTTATTGAGGATTCTATTTAGCTTTTTAGCTTATTAGACCTCAACACATGTACAACTTTGATTTAAACACAGTAGTCACTGTATACAAATCATTTCCAAGCTTTTTCAACTTATTTTCATGAGTAATTTTCAATTAAGTTGTTTTGTACATAAGTGCTTATTTAGGGTTTCAAAAAGCTCTTTAGCTTATTTGACCCTAATTCTTGCACAACATCAATTCATATACAGTAGTCACTGTATACAATTTTTTTTCCAACCTTTTTTAATTTATTTTCATAAGTGATTTTTCAATTAAGTCATTTTGTTCATAAGTGCTTATTTAGGGTTTCAAAAAGCTCCTTAGCTTATTTGACCCTAATTCTTGCACAACATTGATTTAAACACAGTAGTCACTGTACACAAATCATTTCTAAGCTTTTTCAACTTATTTTCATAGGTGATTTTCATTTAAGTTGTTTTGGGAATAAGTGCTTATTTAGGTTTTCATTAAGCTCTTTAGCTTATTTGACCCTAATTTTTGCACAACATTATTTCAAATACAGTAGTTATTGTATATGAATTTTGTCTAACTTTCTTAACTTATTTTCATAAGTCCTTTTTAACTTAAGTTGCTTTTAGCTTATTTAAATAAATGCTTAAGTGATCCAAATTACTTCTCTAGGTACTTTTGGGTCATTTTCTCTTGTACAATATTTTGTTCAACTCTAATTAGCTTAGGTTAATCATGTTTGCTTATGCTTGGTTATTTATTTACCTTTACGCATATTTATTTAATTGTTCGCAACTTCATTTTGTACCATATTTAATTTATTGTTTCATACATGATTATTTAGTATTGCATACTTGCATTATTCATTTATATCATCTTGATTCATGCATTTGCATTTATACTTTGTCTATTTTGTGATTTGCTTCATTATTATTATTACTTGTATTTTGCTATTCTGTCTGCTCTGGTTCTTTTGCCCTTTTCTTTTGGACTTTTTGTTTTCATAATAAAAATAACAAAGATTTTCATAATAAATAATGAATGAAAAAGGGAGAATCTGGCCACTGCTTCTTTCTTCCCTGAGTTGTCTTGGTAGTCGGTCCTCTGACTAGTTTACTCGAGCTGCTCTCATTCTAAAACCAGTATTAAAATTGACCAACCTTCGTCTTTCTTTTTTGACTTTATTTTCTCAATAAAATTAATCAAACTCTTTGCAATAATTAATGGGTGAAAAAGGGAGAATCTGGCCACTACTTCTTTCTTCCCTGAGTTGTCTTGGTAGCCGGTCCTCTGACTAGTTTACTCAAGCTGCTCTCATTCTAAAAGGAACATTAAAACCAACCAACACTCGTCTTTTCTTTTGGACACTATTTCTGAATAAACTTAACCAAAGGTTTTTGTAACAAATCAATGAATGAAAAAGGGAGAATCTGGCCGCTGCTTCTTTCTTCCCCGGGTTGTCTCGGTAGCCGGTCATCTGACTAGTTTACTCGAGCTGCTCTCATTCCAAAAACAAGCGTTAAAAGTTAACCCTTACACACTTAAACTTCTTTTCAGAAAACATGGATATACGCTTTATCCATTCCTCTGACACATACACAACTTAAGCCTACAAGAGGAGCATACAAGCGTCGTTGTATCAGCGGAATGCGAATTAAGCCACATCCGTTAATCAAACTTTCTTTTTAACAATGGATACGCGTTTTATCCATTCCTCTGACACATACACAGCTTAAGCCTCCAAGTGGAGCATACAAGCGTCGTTGCATCAGCGGAATGCGAATTAAGCCACATCCGTTAATCAAACTTTCTTTTTAACAATGGATACGCGTTTTATCCATTCCTCTGACACATACACAACTTAAGCCTCCAAGTGGAGCATACAAGCGTCGTTGTATCAGCGGAATGCGAATTAAGCCACATCCGTTATTCAAACTCTCTTTTAACAACGAATACACGTTTTATCTATTCCTCTGACATATACACAGCTTAAGCCTCTAAGTAGAGCATACAAGCGTCGTTGTATCAGTGGAATACGAAATAAACGATACCCATTTAAAATCAACCAACCACACAAACATTTTTTACCAGAACTACGTGAGTTTTGAGTTTCCCATTGCACCGGGGAATACGTAGGAGCGGGCTCCTACAACCGTCAAACTCAACTAATAAAAACCCTTATTTTCTTTTAATTTATTTTGGAAACGAAGTAGAGATTAGATAAGATAAAAGGCAATTTAATTCAAACCTACGCAAACAAACCCCAAACCACCTAAACGGTTCCCATCGAGTACGATGGATGCGAGGGGTGCTAACACCTTCCCCTCGCATAACCAACTCCCGAACCTAAACCAAGGTTTTCGCGATATTTTCCTTTCCCCCCCACGGGATAAATAAACGTCGATGGCGACTTCATTGTATGAAAAATGGAAGTGATTTTCCAGCCCGCTACAGCTGGCGACTTCACTGGGGACTCTTGAGAGTTAAGCCCAGTTTAGTTGGTTTGTTCGTTTGTTTGCTATTTCCAGGTTTGCAATATCTTGCCTTATCTTTTATTTTTCTGTCAATTATATCTGCTTGGATTGGCTGTTTCTCTTCTTCTACTCCTTCTTTTATTTTTCTTTTGCCCTTGTGGCGTGGTTACTATGAGAAGCTCTACACCCGAGCTTGAGAAAAGCTTAGGCTAAGCTAGAGGTCTTTATGTTGGGTAACCGGTCCGCTGACTAGTGACTCCGGCATAATCACCTCGCCTAGAGTAGATCCTCTTGGAGATGTCAGGACATCGGTCTGCTGACTAGTGTCTCTGATGTTTTCTCGTTGGGTCCATGACTCTAGGGACTTTTTATTATCCGGTCTAGAACCAAACCTTGTTATTAGGGACCTCTGTTTAGAACCCGAGAGATTCCTTTTTGGACGCGTTTGCCGTGCAATAATGGCATCGTTTCCAAAGGGGCAATCCGTGATTTTAGGCACCATATCAAACTTAGAACAACATGTGAGAGGGATGGGTTACAGGTAACTTTGAGCCTTTCAACCTCAGAAGTGATGTTCAAACCTATGCTTCACTGTGACAGAATCTGCTACAAAAGTACATCCATGCATCCATGCACTCATGCATTCATTCCTAGGTTCATACAAAAGCCTTTTTGCATAACATTTGCATAAAAAATTGATAAAGCATAAAAAACTTTTGCATGCATTTGCATTCATACAAGAAACATTATCTCATCCTTACCCGTTCACATCAACAGCTTCATCACCGACACCAGACTCAAAGCATTTCGAGGAAATCATGGAAAATATGCAGAAGCAGATTGATGCCTTGAGAGGCGATGTGGACCAAGTGACCGACAAGTTGGACCGTGTTTTGGAAATGCTAGCTAGTCTTGGTTTGCCTTCACATCAAGTTATAAGAGTGGATGACGCAACATTAGGGGCAAATCCTTCAATTGACCCCTCATTGTCAAAGGTGGTATTGCCTTCATTCGGCTCATCTTCCGGACATACTTTTGCAGTTGCTCAAGTCACCCAAGAGCCAATGGCGACCAACAATGAATTTTTGATTGGCCAGCCAAGAACTCATCAGGTCCAACCCAGTTTTGCTTTGCCTCAAAGTCTAGATGACCACAAGAATACTCGTCAAGGTGATAACTCTAAGGGAAAGTCTGTTGTATCCCCGAGTGAGGAGACTCGCCAAAAGTTCAAGGCAATAAAGGACAAGATAAGGATGACGGAATCATTCTTGCCCAGCAATGTCAGCCCACCTCACTCTCGCTCAACGGTGTCTGCTCGCACCCCATGCTTCAATCATCAGTATCCAACAGTTGTTCAGCCTCAACATCAGCCTCTTCCGGCAAGAGCAACATCAGCCTCTCATCAAAGAGCGACATCAGCCTCTTCTGGCAAGAGTAACATCAGCCTCTCATCATAGAGCAACATCAGCCTCTCATCAAAGAGCAACATCCGCCTCTTTCGGCAAGAGCAACATCAGCCTCAACAAAGAGTTAAAAAGGTCTTTGATCTCATCCCAATACCTTACAGTCAATTTTTGTCATTTCTGGTGCACAATGGGATAGTTACCCCAAGAGCTTTAAGGCCAATGACTGTGCCATTTTCTGTTTGGTATGATACCAAGGCCAAATGTGCATACCATTCTGGTGCAGAAGGACACACTATTGACAACTGCAGGGCCTTCAAACACAAAGTTCAAGAGCTCATTGATCAGAAACTGTTAACTTTCAAAGAGGGAGAGCCCAATTGTGAAGGATAACCGGTTGTCCGGTCTTGTAGACCCATCTTTGGATGCTAGTTGATGAGTTCAAGGATTGAATCAAGCCATGAAACTATCTTTATGTTGTCCTGTTTTAATTTCCTTGTTTGCTAAGTATTTACTTACATTTAAACTTTGTTTGTTTGCAATAGTAATCTTAATGAAATAATAATGCATGTTTTGAATCCATTCTTTCATGTCCATTCACTTTTCTCTCTTCTACTTCACAAAAGCAAAAAATATATATACTTGTCATTTTACTTCTTTCTTTATCATTTCTGTTTGAACAAAGATTGGAGAGAGAGGATGATGAAAAACGAAATAACCAAGTTGCTACAGTATGCTTTCAAATAAAACTTTGCTGATGATGTAGGGCATTGTTTCAAATCCCCAAACACCGGAGAAATAAGGGAGATAATCCGTAGTCACCCCCTTTGAGCCTAGAAGTTGGTGTTTCTTTCTATACGAAAAAACCCACAATCTTAACCCGGGGCAGGGTAGTGTTCAGTTAATTCGACCATGCGTTCGAGTTTCAAGAGAAAAGAAAAATCAATAAGGTGTTCCTCATCACCCATTACAAAGGCAGTCACAATTCGCCAAACAAGATCAAAAAAGAAGAGAAGGAAGAAAAGCCCGCTAAGTCAAAACCTCAAAATGGCTTAGGCAAAAATTAGGGTATCCCGCTAGGCTAAAAATGCAAAAGAATAGTCTAGGCAAAAGTTAGGGATTGAAAAAAAAAATGAAAAAAAATGCAAAAAAGCAAAGGTCACCAAGATTCATGACAAAACAAAATCATGTGACCAAAACAAAAAGCCAATGTGACTGCCACAATAAAAGGGAAACACATCTTTGGTTCCCGAACTATCACAATCTAAAAAAAAAAAAAAAAAACCCTTGGGACTTAAACTTGTCAGTTGAGTTAATTGAACGTAGGGCGGAAGATCATCACGAAGAATGGGACGGGTTAAAATCAGATTTTTGAGCCTTGTATCCTTTTATTCAGAAACCGTGAACCAGGCCACGTTGTAACCCTCAAAAGACCTAATTGAAGCAAGGTTTAGCTTGAAAGCATACGGTAGCAAGGTTGCGTTAACCTGACTCCCAAAAATCTTTTGTTAATATCACACTCTCACACTTTCTTCCACAATATACACCCATTGTACATAAATATCATCTCAACTTCAATTTCAAAACTTGCATTAAAATGGCATTAGAATTAACTATTCCAAACAAACAGGTTTATCTGCAAGTCTGCACTTGACAATAAGGAAGTTCCAACTCTGAGCTGTTACCGAGCAATCAAGAAGAACCTTGGACTAATCTGGGGCAGCTATCTCAGGACTTCACTTAATCATGGGGCACATCCCTTAGAAAGGTCATTCGGCACAGACATAGTGTCCTAGGGTCGCATCATGGAAAGCGGTATCGGAACCCAGTCTTCAAGGACCTAATAAATCAGCTCAAGACACTCTTGATTAGGGGCAAACCACCTTGGGGTTCTGCCAATCAACAGCAAACTCTGATGACTAGGGGGAGATCACATGAGGATCCTGGTGGCCCAGCCAATCATGTTTCAGAATGGCTCAATCTAGGGGCACATCTCTCAGAGAGGGAGAACCAATATCAGTAAGTTGGCCGAAAGTCAAGGCAAAGCACTTCAAATGCCCAACAGACTGGGGCAAGACAATATACACAGGGGCAGGTTCTCCCTATATCTTCCAAGCTACTCAAGCAAAGCCTGATGAACATCTGCAACCATTGGATCCAGAATTGGTGTCGGGGATTAACTTCAAGCCATCATCCCACGAGAAGCCATGATACCATCTCCAATCATTCACCACCCACCATAGGGGCACCAATCATTGTCATGCATAAGTCATGTCATTTCATTCATGCAAATAATCGTCATGCCTCAGTCATCGTCATGCATTAGTCATGTCATTTCATTCATGCAAATAAGCGTCATACATTAGTCATGTCATTTCATTCATGTAAATCATTAGCATGCATTGATCACGTCATTTCATTCAAGCATCAGGTATGCCCCATACCACAAGACCAATAACTCAGAAAAATCAAATAGCCAAATCAAACATCCACAATCAAGAACCTAACCTTGCATTGACAATCCCAAAGTCCAATCATTATTGGCACACCTTCAAAGTCCAATCATTATTGGCAAACCTAGTCAAAGTCCAATCATTATTGGCAAACACCCTTAAAGTCCAATCATTATCGGCATCCACTCAAAGACCAATATTCATTGGAACCAAAATAAAACCCAGTGTTCATTAACAGTCATGTTGAAACCCGATTTCCAATAGCACACAATCATTTCGTGTCATCATATATATTAATCATGCATGTCATTTCATGCATAAATAATCATGGTAAACATGCATTCATAAAGCAGGCTCGAAAGTTTTTCCTTGCAGAATACAGCTTTTGGTCACTTAATCACAAGAAAGGCAGATTAACCTTTTTTCAAAGCAGGTTGGTTGGTAAAACTGTCTCCCCAGCAGACTAGTTGAAAAATCATCTCCCCAGTGAATTGCAAACTCTCTGGAAAATTCTGCTACAGGATAACCGCAACAGTTTGCATAAACACAAAATCTACAACAACTTCAGAGGGATCTTCAGTGAGAGCTGGATAGGATATACTCAACTTCAGAGGAATCTTCAGTGAGAGCTGGATAGGATCTACTCAACTTCAAAGGGATCTTCAGTGAGAACTGGATAAAATCCTCAACTTTAGATTGATCTTCAGTGAGAGCTGAATAAAATCTTCACAACTACAGATTGACCTTCAGCGAGAGCTGGACAAAATCTCTTCAACCACATATTGACTTTCAGTGAGAACTGGATAAAATCTCTTCAACTACAGATTGATCTTCAGTGAGAGCTGGATAAAATCTACTCAACTTCAGAGGGATCTTCAGTGAGAGCTGGATAAGATTTACTCAACTTCAGAGGGATTTTCAGTGAGAGCTGGATAAAAAACTCAACTTTAGAGAAATTTTCAGCGAGAGCTGGATAAGACAAACTTCAGATTGAATCTTCGGCGAGAGCTGGGTAAAATCTTCATCTACACAGATGGATCGCCAACGAGAGTTGGGTAAAGTCTACACAGATGAATCGTCAACGAGAGTTGGGTAAAGTCTACACAGATAGATCGTCAACGAGAGTTGGGTAAAGTCTACACAGATGGATCGTCAACGAGAGTTGGGTAAAGTCTACACAGATGGATCGTCAACGAGAGTTGGGTAAAGTCTACACAGATAGATCGTCAACGAGAGTTGGGTAAAGTCTACACAGATGGATCGTCAACGAGAGTTGGGTAAAGTCTACACAGATGGATCGTCAACGAGAGTTGGGTAAAGTCTACACAGATGGATCGTCAACGAGAGTTGGGTAAAGTCTACACAGATGGATCGTCAACGAGAGTTGGGTAAAGTCTACACAGATGGATCATCAACGAGAGTTGGGTAAAGTCTACACAAGATGGATCGTCAACGAGAGTTGGGTAAAGTCTACACAAGATGGATCGTCAATGAGAGTTGGGTAAAGTCTACACAGATGGATCGTCAACGAGAGTTGGGTAAAGTCTACACAGATGGATCGTCAACGAGAGTTGAGTAAAGTCTACACAGATAGATCGTCAGCGAGAGCTGGATAAAATCTACGCAGATGAATCTTCAGCGAGAGCGAGGAAAATCTACACAGATGAATCTTCAGCGAGAGCGAGGAAAATCTACACAGATGAATCTTCAGCGAGAGCGAGGAAAATCTACACAGATGAATCTTCAGCGAGAGCGAGGAAAATCTACACAGATGAATCTTCAGCGAGAGCGAGGAAAATCTACACAGATGAATCTTCAGCAAGAGCGAGGAAAATCTACATAGGGGAATCTTCAGCGAGAGCTGGTTAAAACCTCTACAACCACAGATCGTCCTTCAGTGAGAGCGGCTGGATAGAATCTCTTCAAACATCACCAAGTTTTTCAGCATAGATGGCTGGTTAAGGTTGGTATCAGTAGTCCTATTTTAGAGTTGCTCGTTTCCACAAAAGGAATAACAACAGGTATACTCGATCCACTTATCTCATCAACATTCACTTCCTGGCAAAATTAGGGCATTCTGTATTTAATTATCTTCCACCAAAAGAATACGAATATCAGGGCTATTCGCATTCTTATGGTTTAAGCTAATTAAATAGGGGCAGCTGTCATACCCTAATTTTGCCCCATACATTTTTATTACCCTTTTGCCCCTCATATTTTTTATTTATTCCAATTTTGCCCCCATGGCATTTTTGCACTTTTTTAAATAAGTCAACAAAATCTTTTTTTTCAATTTAAAAATCAATGTTGACACAAAACACATGGAACTATTTTTTCTTGCATGATTATGGCTTAGCATGATCATAAGAGATAAAATTTTACCATTTTGCCCTCACATTTTCTTTATTTATTTATCTTTAATTAGTTACTTGCATTTCAAGAAACCTTTTAAAAATCAATTTTCAATTCTTTTTTTTCTTCCATTCTTGATCCATAAATATTTCACATAATCATATCTCATCATGCATATTTTTATTTCTTGACATATTTATTTTATTTTCATATATTATTTTTAATTTGTTTTATTCCAAAAAAAAAAAAATCAAAAGAGATACAAAAATTTCCCCAATCATTTGACACCTCATCATGGAATAGAAGGTTCCATTCCTTCTCACCACCTCATCACTTGGTACAAAAAAAATCAACAAAGGATAGTACAAAAATCCCAAGAAACAATCTCCAATTTGCCCTCACTAACTCTCACAAATCACTACTTTTCTAACCTAATTCCTCCCCATAAATAGGACCTTGTTTTCAGAGCCCTGGGGCAGAGAAAAATCACTGAGAAAACGGCGCAGCTCCTTCCCTAAAGAACACACCATTTTCCATTTTTTTTTTCAATTTTCAAATCATCAAATTCTCACTCAAACACAGAACTTTCACACTCAAACACCTTCACCAAAGCTCCAGGAAGAAGAATCTTCTCTTGTTTAACCAAAAAGCTGAAGAAAACGAGCCAGAGAATAGCTACGGCACCAAGAAGAAAATCAAGTTTGAATCGTGGTATCCAGAAGCCAAACCAGGTAATTTTCTACACCATTCAACTCGTTTTCATGTCTAGATGCTTTCTGGTTTGCTCGTTTGCTTCAATTTGTGTTGAATCGTGATTTTGCGTTTTAATTTTCAAACCTTGTTCTCTTCGTTTTTTTCATTTTGGTGAGGAATTAGAGAAAACTATTTGCATATTTGGATTCCTTGTGAAAAAACGAAGAGAACCATATATATTTTGTTGAGTTTCGTGGTGTTTTGGATAAACTCCGGTGACTGGCGCCGTCGCCGGCAAAGCCAGAGTCACCGGAGAAGATGACTCCACCGTGCTCCTTCTTCTTCCTTAAGTTTAAATCTCAACCGTTTGATCTTCTGATTTTTACTTGGTGCGTTGATCTTTAGATTAAAACGGAACCGTCAGATCTCATTTAAATGAGATCTGACGGTGATGAAGTTGGCTCGTACGGTGCACCCTTTCCCAGAGCCACACAGGATTGTTTTTGTTTTTGACTTTCCATTTTTTTGTTTGACTGGGCTTTTCAGCCCAGAATTGATATCTGCACCCCCCCTTCTGCTACGTTTTAATATTCGCACCCCCCTCTGTTTATGATGATAAGTGATTTCTAGCTTATTTGCAAAAGCACTTATGTGACCTATTGGCTTATTTAAGCTTATTAGGTTACTGTTTATGCTTATATTATGATAATTTCATTTTTGAACTTTTCTACCTTGTTTAAGTGATTATTTTTGTTAATTAATTTTAAACCTAAAAGTGAATAAGTGCTTATTGAGGATTCTATTTAGCTTTTTAGCTTATTAGACCTCAACACATGTACAACTTTGATTTAAACACAGTAGTCACTGTATACAAATCATTTACAAGCTTTTTCAACTTATTTTCATGAGTAATTTTCAATTAAGTTGTTTTGTACATAAGTGCTTATTTAGGGTTTCAAAAAGCTCTTTAGCTTATTTGACCCTAATTCTTGCACAACATCAATTCATATACAGTAGTCACTGTATACAATTTTTTTTCCAACCTTTTTTAATTTATTTTCATAAGTGATTTTTCAATTAAGTCATTTTGTTCATAAGTGCTTATTTAGGGTTTCAAAAAGCTCCTTAGCTTATTTGACCCTAATTCTTGCACAACATTGATTTAAACACAGTAGTCACTGTACACAAATCATTTCTAAGCTTTTTCAACTTATTTTCATAGGTGATTTTCATTTAAGTTGTTTTGGGAATAAGTGCTTATTTAGGTTTTCATTAAGCTCTTTAGCTTATTTGACCCTAATTTTTGCACAACATTATTTCAAATACAGTAGTTATTGTATATGAATTTTGTCTAACTTTCTTAACTTATTTTCATAAGTCCTTTTTAACTTAAGTTGCTTTTAGCTTATTTAAATAAATGCTTAAGTGATCCAAATTACTTCTCTAGGTACTTTTGGGTCATTTTCTCTTGTACAATATTTTGTTCAACTCTAATTAGCTTAGGTTAATCATGTTTGCTTATGCTTGGTTATTTATTTACCTTTACGCATATTTATTTAATTGTTCGCAACTTCATTTTGTACCATATTTAATTTATTGTTTCATACATGATTATTTAGTATTGCATACTTGCATTATTCATTTATATCATCTTGATTCATGCATTTGCATTTATACTTTGTCTATTTTGTGATTTGCTTCATTATTATTATTACTTGTATTTTGCTATTCTGTCTGCTCTGGTTCTTTTGCCCTTTTCTTTTGGACTTTTTGTTTTCATAATAAAAATAACAAAGATTTTCATAATAAATAATGAATGAAAAAGGGAGAATCTGGCCACTGCTTCTTTCTTCCCTGAGTTGTCTTGGTAGTCGGTCCTCTGACTAGTTTACTCGAGCTGCTCTCATTCTAAAACCAGTATTAAAATTGACCAACCTTCGTCTTTCTTTTTTGACTTTATTTTCTCAATAAAATTAATCAAACTCTTTGCAATAATTAATGGGTGAAAAAGGGAGAATCTGGCCACTGCTTCTTTCTTCCCTGAGTTGTCTTGGTAGCCGGTCCTCTGACTAGTTTACTCAAGCTGCTCTCATTCTAAAAGGAACATTAAAACCAACCAACACTCGTCTTTTCTTTTGGACACTATTTCTGAATAAACTTAACCAAAGGTTTTTGTAACAAATCAATGAATGAAAAAGGGAGAATCTGGCCGCTGCTTCTTTCTTCCCCGGGTTGTCTCGGTAGCCGGTCATCTGACTAGTTTACTCGAGCTGCTCTCATTCCAAAAACAAGCGTTAAAAGTTAACCCTTACACACTTAAACTTCTTTTCAGAAAACATGGATATACGCTTTATCCATTCCTCTGACACATACACAGCTTAAGCCTACAAGAGGAGCATACAAGCGTCGTTGTATCAGCGGAATGCGAATTAAGCCACATCCGTTAATCAAACTTTCTTTTTAACAATGGATACGCGTTTTATCCATTCCTCTGACACATACACAGCTTAAGCCTCCAAGTGGAGCATACAAGCGTCGTTGCATCAGCGGAATGCGAATTAAGCCACATCCGTTAATCAAACTTTCTTTTTAACAATGGATACGCGTTTTATCCATTCCTCTGACACATACACAGCTTAAGCCTCCAAGTGGAGCATACAAGCGTCGTTGTATCAGCGGAATGCGAATTAAGCCACATCCGTTATTCAAACTCTCTTTTAACAACGAATACACGTTTTATCTATTCCTCTGACATATACACAACTTAAGCCTCTAAGTAGAGCATACAAGCGTCGTTGTATCAGTGGAATACGAAATAAACGATACCCATTTAAAATCAACCAACCACACAAACATTTTTTACCAGAACTACGTGAGTTTTGAGTTTTCCATTGCACCGGGGAATACGTAGGAGCGGGCTCCTACAACCGTCAAACTCAACTAATAAAAACCCTTATTTTCTTTTAATTTATTTTGGAAACGAAGTAGAGATTAGATAAGATAAAAGGCAATTTAATTCAAACCTACGCAAACAAACCCCAAACCACCTAAACGGTTCTCATCGAGTACGATGGAAGCGAGGGGTGCTAACACCTTCCCCTCGCATAACCAACTCCCGAACCTAAACCAAGGTTTTCGCGATATTTTCCTTTCCCCCCCACGGGATAAATAAACGTCGATGGCGACTTCATTGTATGAAAAATGGAAGTGATTTTCCAGCCCGCTACACTCTGTTGACTCCAGATCTTCTGAGTATTCTAACAAGCAGAATAAGATTCTCAGAACTAACCAAAAAGGGCCCATCAGAGTATGGGTACCAAAATCTGAAATAGTGTATGCTGCAGGTATGCACCCAAAGAAGAAAAGAAAGCTCATGGTATCTGGACTCTGGCTGCTCACGTCACATGACAGGAGACAAGCTCTTATTCCACACCCTGAATCAGCAAGAGGGAGGAACAATAGGGTTTGGTGGCAACCAGAAGGGAAAGATCATTGGTATAGGTACAGTTGGTAATTCTTCTTTGTCAATTTCTGATGTTTGGTTAGTAGATGGACTACATCATAATTTACTTAGCATAAGTCAATTATGTGATAGTAATTATGATGTTATGTTTAATAAGGATTCATGTACTGTAATCAGAAACTCTGATCAATCTGTTGTCTTTAAGGGAAATAGAAAAGGCAATGTTTACAAAGTAAATTTTTCTGATTTAAAGGAACAACAAGTGCTTTGTCTCTTGACACTGAGTGATGAAAAGTGGGTCTGGCACAAGAGATTGGGTCATGCTAACTGGAGATTAATCTCTAAGCTTAGTAAGGACAATCTTGTCAGAGGTCTTCCAAAAATAAAATATCACTCAGACTCACTTTGTGGTTCCTGTCAAAAAGGAAAAATTGTAAAAAGCTCTTTTAAGAACAAGAACATTGTCTCTTCTACAAGACCCTTAGAACTCTTACACATTGATCTTTTTGGACCAGTTAGCACTGCTTCAATCAATGGTAAGAAATATGGATTAGTCATTGTAGATGATTATAGTAGATGGACTTGGGTTAAATTTCTGAGAACTAAAGATGACACATATGAAGTGTTTAGCATCTTTTGTACCCAAATTCAAAATGAAAAAGATTCCAAAATTTTAAAAGTAAGAAGTGATCATGGTGGTGAATTTGAAAATGAACCTTTTGAAAAAATTTGTGAAGAACATGAAATTCTCCATGAATTCTCTTCTCCTAGAACTCCACAACAAAATGGAGTTGTAGAAAGAAAGAATAGATCTTTACAAGAAATGGCACGCACCATGATGCATGAAAATAATTTAGCAAAATTCTTTTGGGCAGAAGCTGTTAACACTGCTTGTTATATTCAGAATAGAATCTATATAAAACCTATTTTGAACAAAACAACATATGAACACTTTAAGGGAAGGAAACCCAATATTTCTTATTTTCATCAATTTGGTTGTACATGTTACATTATGAATAACAAAGTCCATCTTAAGAAATTTGACTCTAAAGCCTGTAAGGGTATCTTCATTGGATACTCTGAACGCTCTAAGTCATACAGAGTGTATAATTCTGAAACTAATACAGTGGAAGAATCAATGCACGTAAAGTTTGATGATAAGGAGCCTGATGATAAAAAGTCAGAGCCTGTTAAAGATTTGTCAGGTTCTGATGAATCAGAAGATGAAGCTCCAGAGTATGACAACTACATAGAACCTGTAGAAGACTCTGAAGCGCAAGAAGCTACACCTTCTGATGCTGCTCAAGAACATCAAACAAATGAAAACAACTCTGAAGCAACAGAGATTCCAAGAAATACGTTCAAGTACAAATCATCACACCCTGAAGAGCTTATCCTAGGAAACAAGAATAGTCCAAGAAAAACAAGGTCAAACTTCAGAGATGAAGAATCATTGTTTGGATTAGTATCCTTGATTGAGCCAAAGACAACAAATGAAGCTCTCTCAGATGATGCTTGGATAGTTGCTATGGAAGAAGAGTTAAATCAATTCAAGAGAAATGATGTATGGGATCTGGTACCCAAACCTAAGAACAAGAACATTATTGGAACAAAATGGGTATACAGAAACAAATTGAATGAGCAAGGTGAAGTTACAAGAAATAAAGCAAGACTTGTTGCACAAGGATATAGTCAACAAGAAGGAATTGACTTCATTGAAACCTATGCTCCAGTAGCAAGACTGGAAGCAATCAGGTTACTTTTATCTTATGCAGTTAACAATGATATCACTCTTTATCAAATGGATGTTAAAAGTGCATTTCTTAATGGTGTTATTTCTGAAGAAGTATATGTCAAACAACCTCCTGGATTTGAGGATTTAGCAAATCCAGATCATGTGTTTAGACTAAAGAAATCACTCTATGGACTCAAACAAGCTCCCAGAGCTTGGTATGAGAGACTGAGTACTTTCTTAGTCAACAATGGTTTTGAAAAAGGGCAAGTTGACAATACATTATTTAGAAAAACACTAAAGAAAGACATTTTGATCATTCAAATTTATGTTGATGATATCATCTTTGGATCAACTAATGCCACTCTGTGCAAGAATTTTTCTAAGCTTATGCAAGATGAATTCGAGATGAGCATGATGGGAGAATTGAAGTTCTTTCTTGGAATTCAGATAAATCAAACAAAGAAAGGAACATTCATTCATCAATCAAAATATATAAAAGATCTTCTGAAGAAATTCAATTTGGAAGATTGCAAACCCATGAACACTCCAATGCATCCTACATCAAGCTTAAGCAAAGAAGAATCTGAAGGCAAAGTTGATCAGAAGCTCTACCGAGGTATGATTGGATCTCTTCTTTATCTTACTGCATCAAGACCTGATATTTTATTCAGCGTATGCTTGTGTGCAAGATTTCAATCAGATCCTAGAGAATCCCACTTCACAGCATTGAAAAGGATTTTCAGGTATTTGAAAGCTACTTGTAACATTGGATTACTGTATCAGAAATCCAATGATTACAAGCTGATTGGATTCTGTGATGCTGACTATGCTGGTGATAGAATTGAAAGAAAATCCACCAGTGGAAACTGTCAGTTCATTGGTGAGAATTTAATTTCATGGGCTAGTAAAAGGCAAACCACCATAGTTATGTCAACAGCAGAAGCTGAATACATATTAGCAGCTAAATGTTGCACACAACTACTTTGGATGAAATATCAATTGGAAGATTATCAAATAAGCAGCAACAATATTCCTTTATATTGTGATAATACTGCAGCTATTCACCTCTCTAAAAACCCTATTTTACATTCTAGAGCTAAGCATATTGAGATTAAACATCATTTTATCAGAGACTATGTTCAAAAAGGGGTAATTGATCTCAAGTGCATTGAAACTGAAAATCAATGGGCTGATATCTTTACAAAACCTTTAGCTGTTGAACGTTTTGATTTTATCAAAAAGAATCTGAACATGATGGAAATCTCTGATTAACTTAGACTCTGATGAAAAATTTGAGTTTGTAAGAATCTAATAGTAATCAGAAGCTGAAGTCATCAGAACCTTCTGTATCAGAAGTTGTGATGAGGACATCTTCTGATAAACTATCAGAATCTGATTAGAAGGTAAATAGTTCTGGCGCGTAAGTTAAAATCTTTTATAAAAACCCTTTCGTTTTCCCTCACTTACGTGTCAGTTATTCAAATAATTTTTTGATACACGTGTCTTAGTGCAAGAGGATAAAGAAGTTGGTTAATGATGAATAGCATTTCTAATTCCCATTTGTGGTAAAATACTCTGCTACCCCTACGTGTTTGTACTTGTTTTTGCGCGAAACTTTCTATTTAAACACACTAACTGTTCACATTCACACTTTTGCACTCTCACAACCTACACTTTCATATTCTAAAACTCAGAGCAATTTCTTTCTCTCTCATTAGAAACCCTAACCCCCAAACTCCATCAATGGCTTCAATCATTCCAAGAGATTGTATAATCGACATTGCTAACTCCAAACCTACTAAGTTTGCTAAAGATCAACGTCCTTACAAGTATGATGACCTGAATCTTGCGATTGAAAACCCTGTTGATTTAGAAGGGTTAAGAGTAAACGGGTTCTCTCAAGTTGTTGATTTGTTCAAGAGACAAGGATTGGAATACTACTTTGATTTATTGAATGGACCAAAATATACGGAACTTGTGAAAGAATTTTGGATGAAAGCATCAGTTATCAACAGAAATGTGTACATTCAGAGAATCAAAGATATGGTTGAAGAAAAACCTGAACTTCAAGGTAAAACTCCAGAGCAAATGGGTTTGAAACCTTTCACATCAACAGAGATTGAATCGTTTGTGGCTGGATTCAGAATTTCTATCAGATTATGTCATATCTGTGAGGCTCTGAAGATAGATCGTGGTGGTCTTATCATCAGAAACTCTGATGAGGTTGGTTCTGATGTTGAGGAATTTATATTCAAACCTAAGGCTGACCCCAAGGACAAGTTTGAATGGACCAACAACTGTAAAGTCATCTATAAGATATTGATTGACAGCATTTTGTCCAAGTTGGGAGGCACTGATCAAATTTCCAACCTTCAGAAGTTGTTCACTTTTCATGTTGGTAAAGGAAATTTTCTGGATATTGGTAAGCTTATTTTTGATCATCTTGTTGTCTATATACTCTCCAGCAAATCTATTGTACGACATTCAAGGCTACTCAGTCATATGTTTGCACAGTGTGGTTTGTTGGATACTATCACACCGTTTCTCCCAGGATATGGTTCCTTCCTGCTTAGTTCTAAATTTGTTAATAGCACTACTCTAAGGTACATGAAACTGGTGAAAAACAACCAGATTGTTCATCCAACACACCCACTGCTGATCAGAGATTCTGAGGAAAACATTGCTGAATGTAGGCTTGTGCATGTCAGTGATAGTGCGGCTAAGAGAGTTATAGAAGCACACGTTGATCTGTTGAAAAAGCTAGGTGCTGAGGTAGGAGATGGACAACCTACAAAATTGACCATCAGACAATCTATGATTTTGGAACAACCAACCAGAGTCCAACCTGTCAAAAGAAAAGCTGTTAAGAGTCCTGCTGGGAAGAAGGTTGCTAAGACCCAGAAGACTACAGCTCCAAGATCTTCAAAGAAACCAAAGGCTAGGAAGATTATACTGGAGGATCTTACTGAAGAAGAGAAGGAGAAAGCTGATTTGGAAGCAGCTTTGGAAAAGATTAATCAGTTCAATAAGAAGCAAGAGGAACTGAAGGATGGGTATGAGTGTGGTATTGAAGAATCTGCGTTTGATGAGATGCACTCAAAACTTCCAAAAAGGAATGATCCTCATAATCTGCTGGAACAACAGACTCTGTATGGACCAGAAAATGCACAAGCTTCCACAAGTACTGCACCAGTCATTCTTACTTTAGAAGAAGATTCTGATCGTACACCCTCACCACCTCCTGAAAAATCCCCCATACACCATGATAACCAAATTCTCAAACCTACCCCAAACTCTGAGAATGTTGAACCAGAGTCAACCCAAGAAAAATCACCAACACCACAGCAAGAAAATGAACCACACCCACAAACTGCTCCACCAGAACATACTCAACCAGAAAATGAAAACCAAAAATCACCAGAACCTACAGTGACTGAAGTGGTTAACCCTGAAGCACATGCTGATGAGCAATCCCCACATCATGTGGCTATGGACAACTCATGTACTTTACCGACACCACTCAAGAAACATTTCCAACAAATTGATGAGTCTCTGAATCAAGAAGGTATTCAGAAAACCCCTCCTCACCAAACCAATCATCTCAAGACCCTAATGCAGGATCTGTCTATGGACTGCATTTATGTTCCTCCTCACTTACCTTCCAGAATTGTCAATGAACCCCTAGAGCAAACCCAGGATGATACCACTAATTTGCTGCAAGCTGTTGACAAGAACATTAGAAGACTGTCCAGTGCCATTCCTAACAGGTCCATTGAAACGGCACATATCAACAAAGAGTGTGACCTTATGGAACAAAATCTGGTGTACATGATCAGATCAGTGAGAGAAGCTTACACCAAGGATTTAAACTTCAGGAATGAGATGGCTAAAAAGGAAGATGAAGAGAGGTTGTTAAGAGAAAAATTAGAAGCTGAGGAAAGGGAAAGAAAGAGGTTGGAAGATGAGCGTATTGAAAAGGAAAGACAAGAAGCTCAAGCTAGAGAGGAAGCTAGACTAGCAGAAGAGGCTAGAAGAGCTGCTGAACAAGCACGACTTGAGAACATTGCTAGGAATGCACCAGAATATGCTCAACACATCAGAGAAAATCAAGAGAATATTCAGAGAATGATTGATGAGCATTCCTCTATGCTGGCTGCAATTATGACCACTCTCCAGAGCATCAATGCCAGATTACCACCTCAACCTTAAAACCTAGGATTCTATGCACTTTGTTTTTAATTTCAAATATTATCTTTTGATGTTTTGCTGTGTAACTTTAATTGAATCCTTGCTTATTTAAGTACTCTGTTAATTGTGGTTAATCTCTTGTGTTTGGTTATAATTTATTTATTTTATGTTCTTTATGGTATGCTTTCATAAATTTTTTTTTTGAGACAAATATCAACACAAAGATTTCAAAGCTAAATAAAAGAGTTTATTCAATTGAAAATTGTTGATTACATAAGTTCTTATCCAACTTTTCACTTGGATTCTACATCAGAAACAGCTAGTTCTAAATCTAGCTTATTAGAATCAAAGGGAGATGGAAGAGTTCACAACATTCTCTTTGCTTCCATTCGGGAGGCCGATGAGAAGTGATCTCATTGATTATGAAGAGGGGTATTCTTCCCTAGGAGGAACATATGTACTCAAGAATTCCTTCCAGTCAGAATCCCATTCAGATTCTGACTCGGATAAGGACTCTTGTTGTTTGGTCTTGGATCTTGTTTGATAATTGGCTCTGACAGGAGCAGAAGTTGATGCCTTCATCTTCTGAGGTTTCTTCTTAGACTCTGAGTCTTGTTGAATCTTCGCTTTCTTCTTCTTCTTCTCCTGTGCTTTCTTACTTTTGATCACTCTTATATCCTTATCCATTGTTAATTTTTTTTACAATGAAATGGAAGTGTTGAGTGAAATGACAAAGTGATGGTCCTTATATAGTGGATTCAAATTAGACAAGTTCATAGTTTTACGACAAATCATTTAATTGGTGTAGTTGTAACCACCTTGACTGCATTGAAACTCTACTCTTGACCATTTTTTTTCAAACTTGTCATTTAATTTTTTGTCAGTTTTATCTTTTTGCTTAATGACAAAAGGGGGAGTAAGAGTCGTAATTAATTTATGAAATGCTAAACTGAAACCAAATTCCATATTTCGATTTATTAAAATTATGTCTTCGTATGATATGATTTTAAGGAAAATATTAGTTGAAATTTGAACTTCTAATACATGGTACGCATAAAAGAAAAATGCAATTTTCTTTCATGGGTATCAGACTTAGGGGGAGAGCTTGCAAACCTAGCCTCTGAGAGTCTAGTGTATTAGTTTAGTTCAAAATTCAAATAATTATTTTTAAACTGATTTAATTAATCATTGCTGAACTTAGGGGGAGCTTGCAAAACTCATCAACCTAAGAGATGCTTGATAAATTTTATTAACAACCATTGTAAATTAATACTTGGTTTGTCATCAATCAAAAAGGGGGAGATTGTTGGAACAAAATAGGTTCTGACATGATCCAATTAAGTTTTGATGATAACAAAGGTATTAATATACAATAGGGTATACTAATTATTTAATCCAAGTGTGCAGATATACAAGGTAATTCTTTAAATTCACTAGAAGCACATTGGAAGCTCTGATATGTCAAAGCAAATTCTGACCAGATTTTCAAGGCATCAGAAGATGCAAGTTATATTCGTCAGAAGCTAGTATCAGACTCTGATAAGAGCAGTGAGAGCCATTTTGTTAGAAGAACATTCTCTGCAACAATGATTGGAAATCATTATCATCCTCTGACATTCCAAAAGCTGATGGAATCAATCTTATCCACAAGATAGTGACGTTAGTACTGTTGTATGAATTCATTACCTGATTTGGCTAAAACGTTATCCCCAAGATTGATCGTATACAAGGTTACCTGATTTGGTTAAGAATTGTACTATCTACAGCTGGCAAAATCTCACCGCATCAAATTCAAATCAAACACGCTCCACCTTCGTCTATAAATTGGAGCAAGTTTGAAGTTCTAGGATACGACACTTGAACAATTTGAAAGAGCTGTTATTCTGTCAAAATCATCCTAGAGCACTAAGAACTTCACATACAACTTGAACTCATATTCAAATCCAAGACTCCAGTTTCAGCTTCTGTTAATTCATTAGTTGAACCTTAGAATTCTTATATTAAGATTCTAAGTTAAGTCTTGTATAAAAAGTTGTATTTATTTGTAACTGAACATTGATCTTCATATCATTTGTTCAGACTCTGTTTTTCTTATATTTGTATTTGGAAGTCTCTTGCCTGCGTGCTTGAGCATTAGGAAGTCTCTTGTAATTGTTACTTGAGCATTGGAAGTCTCTTGCAAGGTTGCTTGAGCATTTGTAATCTTTGGTGATTATAGTGAACTCTCTTGGTAGTACAAGAGGACTGGACGTACTCTCGGTTTGTGAGGGGAACCAGTATAAAATCTCTGTCTCTACCTTTCTCTCTTTCTCTCTACCTTCAAAGTTCTGATCAATTGTGTTTTGTTTTTCTAAACCGCTGCAAACTCTGATAAGTTTTTCATAACTTAGAAGAATTTTTAAACTACGAAAAACACAATTCAACCCCCCCCCCCCCCCCCCCCCCCCCTTCTTGTGTTTTTCACACCTTCAAAGTAAAGGAGTAGAGTCGAGACAGTTTGATGAGTCGAAGAGATGGGCCCAAGACTTTGAGGCCTATCAACAGCGGGAGCATTCCTACGAGGCAGACTTTGGCCTCGGAGAGAGACGGCATGGGAGTGTACCTTCTCATCAGTGACTCTATAGTCAGTATTACTTAATCCCTTGAACCTGCATTTTATCTTGTTTTTTCTGAATGCCTATGTCTGTTTGAAAACTTGTGCACTATTGATATTGGTTTGTTTGAAAAGATATGAGGTCTGTTAGGTTAGCGTTTCTTTTACTACATATATTTGTGATTCCCTTGTTGGTTGCTTGTATGTTTGAATTCTATTAGAAAAGCTGAGGAAATTTCTCAAACATTGACCACTCGATAATTCGGCCAAGCCGTGAGAATTCGAGCCTAAACACTTATTTTTTTTTCTTGTTATGAGAGATTCCACAGCTTAGCTAATTCTCTAGAACTTGCTTATGTTCTCTTTCTTGATTGATCGTTATAAATTACACACCGAGGCAAGTTGTTTGTACCTTGAGCCTTTTGAAGCTACCTTGCTTATATAATAAATCCTTTGTTAACCCCTTTGAGCCAAAAAAAAATGTTGTTGTTTGCTGAACCAAAAATTTTCAAAAAATGAAAAGAAAAAAAAAAGATGATTTTCTTGGAGTTCAGGAACTTAACTAATAAATTGAGCACATAGCTCATCATTAAGTTTGGGGTTGCTTTTGGTATTTGCAACCGAATAAGTTTGGGGTGGGGTACTAGAGAACTGAAAAAAGAAAAAGAAAAAAAATGAATGAAAGAAAGAGGTATCCCATACACCTCTAAAAAAAATGAAAAAGAAACAAAAAAATGTGTGATTGAAAGAAATAAATAAGTTCTCTAGTATAAAGCACTAAAGTGTAAAGGGGAGAAAGAAAAATAAATAATAACTTCATTGTTTAAAAAAAAAAGGTGATCTTGAAAACTCCAAGTTTTTCTGCTTACCATCCAAAAACATCCACCCTTAAACCTTAGTCTGTTATAACCCGAAAGTCCTCTAAAGGTGTGAATTTGTTTGTGTGTCGATCGATTGTAGAATGTTTGCAAGCATATGGTAGAATGGCTATGACTGTGTCGATTGAGTGAAATGAACAAATAAACAGGAGAGAAAGTGAGGGAGTGAAGTGATTATGTTTGGTCAATATTTGCAAAAGGTTCTTGCGTTTCTAATGTAATTCGATGTGCAAGTAGATTCATGATAGGGATGATCTTAGAAATGTTGATTGAAATGTCCGACTTGATTGACCTTGTTGATTTGAATAAATTGTTGAGATAGTGTCAGGATTTCTGATAGATGCAGGTATTCCTTGAGGACAAGGAAAGATTCAAGTTTGGGGTTGTGATGACTGCACGTCATTACGATGTTTCTAACCATAATTCAAGGCATTTGAGGTAGCTTTATAATATTTTCCGCAATGAAATAAAAAGAAAATAGCATCGTTACAAGTTGGCTTGAAGAACAAGAAAATTGAAGAAAAATCAGCACAATTTGCATCATGACGTCTGCCCGGTATTTTGACCATATCTAGAGTTCCGTAACTCAGAATGACACGGGGCTTACGGCAAATGAAAGCTAAGATCAAGAGCTACAACTTTCATGAAGAGCAGAATTGCATATTCCTTACCATTTGCGCCCAAGCGCCGCGCCCAAGCGCGGGCCCGTAACTTAGGTCTATAAATTGAATTTTCTTTCACAATTAGGATGACAGAATTTGACGGCGAAAGAACTATTTTTCGGAAGCGATTCAGAGGTGCTCCAGAGATATTTCAAGTGTGGAAACTCATTCCAACCTTAATTGTAATGAATTCTATTACTTTAATTTATGTTTATGTTATTGATTTAATTATGAGTAACTAAACTACTCTTTGATTGGATCCTAGGGGATTCTAATTGTTATTGTCTTGAACTATGTATTTCTTATGATTTGTTAATCGAATTACGAAGTTAGTATTCATTCAATTTTCTCTTAATCTTAATGCTTTATACAAAGTCGCGAATTGTGTGATGATTATAATTGTTTGTTTACTAAGACATTAGAAACAAATTGATCGACCTAGGGATAATTGTTCAATTAACTCGTACTTTAGACATATCGATTTGTTAATTGAGAATTCAAGGATTAAAGGGCAAAACCTAAATTGATTATAGGTCATCCTAAGACATTAGGGATTGATAATCAAGTTAGATGATTATGTACCAAGACATTGGACATAGTTATTTAATTTAATCGAATCATGAAACTAAGCTCGTAGTTTGTTAACAAGCGAGGAATACCAAGACAATAGTAATTAGATGAACCGAAAAGGTCTAATCTCCTTCTCATCTTGAAAGAAAACCCTATTTTCTTGCTGTTATTTTCTTAGAAACCTAATCCTGAAAAATCTCCCCTTTTACTTTATTGCAATTAAATTACGTATGATCTCAACCATTACTTTCGTTTGATTCGGAACAATCCCTGCGAAATCGATAATTTTTATACTTACTTTGACACTTCGTCAGTACTCAAATAGTTTTAATTTCATAACCCTGAAAATGAGAAAACATAAACAAATATAGTTGTGTCATATACAATGTAACCACAAAATATAATAGATGCAAGACAACCTTAAATCATTTGTGACCATTTTATTTTTTCCAATGGAAACAGAATCTGCAAGAAAAGGATCACAATATTATTAGATATCAAAATCTAATGTGAGAGTCGAGCTGAACTAGTGCAAAGAGCATAACAATCAACAAAGATCCAAACAAAGTGTGAGAGTCGAGCTGAACACCGCCGCATTAGTCAATATCACGAGAATTTCTTCTAGCGCCCTCGTCTTTCTCACGCAATCTGCTCGTTTCCATTTTTATCTCTTTTACAATGTAAGTAGTAGACGTTGTAAAAATGTATTTTTTTTTTTAAGTACAATTTGTTACTTGTCATTCGAACTGAGTTTGTCGGTGGTCAAATTTTGTGGTCTGGATCCTATGAAGCCCCGATACGCGACACGATACGGATACGATACGATACCGATACGCCGATACGTGAAAATTTTAAAAAATTCATATCCAATACTGGCGCGATACGTTATTTAAAAATTAATTTTAAAATTAAATATATAAATGCACAATAATATTAATAAAGATAATTTTTTTTTAAAGACAAAAAATTATTATAATTATTATTATTATAAACGTCAATAGTTCAGTGTACAAAAAGTACACACAAGTCAATTAGCTTGCACAAGAGCAAAACCGTTTGAGGCTCAACATACATGGACTCACCAGTCCTAACTAAAGACATATAATAGCTCAAAAAATATATAATAGTCATGACATCAAACCTCATCAACAAGTTCATCTTGTAGCAATATCAGACAATTATATAGGTCATGCAGCTGACCAATTAAAAGCATAAAGCATTCATTCTTATACTAGAATTTTGGGACAAACCCAAATACTTAAACAAACTGTTATATAGTAGGACACTATGGTGACTTCAGAACAGTGACAAAGACAAAAAATACTAATTATAATAAATTAAAATCATTAATACTAAGTTAAGTATTTGTGTTTCATTAATATTGTCCTAAAAAATAATGATCACCGGTACATTTTAAGTTATACATCTTAAGTTAAGTATTATACAACATCATTAGTACTATCCAAAAAAAGACATTGTTAGTTACCCGTGTAACAACATAATAGTTTGACATTCACTAGGAAACACGGATTCTATCGGATATTATTTTTTATTTAAAAATAAATATTTAACCGATACTTTTCCGATACGAGTATCGGGAAGTATCAGACACGTATCGGATATTATTTTTTTATTTAAAAATAAAGATTTAACCGATACTCTTCCGATACGAGTATCGGGACGTATCGGAAGAGTATCGGTATCGGGTGCGTATCAGACACGATACTTCACCAATTTTAGAGTATCGGGGCTTCAGAGTCTGGATCATAGCCAAAGACCTTGTCAAGTGGCCAAGACATAATATTGGCCAATGAGAGCATCCAAATTTTTTATTATAAATTCCCTCTTCTTTTTCTTCTATTTTTTTAATTAAAATTAAATAGTCTATTGGTATTTTAATTATATTTTATTTTCTAAAAATAAATACTTTCAATTCATATTTTCAACTCATATAACAGTAACAACATAGTCTAATACAAAAAAAAAACAATAGTGTATAATTTTTGGAATTGTAAAAAGTAAAAACAAATCGCGGATTGGATTGCACAAAAAAAAATCGCGGATCGGATTTGACACAACATTTGTAGAATTCATAAAATAAAATAAAAATGAATTTTTAGTCAGTATTTGACTTTTTTTTTTCAAAAATGTCAAATACTGATTAAAAATCTATCTTTATACTAATAACTAGTATATTAGCTCGTGCCGTGCACGGGATAATTTTCTTTTTTAATATTATTTGTGTTTGTTTTGAAATATTATTTGAATAATTTGGTTTAAAATTGTATGATAAAATTGAGATAGTTTTTGAATTATACAGGTTTAAGGATGTTACAGGAAAGAAAGAGCGAGATGAAGAGTATTCATTCGCTTCCCGTTCTACACTATTAGGAGACTTTTTTCTTTCATCTTTATCCCTGGGACTATATAGGGGCACTATAAATATAAAATAATTATAAATTTCACGGCATTAAGATTTTTTGGCAGCATAGCTTTTTATAAAATTAAAATATACCAAGATTTTTTCTTTTTGATAAGCATATACCAAGATTCTTTGATTGCCATAAATTCCCTCAAAGATGGTTGTCTGTTAAATCATCTTCAATTGAATCTTTTTTTCTTTTAAAGGTTGTATATGTCTTTTATCATTTTATATTATTTAGAAGGTTGTCTATATTTTTTTGCAAATGTCAATAAGATTAATTTTATTTAGTTTATTTGAGTATGAATATACAATATATGTTTCAGAATGTTAGATGAGCATAGTGGGATGTGAAGTACTCTCTCGTTTCCCATTCAACAATGTTGATAGTTTCTCTCTCTCTCTCTCTCTCTCTCTCTCTCTCAGAATTCTGTGGGGACTCCATCAACATAAAATAATTGTAAATTGTATATTATTTTTCAATTGAATATTAATATACTTTGACCTTAATCTCATTCTTAGACTTTTCTTGTCACCGTAACACAAAGAAGTAATCTTCACGCGTGAGCGTTAAATGTGAAAAATCTTTGTGTAAATCTCCACTCACATTGATAAATTAACATCCCTGAAATGGCTTGAACGAAAGTTTATGGAAAGATTAAAATTGGAATTATAAAAAAACTAAAATTAAATTAAATTATTTTATGTTTTCCATATTTTCATCAGCTGAAAGTAATTCTAATGAAAGTGTGACAGTCACAAGATATGGATAACTCCCACAATCAGAATTCAAATTTAATTATTCAAGGTGCATTTTTCATAGTGGAGGTGAAAAGTGCTACGCGTTTTACATTCTACACCAATGATAAATTTTTTCTCTCTCTCTCTCTATTTCTATATCATACGATAATTTTCATTTTTTAATGATATTTATTTGTTTATCTTTCTTTTTCTTTTGTAGGTTGTCTATGTTATTTTATACTATTTTGGATGTTGTCTATGTTTTTCTTTCAATTGTTCATGAGATTGATTTTTTTTAATTTACTTGAGTATGAAAATATGATATATGTTTAAGGATGTTACAGGGACAATGGGGGTGGGAAGTATGCATTTTTTCTCGTTCAAAAACACTAAGAGGCTCTCTCTCTATATCTATCTATCTATGTCTCTCTCTCTCTCTCTCTCTCTCTCTCTCTCTCTCTCTCTTTCTCTTTCCGTCTCCCAAGACTTTATAGCGACTCCATCAACAAAAAATAATTATAAATTCTATACTATTTTTCAAATGAATATTAACATACTTTGAACGAAGGATTATAGAAAGTTTAAATTATAAAAAAATTTCCATAGATTATATAAAATAAAAAATTATATTAATTTATTTTAGGGTTTCCATAGATTTCATCAATTTGAGATAATTACAATAATAAAAGCATGGTGAACACAAAATATGACTACTTTCACAATCGGAATTCAAGTTTTAATTACTCAAAGTGTATTTTTAATTGTGGGGTGATGAGAAGTGTTTTCCATTTCTCATTCCACACCACTGAAAGATTTCATATTATCATTTATATAATATTAGAGTTTCTTAAAAAAAAATTGACATAAAAAAAACTCTTGGTTGATAAAAATATAAACTTTTAATTGTTGATTGAAGTAATAATAAGGTAGTTTTTATTATAAAAAAAATGTGGTTGTTTTTTCTACAAAAAAAGGATAGTAGTTTTCCATAAAATTAAAATATTATAAAAATTAGATTATTGTTGTCAATGAGATTCGAACAACAGATTTTATACTAATAATAAGGTAGTTTTCTCTAAAAACAAAAAATCAAAGGTAGAATTCCATATAATATTATAAAAATTGAATTATTGTTGTCAATGAGATTCGAACCACAGACCTCGTGCTAAAAGCTCCGCATAAGTAGAAGCTTTATAATAATGACACATAGGATTTTTTCTTGAGAATGCACGAGAGAGCTTCGTGGGAATTTCGTAATATATATAATATATAATATATAATATAATAGAGATGCAATTATATATTATATATAAGATAATTACACATGAATAAAAGGTAGACGGACAACAAGCTGCGTTGCTAAATTTTTTGGCAAAACCCAATGTCCCAGGCGACATAACATTTTGTTTGAAGCAGCTTTGAGGGCTGCCTGTCCCACTGAAAAATCTCCAACTCTCAATTCCACAAGTGGATAAACTCCAGTCACAAAAGCATGTTTCCCTTCTACTATCCTTATACTAGAACATCCGCAGTCGATGTCTCTTCTTATGGATGTCCTAGATAAAAAATATCAATTATGTTCCAATCAAATCGAATGGATAAAAAATATCACTTAATTGGATTAACAAGCGAATGAGAAAAACATATTGATGATCGGACTCTGAATGGATATATATATATATATATATATATATATATATATATATATATTGTAATAACAGGCAAATCGGAAACCTAGTTTTAATGAAATGATCATAAACTTTGATTGAAACTACTGATTATGATTGAAGATTTTAAATTTAATCAATCTGACTGTTCAATATCACCTAATTGTATTGACAAACGAATGAGAAAAATAATTTTGATGATCGGACTCTGAATTGATAGACTCTGAATTGTAAAAGGAAAATAATTTTGAATCTGTCTATCCATTTAGAGTCGGATTGTCAAAATTCTTTTTGTCATTCGTTTCTTAGTACACTTAGGTGATATTGAACGGTCAAATTGATTAAATTTGAAATCTCCAATCAAAGTCGGCATTTTCAGTTAAAGTTCATGACCCTTTCATTAAAACTATGTTTCTGATTTGACTTTATTACAATCTGTCTATCCATTCATAGTCCGATCATCAAAAATCTTTTTCTCATTCATTTTGTCAGTACAATTAGGTAGTATTGAACGGTTGGATTGATTAAATTTGAAATCTCCAATCAAAATCGGTAGTTTCAATCAAAGTTCATGACCCTTTCATTAAAACGAGCTTTCCGACTTGATTGTTATTACAATCTGTCTATCCATTCGTAGTCCGATCATCAAAATTCTTGTTCTCATTCGTTTGTCAGTACAAATAGGTGATATTGAATGGTCGTATTGATTAAATTTGAAATCTCCAATCAAAATCGGTAGTTTCAGTCAAAGTTCATGACCCTTTCATCAAAATTAAGTTTTCGATGTGACTGCTATTACAATATGTCTAGCCATTCGGAGTTCGATCATAAAAATTCTTTTTCTTATTCGTTTTTCAGTTCAATTAGGTGATATTGGACGGTCGATTGATTAAATTTGAAATCTCCAATTAAAATCAGTAGTTTTAGTCAAAGTTCGTGACCTTTTCATTAAAACAATGTTTCTGATGAAATTGTTATTACAATCTGTCTATACATTCGGAGTTCGATCATCAAAATTCTTTTTTTCATTTGTTTGTTAGTCCAAATATATGTGTTAAAAGCTTGACAAATTCTAATATTAACCACTTCTTCAAATGGTTTATGGTAGAATAGTATTTAAAACCTTGACCAAAAAAAAAAATAGTATTTAAAAAATATTTAAAATATTATTGATATTATATGTTTATGGTTGAAAGATTAATTTGATGGTTATTTATTTTTTATTAAAATAATAATTTAATTGACACCGATTTAATTAAAACAACATATAATAAATATGTAACTCGTACTAAATTAACATTAGTATGTCAATTTTTTTTAACCGTAAAAATGAGACGAGTCATAATTTTTATTTTTAAAAAATATTGTCAACAATCGTTAGAAGTTCTGATAATTTTAAACATTGTTCCATAATCGACCTCTTATTAATCCGGTTTGCTGGTCACATGGTGGAACTATCAAAATTAGTATTAATTAAATCTTCAATATACATGTGTCATCTCATGACTCATGCGTGAAAGTATATTCCCTGTATTGCCTACGGTAGCTTTGGCCAATCAATTAAAGTTTCAATGTAAAAAAACTTGTAAAAAGGAATCGAGAAAATGATTTATTTTTTTTTTTGACGCATAAAATTATTTCTTCTTTGTTAAGAAAAAATTGGAATATACATCATATCAATATTTAATGGTCATTATAGGTTTTCAAAGTTTCAATTTAATGTTAGTAAAAAGGAATCGAGGAAATTATTTCTTCTTTGTTAAGCAAAAATTTGAATAATGCATCATATATATCTCAACTCAACCCATTCAAGCCGTACAGCTTCATTGTTATTCTCTTTTCATGTTATTCTATGTTTCATCGTATAGCTTCTTTGTTTTGTCTTCTACTTCACTCATGAACCTTGCAACTGAATTTCTTCAAAAACCCATTTTTCTTCATGGGTTATCTATTATACTTCATATACTATTGCTTTTAGCACTTTTAGTTTCATGGGCTTTGAAAAAAATCAAAACTTGTGTTGTGATCAATGAGACACCAAATAGCACTAGCACTTGGTTTAAGGTCACAAAGTTTAGTTGCATTGGTTTTTCTTCTTTTAATTTTGTTTTGTTTCTCTTTAATTATTGGTATTTAAGTGTTTGGTCAGAAGAAAATGTTGTTACCCTTTTTGATTTATCTCTCAAAACAGTTACTTGGTGTGTTGTTTCTGTTTGTTTTCACAAAGGGTTCTTCTTTTTGTTCAGTTCAGATCAAAGAAAAACAAAGTTTCCATTTTTCTTTAGAGTTTGGTGTGTTTTTTATCTCTTTGTTTCTTGTTATTGGTTTGTGATTGACATTGTTGTTTTGTATGAAAATCATATTGAGTTAAGGGTTCAATGTTTGGTTTCTGTTGTGGTATCATTTTGTGTTGGTTTTTTGTTTTGTTATGTTGGGTATTGTGTGAAAAATGAGAGTGAAGAAGGTGATAATAGAACTCTTCAAGAGCCTCTTTTGAATGATAATGATAATGCTTTAGAGTTAAAAGAGACTAAAGGGTGTGACACTGTTACTCCTTATTCAAATGCTGGAATTTTGAGCCTTCTTACCTTATCTTGGGTGGGTCCACTTATAGCATTTGGCAATAAGAAGACCTTAGACCTTGAGGACGTTCCTCAGCTAGATAGTCGAGATAGTGCGGCCGGAGCTTTTCCAATTTTCAGAGACAAAGTTGAAGCTGATTGTGGTGCAATCAATAGAGTAACCAGACTTAAGTTGGTTAAGACATTGATAATCTTCTTGTGGAAAGAGATTCTTATCACTGGTTTTCTTGTACTGATGAAAACCTGTGCTTCTTATGTTGGTCCTTATCTTATTGATTCTTTTGTTCAATACCTTAGTGGAAAAAGGCTATATAAGAATCAAGGTTATGCCTTGGTTTCTGCCTTTATATTTTCACAGCTTGTAAGATCCTTATCACAAAAGCATTGGTTCTTTAAGTTGGAGCAACTCGGAGTACGAATCCAAGCAGTGCTTGTGACTATTATATATGAAAAAGCCTTAACACTTTCTTGTCAATCAATGCAGTGTCACAGTTCTGGAGACATAACCAATTTAATTACCGTTGATGTCGAAAGAGTTGGTCATTTCAGTTATTACTTGCATGATTTTTGGATAGTAGCTTTGGAAGTTACATTGGCATTGTTGATTTTGTATAAAAACCTTGGACTTGCTTCCATTGCTGCTCTTGTTACAACCATCATTATTATGTTGGCAAATCTTCCATTGGGATCATTGCAAGGAAAGTTTCAAAAGAAGTTGATGGAGTCAAAAGATACTAGAATGAAGAGCACATCTGAAACTTTAAGGAACATGAGAATCCTCAAACTACAAGGATGGGAAATGAAGTTTCTATCTAAAATAACCGAGCTAAGGGATGCCGAACAAGGCTGGTTGAAAAAATTTCTTTATTCTTCAGCTATGACTAAATTTTTCTATTTTGGTGCATCTACATTTGTATCTGTGGTTACTTTTGGTACTTGTATGCTCATAGGGACCCCACTTGAATCAGGAAAGATTCTGTCGGCAATAGCGACATTCAAGGTTCTTCAAGGGCCTATTTATAATCTTCCAGATTTCATTTCAATGATAGCAAAAACTAAAGTTTCTCTTGATAGGATCGTGTCGTTCCTTCGTCTTGATGACTTGCAGTCTGATGTTGTCGAAAAGCTTCCTCCGGGTAGTTCTGACACTTCAATTGAAGTGGTTGATGGGAATTTTTCTTGGGATTTATCTTCACCTAATCCAACTTTGCAGAACATTAACCTCAAAGTTTTTCATGGCATGAAGGTTGCTGTTTGCGGTACAGTTGGATCGGGCAAGTCTACTTTACTTTCATGTGTATTGGGAGAAGTACCAAAGATATCAGGTATCCTTAAAGTTTGTGGAACAAAGGCCTATGTTGCTCAATCACCATGGATTCAAAGTGGCAAGATAGAGGATAATATATTGTTTGGTGAACAAATGGTTAGGGAAAGGTATGAGAAGGTACTTGAAGCATGTTCCCTCAAGAAGGATCTGGAAATCTTGTCATTTGGTGATCAGACGGTTATAGGCGAGCGTGGAATTAATTTGAGTGGTGGACAGAAACAAAGAATACAAATTGCTCGTGCTCTTTACCAAGATGCTGATATATACTTATTTGATGATCCTTTTAGTGCTGTGGATGCTCATACAGGATCTCACCTTTTTAAGGTAACTAACTCATTTTATGTGTTTTGTTTATTATGTGCAATATAAAGTATAAACTGCCTAATTTCTCAAAGTATATATCAATAGTCAAGAGTCAAGACCTTTTGAAATGTAGTTAATTCCAGCAGCATGACACTTGTGTAATTAGTTTAGTCGGTGAAATTATTTGTTTAAGTGTGTGGCAGGAATGCTTGTTGGGTGTTTTACGTTCAAAAACGGTGGTTTATGTTACTCATCAAGTGGAGTTTTTACCTACTGCTGACCTTATATTGGTGAGTATTTATTGTTATTCTATTGTCATAAATTTAAAATGATGGATTTTCTTTTAACCTTTTTTCGGTCTTTGTAGGTCATGAAAGATGGAAAAATTACTCAAAGTGGAAAGTATGATGAACTTCTTAATATTGGAACCGATTTCATGGAACTTGTTGGGGCACACAGAGAAGCTTTGTCTACACTTGAATCATTGGATGGAGGAAAAGCCTCTAATGAAATAAGTACATTAGAAGAAGAAGTAAATATCGAAGAGGAAAACAAAGAAGTGCAAGTAGATGATAAAGGCGAACCGAAAGGCCAAATTGTTCAAGAAGAAGAAAGGGAGAAAGGTAAAGTTGGGTTTTCAGTCTATTGGAAGTATATCACAACTGCATATGGAGGAGCTTTCGTACCGTTCATATTATTGGCTCAGATTCTTTATCAAGCTCTTCAAATTGGAAGCAATTATTGGATGGTGTGGGAAACTCCCAACTCAGCCGATGTGAAGCCACCTGTTGAAGGAACGACTCTTATTGAAGTCTATGTTGTTTTGGCCATTGGAAGTTCTTTATGCATGCTTGTTATGGAATTGTTACTTGTTACAGTTGGTTATAAGACAGCTACTATACTCTTCAATAAAATGCACTTGTGCATCTTTCGCGCCCCCATGTCATTTTTCGATTCTACTCCAAGTGGACGAATCCTTAATAGAGTATGTCATACCACCGATATTTTGGTTTCTTGTCGGTTGTTTTAGATAACTATAACTATGGAATACTTTGTCCCTTTTTTTTTATCGTTTTCTTCCTCTTTGTTGTCTTGCAGGCTTCTACTGATCAAAGTGCAGTGGATACAGACATTCCTTATGAAATCGGCTCATTTGCCTTTAATGTGATCATTCTTCTAGGAATTATAGCAGTGATGTCTCAGATTGCATGGCAAGTTTTCATTGTCTTTGTACCTGTGATAGCACTCAGCATTTGGTATCAGGTACTATTATTTGGACCATCAAGGCTTTATATACCATTTTTTGTTGTTGCAAATCTGACTCCATTCTATAATATTATAAGGCGATGCTTAACAACTTTGGAACTTGTAATATGCAGCAATATTATTTACCAGCAGGCCGTGAACTGTCACGTTTAGTTGGAGTATCGAGAGCCCCAATCATTCAACACTTTGCGGAAACAATTTCTGGTACTTCAACCATTAGAAGCTTTAATCAACAGTCAAGATTTCTTGAAACAAATATGAAACTGGTTGATAGGTATTCTCGGCCACAGTTCAACATGGAGGTTGCTATCGAATGGTTAGGTCTCCGCTTAGATGTGTTGTCTACCATCACATTTGCCTTTTCCTTGATATTCTTGATATCGGTTCCACCTGGAATCATAAATCCAGGTACGTAATTCAATTTTGGTATAATATAAATATACCATTTTGCTTGTGTATAACTGTCTCTCATTTGTGTCATTTGTCTGATCTTTGAAGGCATTGCTGGTCTAGCTGTTACCTATGGTCTAACTATAAACGCGATACAATATAGGGTGATATGGAGTATTTGCAGCTTGGAGAACAATATTATATCGGTAGAAAGGATACTTCAACATACAACCATTCGTAGTGAGCCTGCCCTTGTTTTAGAAGAAAATAGGCCAGATCCTTCTTGGCCCTCATATGGCAAGGTTGATATACGGAACTTGCAGGTAGCTGGAATTTTTTCTCCATGTTGATGCCTTTTAAATGTTTTGGTTCTGTTTTCTTTCATTTTGCAGTCAATTGATTTTTGTAATTCATGCTAAGGTTCTCATCTCCTAAACGGTTGGAAATTGGATTATGAATTGTGCTTTGGATGCAACATAGATGTTTGTGCTCCATTTCAACATTTGAAATGATTTTTTGTTGTCTGTGATGAAGGTTCGATATGCTCCACATCTTCCACTCGTGTTGCATGGCCTGACATGCACATTTCATGGAGGATTTAAAACTGGCATTGTTGGTAGAACAGGTAGTGGGAAAACAACTCTTATGCAAACACTTTTCCGACTTGTTGAACCTACTGCTGGGGAAGTTATCATTGACAGCATCAACATCTCTACAATTGGACTGCATGATTTGAGGTCTCGACTAAGCATTATTCCGCAAGATCCAACAATGTTTGAGGGGACAGTGAGAAGTAATCTGGACCCCCTTGAAGAGTACACTGACGAACAAATCTGGGAGGTGTGTTTGTGTTCTTATATTTGTCGAAAAAATGCAATGACAGTGACAATTTGTTTTGACCAAAACTTTAGACTTGTAATTGGTCGTTAAATATTGATCTACCTTCTTTAAAATAGGCCTTGGATAAGTGTCAACTGGGAGATGAAGTTCGAAAGAAAGAAGGAAAGCTTGAATCTTCAGGTTTGTCTTCTAATTTTGCTGAACATAAATACTCCCTTCAGACTTAAATATAAGCAAAAAGGTATATGTAGTAAGTTCCAAATTTCGGCCAAAAATTGTATATATCATTTACATCCGAATAGATTATATAGTAAATTTAGATTAACCTTTTTACTTATTTTTAAAAACATAAGGAGTATATAGTATTTATTTATACTCTTGAACCTATTGCTAGCTAATGTGGAAGTTGATGCTTTTATAGTTACTGAAAATGGTGAGAATTGGAGCATGGGTCAGAGGCAGTTGGTTTGCCTAGGTAGGGTTCTGCTTAAGAAGAGCAAGATTTTGGTGCTTGATGAAGCCACTGCATCAGTTGATACAGCTACAGATAATTTGATTCAACAAACTCTTAGGCAGCATTTCACAGACTCTACCGTCATTACCATTGCGCATCGAATAACTTCTGTTCTTGACAGTGATATGGTTCTACTTCTTAGTCAAGGTTAGGAAGAAAAATTGTTATTCCTTATTAAAATGAGTTCCTTGTTTTGTTTTTCGTTCTTATTTTCTCGTGTATTGGTTTATTTTATAGGACTTATTCAGGAGTATGACTCCCCAACTGCATTGCTTGAGGATAAGTCATCATCTTTTGCTAAGCTTGTTGCAGAGTATACCATGAGGTCCAACTCAAAATTTTGAGAAATTCGTTGATCAGTACCGTCCGAAATAAAAGTTTCTTGATGAAGATGAATATTTTTAGGGAGGGGGAAGTATCTTGTTAATAGGGTTTGTAATTCTTCTTCCATTGGACAAGTCAAATTTATATCTCAATATTTCATTATTCTCATTTTCTTTACATTATCCAAAAATATTATCTTTGCACAGCCAATTTAAGTTCGATATAGTTATGTTTTTCTATATGTTGATATTTTCTGTCTAATTTTTTATAGACTTTGGTTATGAATCTTATTATCATTTATCACATTTTAAGCTATAGTAGTATGTTAAAATTTCTTCAATATTGACTTCATCATGGTTCTAGCGTATTCCGCCTGGGTTTACAGTGTGTATATTCTTAGACTTGCACAATCCTGAATAATTGAATCTGTCAAGATAGTGACTTTTGGCCTACAATTATAAAAGATCAAAACTTTGTTTTTAAACTTGTATCAATATTGAAGACACTCAAGATAGTAGGTAGACACAAAAAATATACATATTACACTATAGTGAACACCTTCTATTTCAGCATTGGCATACCAATTCAGATTTAAATAAAGCTATATCATTATCATGGACCTCATCAGTAGTACCTGATAGGAAAAAAAGATAGGAGTGGTTACCAAAAAAATCATTTATGTAGCTTATTAATTTATATTTATCTTTATATCTATACCTGTAGTAACTGGACTTATATCGATTGGGATACATATCCTCGGCCAGATACTTTTCGTCAAAATCTAATCATTTGACACTGATAGATTGAACTAGTTTTGAACCCTTTCTTGCCTGGTTTATGACTTCATATAATGCAGAAGAACCATGGTCTGAGCTTAGTACTGGTTGAGGAAAAATTGTTTGCATGACATGTTTGAATTCAGCAGTGTCAAAACTCACGAGTGATAGTTTTCCGCTTATTGTGTGTCTATTGTTGTCGTATCAGACTCAATGGATTAATCTATGCAGTGATGTGCAGATATATTTTGTTTGCAAAATAAAATAAAGTATCTCTCTTTCTACTAAAACATCACATAATAAGAAGGAACACATCATCACTCAGCTCATACGCTCTCAGACAATTTCCTTGATGTAATGTCAAAGACAATGCAGCACCTACTATGGACCAAAATGGTCCTAGAATAGGAGAATTTGAAACAGCATTGTTTTTGGTCAAGGAATGAATGAGCCACATAATATAAGTCCAAAACATGTGGAATTAGAGTATAATTAAGGAGAAAGTGGTAAATTTGTCAAATAATGAATGATTTGAATTGAAGGATAGAAAGGTTGAATTGAAGGTGTATTCAAGCAGATCAACCTCTGCATTTCTTTTTGTTACAATTTATTTTGTAACAAACTGTACTCCTAAAGTTGATTCATATATATTTGTATTAAACATTTGCTATGGCAAATTTGCGGCGGCTGTTTGTCTTCCCGGGTTTGATTACGTGAGTGTCATGTGCAGTGTCTGATGTTGTGTCCACTGTGTATAGATTTTGAGGAAGATGATTGAGAAGCATAGAATGAAGTTGGCCTTGGGATTGTTATTAACTCACGATTTCAGTTTGAAAACACTGCAATCCATCTTCTTTGACATTTGCAGAGAAGAAAATGACAATGTTGCAGGAACAGCTGCTGTAGTTGCGTGGATATTGTGGAATAATCGAAACAATTGGGTGTGGAACGGTGTTAAGGAGTCAGCAAAAGTGTTAGCTACGCGTGCCTTGCATATGGTGGGCGAATGGTGTGCACTGAATGTGCTGCAGCAGCAAAACATCGCCTCTGGTACAGTACTTACCGCGACACAATGGCAGCAGCTGCGAGACGGGTAGTTGAAATGCAATGTAGACGTGAGTTTTTATGAAGATTTAGGCCATAGGGGAGGAGGCTGGTGTGTACGGAATGCAAAAGGAAGGTTTGTTGCAGCTGGTACTAATTTGATTCGCCAAAATCTTGCAACAATTAAAGGTGAAGCCATGGCAATCCTAGATGCGTTGCGTGAAGCTATTGCAAGAGGTTGGACCAACATTGTGTTCGAGAGTGATTCCAAATGTCGAAATATCTCTCTTGAAATTGTATATTTGTTTTTATGTATTTGTTTTCGGTTGACAATAACTGATACGGCTTTCTACGGATGTTTTTAAAGATAAATTTGTAGTACATAATAAATTGTTTAAGCCTTTTCTCAGTAGTTATGAAGGACAGAACAAAATATACTTCAAATCCAAAAGCCAAAGTTGTTGTTTCTCAACTCCTTTTGCATCTTTCTTCCTAGAACTATTAAGACGGTATTGATTGATCAGATTATATATGAGCCTTTTTATTTTAGCTTTTTTAAAAATGATTTTTATAGTGTATTGTTCTTTTGTTAAAAATTGCAAACAAGACAATGCAGCATCTACTACAGACCCAATGGTCCTGAATTAGAAGAATTTGAAACAAGACTGTTATTTTCTTTCGGTTAGAATTGGAACTTTGATTCGTTACATTATGTAAGTCTAACATCTTTCGCTAGATCAAACTCTCTTCAGTAATAAATAAATAAATAAATTATATTGATACTAGTACTAGTCACAAGCAATCATTCACTGCTTGTACGCGGGATGATGAACGTCCAACTACCTAACTAACTGCTTTTGCGTGTTCGCGAGTAATGTTCCATCTGCACACGTGAGCGCGCGCATTATGTCACACTCTGAGGAGGTGATCTCAATCTCAATTGTGTCTAAGAATCAGTTCTCTTTTGCTTCATCTGCTACTTCACAGCTTGTCCTTGAGCACGCGCATTATGGCCATTGTCTTTATTGACGTTGTTTGTTTGTTATGTATATAACAGGAAGTGTCGCCGTTAACTTTAGGTAAATTATCTCACAGAAGTGAGCCTTTAATTGGCGGTGGTTCACCCATTATTCAATGGTGGAAGGACAAATGCTGCTATTGGCACGCCACGGCTTGTTCAGGACCTAAAAGTAAAACTATTGGAAGACAGTTGAAAGAAAAAAGAGAAAAAAAGAAAACCATTACTGTGGCTGGTGTTACTGCTGCTATAGCAGCCATTGCAGCTGCAACAGCTGTCTCATCAATACCAAACGCGGATGAGAAGATGGCTAAGACAGACATGGCTGTTGCCTCAGCTGCCACATTAGTTGCCGCGCAATGTATGGAGGCTGCTGAAGCAATGGGAGCTGAGCGCGACCACCTTGCTTCTGTGGTTAGCTCAGCTGTGAATGTATGTCCTCATGAATTTTTGCACTCATGGCTGATCATTATAATGGATCGATCAATGTTTCATACTGTTGTAGCGTCGCTATTCGTCACATTATAATAGCATTACAATTCTTGATATTACAGGAAGTTTATCCCCTAACTGCAGTCCCCTTGTGACCGTAGGAACATTAAAAACCATGATGTCACAGACTCACAGTAGACCTACTATAGCAGGTTTTATCTTAAAATCCTAAGTGAGATATACAAGAAACCATTAAGCCTATCTTTGGTTCCACGTTTGGATCGGCCATAATTGATTTTGGATGTGTGAAATTGATTTTGACATATTTGGTTGCTCTCGAGTAGAATTAATTGTCTCCATAATTTATTTTAGCTTAAAGCTAGAATTTTGTTTTTTTAGTCCGACCATGATTTTTGCACTAAAATTTATTGTTCAGTACTCTCTTATGTAAATATATTCAAACATAAACCACTTTACATTCAACTTGCTTTTAAGTAAAATCAATTTTTGACATCGAAGAACCAAACTTGCACTAAGACATAGAATATGCAGTTGGATATGGAATTTTAGACCAAAATACATTCAAAGTGGTTAATTGAAGTTATTACAAATCTTAATTTCACAAGGATAAAATGTGCCTAATATGCATGTGTTTGTGGTCTTTAATATATGGTCATTGATATGTAGGTCTCAGAGGAGGAGCAACATTAAAAGCTAGAGCTCTAAAGGAAGCATGGAATAATGCTGCAGTAAAATAAACAACACCAGTAGTGACAGTGAAAAAATTGTGAATGGAGATAATTTTACAGGTTCCAGTATCCAAGAGCTAGATACTTGCTAAGGGCAGCGATTTACTCAAACGCACTCGCAATGGTATCATTATCGTTATTATCAATTACAACTTAACCTATTAAGACTGACTCATAATATAGTTTGAAAAAACAAGTAAAAGTCATGTGGTTGTAACTGCAGATGATTTGTATTCGAAAGTAGTTTCTGTTTACATACATACATGACAGGTAAAATTTTGTTTCAAAAATTGACCTCACAAACACAATTTCCTGCATGTCCATTCAATGGCAAGACTTGCAAACATTAAACATTTCGGGTAATGCTGAAAATTAAGACAAAACTGATGAGATTACTGTAGATGGACAATGCTGACGAACACACACACAAATTTTAAGGAACATACTTTTAGTTGAATGAATTTGTTAAATTACTGATGGATAGGAAGGTGCAGAGGAGGATGCAGATAACGACGACAACAATGATGAGATGACTGGAGAGCCTATTGAAACTGAGGAAAAAGAAGAACAAGACCCAACAGCAAGGCCTCGAAAGACATTGAAATATAAAACCAAGTATGAGCGTGCCCAGATTTTAGGTACACGTGCTCTTCAAATCAGGTATTCTTATAAGTTCTGATCTTTGTGAAGTTAAGATTTTGTTCTGCTGAATGATTCTTTATGAATTCTTTAACATGTTGTTTTGTCTTCTGGTTGGTGATTGATTGGTGAAGTATGAATGCACCTGTCATGGTTGAGTTGGAAGGGGAGACTGACCCGCTTGAGGTATGAGAAACTTTTCTTCTGTTTACCCATTTGATATTTTATTTCACATAGTTTTGCTGGCTGCATTTGAGTATGTCTTAATGATCACTGTGAAATGTGCATTCATAACTTGTTATGCTTGTACCTATGAAATGTGCATTCATAGGTATAAATATTAAGAGTAATATTTATACCGGATTGACCCGCTATGAGAGTACTACATGCAAAGTTATGCAAAGTGTCATAAGTTACTCTCATGGTGATAATGGTGTAAGCCGCCCTTAGACCTGAAACCACTTTGTACCCTAGATGTGGAGTCAAGTGCTTTGTTACTGATCTAACGTTGTCCGTAACAGGATGACCATAAAAGCAGTTAATGGGTACTTCACAAAGCATGCTGAGGGACAGTAGTGTCCTAGATGGAATTTGCCAATCCTGCATAACAGGATAAATGTCATGGGCCCAATATTGAACTGGACAAAGATGACACCAAGTATGCTTTGTGTTCAATATAGACATAAGGGGCAAAGGGGTAATTATATACGCATATATTATCACTAAGGTTATGTTATGATCACATGTTAATTTCTCATAACTTGGGTAGCAATGATGTATTGCTAGATACCGCTCATTGTTTATTATATTAAATAGTGGATTTAATATAATTGCCAACGTTATGGAAACCTACAAGGGTCACACACATAAGAACAGGCTAGTGTGAAATTGGAACACCGTAAGGTACGGTGCAGCTCAGAGAATTAAGGAAGTATGATAAGGGTATCATGGTAATTAAAAAAGCGTATCATAATTTGTTATGAAAAGAAAGCACTCATGTGTACATGACACATGGGGGTACGTTTCTTAAAAGATTTATTTAATTAAAAGGGTTTAGTATAATTGTGGCCCAATGACAAATAGTTTGTCTTGGTGCACAAGACACTTGGTTCTATAAATAGAACCTTTGTGATTGAGAAAAATACACTTAAGTGATTTCTTAAGAAACAGAAAAACCCTAATCCTTATTTCTTGCCTCCACCCACAAAAGGCCTTCATCCTCTTGAGCTAGCACTCTCTTGAAGGTTCCTGTTCGTGTGGACTATATAGAGGCGTTGTTCTTCGTCATCAACGCTCGTGATCAATCCGGTTCGTGATCAAAGAATTGACCGGGTACCGTTCGTGAAAAAAAAAAGATTTTCTACAAGAGGTAAAAATCCTAAACACAAACTCATGCCCATTCGTAAGGATCTCTAAAGGAAATTTTTTAAATTCCGCTGCTTTATCATTACTATTTTCCTTCAGTGGTATCAGAGCCACTTACGAATCCATGAGATTGATGTTTGTTTATTTCATGAATTCAGTTTTAATATGATTAAAACGGTTAATAAAAGATTAAAATCGAGTAATTAAAATTTGACGATTGTTTGTGTATAAATTGGATGATCAACATTGAAACGGCTCCGGAATCCGACACTTGTATGGTGGAGCATGCGATATGTTGATTGTCCTAAGGTTACACGAACAAGAACGGTCAATACTTACATGTGATGTAAGTTTTGTGTATGAATTGGGTAATTAACATTGAAACGGCTTCGGAATCCGACACTTGTATGGTGAAGCATGCGATATGTTAATTGTCCTAAGGTTACACAATCAAGAACAGCCACAAACTTATATGTGATATAAGTGATCGTGATGCAAAACGGTGTATTTGATGCATCGTTCATAATTTCGTTCATTAAAACAAATTATGAAAGTTATTTGATGTTGGATTGATTCATGTTCATTTGCTTTGGAATCCGACATTAGTATGGTGAAGCAATGACATGTTAATCAATCATATTGAATTTCGGTCATAAAAGGTTTTGACGGCATGAAATTATTGCATTAGGATTCGCGACAACACAAGGGTTGTGTTGTCAAAGAGGTGCTGATTGCGTGCCTGCGCTATGGCGCAGGGCAGGTTGCGCTATGGCGCAGCGACCAGAGAGACCTGCGCCATGGCGTGGGGCAGGCTGCGCTATATAGCGCGGCTGACATCGGTTGATTTTTGATCGTTCGCCAAAATTTTAATTTTAATTAATCTACTCGACCTAAATTGATAATAATAATAAATATGTTTATTGTTATGTTTGTGATGATTGATTATGGCCTTAGTTTACTTCTTTGATTTTAATTTGGATTTTTAAATACGGCCTGCGTGTCGTGCCTCTCTCTAAAAATTCTTGATGTAATTTCTCTTCTCATCTTACTCCCTCGTATGTAAAACGAGTTTTCTTTGATGTAATAATAGAATTACAATAGGAACAAAGGAGGACAGCCACGAAGATGATACTTGGAGAAGTAGATCATCGTTAGGCTAGTTTAGGGTTCTCTCATTGGCTTGAGAGAGCACTTGCGTTAGGAGGCCATAATCATATCATTTTGTATTATTGTTTTATATGTATGTTGATGCATGTGAGAGCGTTTAATATGTTAAACAAGCCGGTGAGATCAAATTAATTAAAATCCCTCAAGAGACACATAAGAGATTAATAAAGAAAATGTGGGTTCGCCCACCGCGGAGTGCATTTTGTTTATTAATAAAGTATGTGAATATTAAGTTTACGCTTTCCAAGCTTTAGAACTCATCAAGACTAGTATCGAGCTATGTAGGTTCGCCCACCGCGAAGTGCATACTCTATATTGGTAAGGTGCGATGGGATAATTGTAATATCCAACTTCTAAAGTAAGGGTCAAACTTAACTTAACAAATATAATGAGATTATATGAGTTTAAGAAGCAAGGATTGGGAATAATTCATAAGATGAATTCGAATAAGGAGTTATTCACCCAATTGATATATTCAAGAGTTGTATGAGATACAATTGGAAGGAGTTCCTACCTAAATAAACTGAGTCTTGTGTAATCCGCCCACCGCAGACTTGAGACAAAGTGAAATATGGATCTTGACCCACTAGAAAATCTTCCAACGGGATTTTCCGAATCAAATGATGAGGGTCATTTGGTTTGAGTAAAATAGTGGGAGCATGTTTAATTAAAGACCTAATTAAATAAAATGATACTTATATTTTCACTTCTTTATGTAGATAACCATGTCATCAAACACATCAAACAACATTTTGCGATCAATCCTTGACAAAGAAAAGTTGAATGGTTCAAATTTTCTTGATTGGCACCGAAATCTGAGGATTGTCCTCAAGCATGATAATAAACTGTATGCCTTAGAGGAACCTGTTCCTGAAAATGAGCCAGCTAATAATGCTCCAAGGGCTGAAAAGGATGCTTACAAGAAGCATGTTGATGATGCTAATGAGGTTGCATGCCTCATGTTGGCTACCATGAATTCTGAGCTTCAGAAGCAACATGAAAACATGAATGCTTTTGAAATGATCGAACACTTGAAAACTCTATATGCGGAGCAAGCCCGTCATGAGAGGTTCGAAGTTTCAAAATCCCTTTTTCAATGCAAGTTAAGTGAGGGATCTCCGGTAGGTCCTCATGTGCTCAAGATGATTGGGTATGTGGGAAACCTTGAAAGGCTAGGATTCCCTCTTGAGAAAGAACTTGCAACTGATCTCATTCTGCAATCGTTGCCGGATAGTTTCAATCAGTTTATCCTAAACTTCAATATGAATGATTTGGATAAGACTCTTCCTGAATTGCTAAGCATGTTAAGAACTGCCGAGCAAAATCTGAAGTCTAAAGGGAAATCCATTCTAATGGTTAGTAATGGAAATAAGCATCACAAGAAGCCCAAAAAGCAAGGTGGTAAATGGAAAGGCAAGGGAGTTGCCAAACCAAAAGAAACTCCCCCTGCTTTAAAGCCTAGTGGGAGCATAGCAAAAGAGGGCAATTGTTTCTATTGCGGTAAGACCGGACATTGGAAGAGGAATTGCCCAAAGTACCTGGAAGATAAGAAGAAAGGAGTAGCTCCTACAACTTCAGGTATTTTTGTTATAGAAATAAATTTATCTACTTCTACATCATGGGTATTAGATACTGGATGTGGTTCTCACATTTGTACTAATGTGCATGAACTAAAGGAGAGTAGAGGATTGGCGAAAGGTGAAGTGGACCTACGAGTTGGGAATGGAGCAAGAGTTGCTGCTTTAGCCGTAGGGACTTATAATTTATCTTTACCTAGTGGTTTAATAATTCAGTTAAAGAACTGCTATTATGTACCTGCCATTAGCAGGAATATTATTTCCGTTTCTTGTTTGGACAAGTTTGGGTTTTCATTTATGATAAAGAACAATTGTTGCTCTATTTATTTAAATGATATATTCTATGCTAATGCTCAAATGTATAATGGACTATATGTCCTTGATCTTGAAACGCCAGTCTATAACATTAATACTAAAAGGATGAAACCAAATGAGTTGAATCCAAGTTACCTTTGGCACTGTCGTTTAGGCCATATAAATGAGAGACGCATCTCCAAACTCCATAAAGATGGACTTTTGGACTCTTTTGATTATGAATCATATGATACATGTAGATCTTGTTTAATTGGAAAGATGACAAAAGCCCCATTCAAAGGAAAAGGTGAAAGGGCTAATGATCTTTTGGCACTCATACATACTGATGTATGTGGACCATTGAACATACCTGCCAGAGGGGGTTTTACATACTTCATAACATTTACTGATGACTTCAGTAGATATGGATATGTGTATCTAATGAAACACAAATCCGAATCCTTTGAAAAGTTCAAGGAATTCAAAAATGAAGTACAAAACCAATTAGGTAAGAATATTAAAACTCTTCGATCAGATCGAGGTGGTGAATATTTAAGCCTAGAATTTAATGACCATCTTAAAGAATGTGGTATAGTATCACAACTAACTCCTCCCGGAACACCGCAATAGAATGGTGTATCTGAGAGAAGAAATCGAACCTTGTTAGACATGGTGCGATCCATGATGAGTCATGCGGATCTTCCAAACTCCTTTTGGGGACATGCCCTATTGACAGCAGCTTATACACTTAACCACGTTCCATCCAAAAAGGTTGAAAAGACACCATATGAGATATGGAGTGGAAAGAAACCACATCTGTCTTTCATGAAGGTTTGGGGTTGTGAAGTCTATGTAAAGCGACTAATAACAACTAAACTTGAACCCAAATCTGACAAATGCCTATTTGTAGGATATCCTAAAGAAACAAGAGGATACTACTTTTATAATCCTTCCGAGGGCAAAGTGTTTGTCGCTCGAACTGGTGTCTTCCTGGAAAAAGAATTTATTTCTAAAGGAATCAGTGGGAGGAGTGTGGAACTTGAAGAAATTCAAGAACCACCAATTGTTGGGCAAACAGTGGAGGAACATGAGCGGGAACCACAAGATGTTGTGGAAGAACAACCTGCTCAAGTAGAACAAGTCCAGCGTAGGTCAAACAGGATACGTCATGAACCTGAGAGATATGGGTATCTCATAACAGAACAAGGTGACGTATTACTCATGGATCAAGATGAGCCTGTAACCTACCAAGAGGCCATAACTGGCCCCGAATCTGAGAAGTGGCTAGAAGCCATGAAATCTGAAATAGATTCCATGTACACAAACCAAGTTTGGAACTTGGTAGAGCCTCCCGTAGGAGTTCGTCCTATAGGGTGCAAGTGAGTCTTCAAAAAGAAGACTGACATGGATGGTAAAGTACATACCTACAAAGCAAGACTGGTTGCTAAAGGATATAAACAAATTCATGGTGTTGACTATGATGAAACCTTTTCACCAGTTGCAATGCTTAAATCTGTTCGGATTTTACTTGCTATCGCAGCATATCATGATTATGAAATATGGCAAATGGATGTCAAAACTGCTTTCCTTAATGGAAATCTCCTTGAGGATGTGTACATGACACAACCCGAAGGATTTGACATACCAAATGAAGCTCATAAGATATGCAAGCTACAGCGATCAATCTATGGATTGAAGCAAGCTTCAAGAAGCTGGAATCTTCGTTTTGATGAAACCGTAACAAAATATGGATTCATTAAAAATGAAGATGAACCTTGTGTCTACAAGAAGGTTAGTGGGAGCAAGATCGTTTTCCTAGTGTTATATGTAGATGACATATTACTAATAGGAAACGATGTCCCTACCTTAAAACAAGTAAAGACTTGGTTAGGGAATTGCTTTTCTATGAAGGACCTTGGCGAAGCAGCCTATATATTGGGAATAAGAATCTATAGAGATAGATCACAAAGACTGCTTGGACTAAGTCAGAGTACATATATAGATAAAGTGCTAAGGCGCTTTAATATGCATAATTCCAAGAAAGGATTCATACCAATGCAACATGGAATATGTCTTTCGAAGACACAATGCCCTTCATCTAAAGAAGAAAGGGAACGCATGAATGAGATACCGTATGCATCAGCAATCGGATCAATTATGTATGCCATGTTGTGTACTCGTCCAGATGTCTCGTATGCTTTGAGTGCAACGAGCAGGTACCAATCTGATCCCGGTGAGAGTCACTGGATAGCCGTCAAGAATATCCTTAAGTACTTGAGAAGAACTAAGGAGACATTCTTGGTATATGGAGGTGAGGAAGAACTTGCGGTTGTAGGGTACACCGATGCTAGCTTCCAAACCGACAAGGATGATTTTAGATCGCAATCTGGTTTCGTGTTTTGCTTAAATGGTGGCGCTGTAAGCTGGAAGAGTTCAAAGCAAGAGACAGTAGCTGATTCTACAACTGAGGCTGAGTATATTGCTGCCTCAAGTGCTGCAAAGGAAGCTGTTTGGATCAAGAAGTTCATATCTGAACTTGAAGTGGTCCCTAGCATTGTTGATCCCATTAGTCTGTATTGTGACAACAATGGTGCTATTGCACAAGCTAAGGAACCTAGATCTCACCAACGATCCAAACACATACTCAGGCGATTCCATCTTATTCGAGAGATAATAGATAGAGGAGATGTGAAAATATGCAAAGTACCTACACTTGACAACATAGCTGATCCACTAACAAAGCCTCTTGCGCAGTTGAAGCATGATGGGCACACTAGGTCTATGGGTATTAAAGTAATGCCAGATTGGCTCTAGTGCTAGTGGGAGATTGTTGGTGTAAGCCCTAGAGGCCAATGACTTTAGTACTTGTATCGAATAAATTATTAATAAATATATTGTTTCTTTATTAATAATAAAAGACATTTTTCTTTATTATGTTTGTATGTCCAAAATAATGAAGTCCCTAGAATAGAAAGTCTGTTTAATATTAAGTGTGACTTAATCATGAGATTACATTAAACATAAAGACGCTATTCTTAAAGTATCCGTAGTCAAGTTTTATCATGAATTGGGATAATGATAAAACATAGAGACTATTATGAAGATAGGCTGATGATCGCATCTCATGGATCATAAGATAAGGAGTTATCAAGTCTTGACATAGGTATAAATATTAAGAGTAATATTTATACCGGATTGACCCGCTATGAGAGTACTACATGCAAAGTTATGCAAAGTGTCATAAGTTACTCTCATGGTGATAATGGTGTAAGCCGCCCTTAGACCTGAAACCACTTTGTACCCTAGATGTGGAGTCAAGTGCTTTGTTACTGATCTAACGTTGTCCGTAACAGGATGACCATAAAGGCAGTTAATGGGTACTTCACAAAGCATGCTGAGGGACAGTAGTGTCCTAGATGGAATTTGCCAATCCTGCATAACAGGATAAATGTCATGGGCCCAATATTGAACTGGACAAAGATGACACCAAGTATGCTTTGTGTTCAATATAGACATAAGGGGCAAAGGGGTAATTATACACGCATATATTATCACTAAGGTTATGTTATGATCACATGTTAATTTCTCATAACTTGGGTAGCAATGATGTGTTGCTAGATACCGCTCATTGTTTATTATATTAAATAGTGGATTTAATATAATTGCCAACGTTATGGAAACCTACAAGGGTCACACACATAAGAACAAGCTAGTGTGAAATTGGAACACCGTAAGGTATGGTGCAGCTCAGAGAATTAAGGAAGTATGATAAGGGTATCATGGTAATTAAATAAGCGTATCATAATTTGTTATGAAAAGAAAGCACTCATGTGTACATGACACATGGGGGTGCGTTTCTTAAAAGATTTATTTAATTAAAAGGGTTTAGTATAATTGTGGCCCAATGACAAATAGTTTGTCTTGGTGCACAAGACACTTGGTTCTATAAATAGAACCTTTGTGATTGAGAAAAATACACTTAAGTGATTTCTTAAGAAACAGAAAAACCCTAATCCTTATTTCTTGCCTCCACCCACAAAAGGCCTTCATCCTCTTGAGCTAGCACTCTCTTGAAGGTTCCTGTTCGTGTGGACTAGATAGAGGCGTTGTTCTTCGTCATCAACGCTCGTGATCAATCCGGTTCGTGATCAAAGAATTGACCGGGCACCGTTCGTGAAAAGAAAAAGGATTTTCTACAAGAGGTAAAAATCCTAAACACAAACTCATGCCCATTCGTAAGGATCTCTAAAGGAAAATTTTTAAATTCCGCTGCTTTATCATTACTATTTTCCTTCAATCATATTTGAAATTCAGCATGCTTAATGCCCTTATATATCTTTGCCTTCTCTATAAACTTCATCACTTAACCATTTTTCTAGTGCCACGTTCCTCTCAAAGCATGAACACTAAATATAAGCAACATATCTGATTAGAATTCAAACTTCAGCAGAGGCATAATGATAACAGAAATTGTTTGCATGTGCCAAGAGTAGGTTACCTGGTTAGATAATATGAGAATCAGGGCCTGCATCATTTAGAAGTTGTAGTTCAGGTTATCATGACATCATCGATCCCCACACTTTCAATGTGAGAAATCTTCCCCCAATCTTCACCTTCGGGTTTCTTACATCGTTGTGTGAGCGATGAACAATTAGAAATTTCTAGAGTTGAAATGGATTTCGGCAGACCCTCCACGGGTAAGCATTGAAGGCTGGGGCAGTCAGAAATACATAAAACTTCAAGACCGGAGAGATGGCAGAGACCCTTGTAGTCCAGATTTTTAAGATTTGGACATCTAATTATATGCAAAGTTTTAACAGAGAGGGGATGCAACCCTTGATCCGGAAAAGACTCTACATCCACTTTTTCAATATGCAGTTCATCTAGAGAAGTGTGGATTCCCCAAGCCCATTTCAATGAGTCCATAAGAAGTCTGGAGCATCCATTGATATACAAGTATTCTAGGCTCGATGGCAAACTTCCATAAGAGAATGGCTCCAGTTGTGGACAATTCTTTATGATTAGCGAAGTAAACGATGGAGAGAGAGTGTGCAAGCATCCAGGCAATGACTTTAAGTTCTCTAATTTATCAATTTCTATACACCACAGATTGGGTACAGAGAATCTTCCCATGAGAAATGATACAATTTTGGGGCACTCTATAATTTCCAGATATCCAAGTCTACTATGATCATCACCATCATGTGAAATCGTTTCAAGATTACTACACTTTTGCAATAGGAGAGACTTGAGTTTTGGGAAGAAATTCAGTGGAAATATCCTTAGAGAGTCACATGTATTTATAAGGCTCAAAGATATTAGGAAATTGTAGCAACAATGTATGGGAACATTCATAATAGGGCAATCCACAATTAGCAATGATTCCAGAGAGGTGTGTGATATGGTGTGCCCAAACCATTCAAGCAAGGATCCTTCGGTGCAACTTCCACCAATATGGAGAAATCTCAGAGTAGATGGTTGATTATCAAATTGAAGCTTTCCGCAATTAATTAGATGTAATCGATTAATGGATGGAGCCAGTGAAACAGACGCCACAAGCTGTTTGCAATTCAAAAGTTTTAGTTCAATTAAACTAGGAAGTTGCTCAGGCAAACACTCTTTTAGATTCGGACAATCTTCTATAAAAAGTTGTTGCAGACACGGAAAAGCAACTGTCTCTTTACACTCCCATTCTTGCCATCCTTTCATATTCTTAAATTGTAAGGTTTTCAAGGATGAAAATGGAATTACACCAGAAGGAGCGCTATTTACATTCCCATAAAACTCACTACCAATCACTACTATCCCAGATAGCCCAATGATGAATAGTTCCTTGAGAGACGACAAAATTCCAAGTGAAGGCAACAACACACAATTTTCGCAATTGCTCAACTTTAAGGACACCACATTTGATAATGAATCATCTCCAAACCTATCTGAAAATCGTGTACCGCCATAGTTCTGAATTGACAATTCCTTCAAGTTTTTGGAAGGTTGTAGCTTCTCCAACACTTCCCTTTCTTTCTCTGAATTATCACTATTTCCATTCCATTCTAAATTTAGCTTCACAAGGTGTACTTTATTTTTCAAATTTGCTGTCTGTGCATCAGAGGGGCTTACAATGTTTTGCATGTTGAAAATTGAGAGTTCTCCATGAAGATTGAGTTCTTGTAGCTGTTGAATATTGAACTCGCTACCTTTATCCAAATAAAATGAACTCAGTACTTGAAGGTTACTTAATTTTCCCACATTCATTGGCATTTTTCTCACTTTAGTTCCTCTAAAATCTAGAACACGCAAATTAGAGAGTTTATGTAAATTCAAGGGCAACTCTTTCAAATTCCGACATTTCAACAACTTTAGTGTTTGCAAGTTATATAGAGAACACACTGAATCAGGTAGCTTTATTATGTCAGTATAAGAAAGGTCTAGATAAGAGAGATGTTTGAGATTGCCGATGGTGTCAGGCAACTCCTTCTCAATGGTGAGACAATACAATGACAAGACACGAAAGAACTTAAACTTTAAGAACAACTTGTGCAACGATGTGCTAGACAATCTGTAATGCGCTGGAGTATACTCGGGTACAATGCTTAATGATAGGAATGTGTGTAAGTTATTAGCACTGTATAAGGTTTCAAATAGTTTGGGAGATTTCTTTGCATAGCCTAAATATGACACATGGCGAGTCATTTTTAGTATATTATTTGATTCGTCATCTTTGAATGTGAGGCAGAAATCCCCATATACATATTTTGCCAAATCATTGAGAAGGTCATGCATGATAAAACGATCTCCCCATGATTTTTGAAAAAATGACCTAGAAAATAGATCATTGAAATACTGTTCACCGATTTCTTCCATACTCATACTCTGTCGAGGGCATTGCAAAAAATTTTCAGCCATCCATAATAAAATTAAATTCTCTTTTTGAAACTCATAGTTTTTCGGAAATAAGGCACAATAAGAAAAACATCTCTTGAGATGAGAAGGAAGGTGATGATAGCTCAATATTAAAGCGGGGATGATGTTGCTCTCCTCTTCTGGTAAGTTCCATATCTCGCTTGCCAATATACTTTTCCATTCCACCAAATCTGATTTTTTGTAGCAAAGGCTTCCAATTGTTTTCAACGCTAGAGGCAATCCTTGGCATTTTTGAAGTATCCTTTTACCAATCTCCATGAACTCGGGGTTTAATTGAGGATTTTCTTCTTGGAATGCATGTTTAGCAAACAACTTCCAACTATGTTCTTCTTGTAATTTGTCTAGCTGATATATTATAGTTGATCGTGTGGTCGAGGCAACATTTAGACTGTGTGTAGTGACAAGAATTTTGCATCCCTGAGCACCATAGTTAAAAGGAGTTTGTAAAGCTTCCCATTGGTCACGTTTTTCATTCCAAATGTCATCCAAAACAAAAAGAAATCTCTTCCCTGACAATTTTACCTTCAACCTTTCTTGGACCATATTTAGGTCTCTACTATCATCAGTTGCTCCAGTGATACCCTCAAGGATAGCTCGCATTACCTTGAAAACATCAAACTCTTGAGAAACACAGACCCAAGCTTTTAGATCAAATTTACCCTCAATCCTTGGATCATTGTATAAATGTTGGGCAAGTGTGGTCTTCCCCATCCCACCCATACCAACTAACGAAATTACTGATAGCTTGTAGTTAATATCATTTTCTGTGTTAGACATCAGCAGATTAGAGATAACATTTTTGTCAACATCTCTACCATATATAACAGAATCAACAGGCAAAGATGTTGATGGCAATTTTTGTGACACTAAGTTACCCGATCCAACAGAAAAACCACTACAAGTATCTTTCAAACCTAGTATATCCTTTTTGCTTGCAAGATATTCTAGGTTTTCAAGGACTTCTTGCATCTTTGACTCAATTTCTCTGTCAAAAGAACTGGAAGAAGCATTGAAGAAACTCCATACCTTGTTAGCAGTAGTAGTATTGGATTGAGATTCAGCTTCCAGCTTGCATCTGAAAACTTCAATGTCAATTTCTTCCAACAGATCCTCTGCATCTAACAAAGCATCTTTGACAGTATCAAGCCATACTTTCACAGGTTGGTTTCTGATCTGCTTCAGTTCTGCATCATCCACCACAGCATTGATGGAAAGAAGTGTGATGTTGAGTTTCTTGAGCAGCTTCTCATTGAGTTTTCTTGCTCGAAAGTAGTCTTGAATTCCAGCAGAAGCAAGCTTTTCGAACGTGACCTGAAGGAAAGCAGAAAGAAGAGCACCACCAACCAATTCAACCGCCATAATTGCACAAAATGAAAGGAAAGAGCAAACAGATATCAAAGAAAGGATTTCAAATGCAAAGTGCAGCTGCTAATAGTGAATGATAAAAATTACTTTGTACGTGTTGTTTTGTTAAGACTCTTTTCATTTATTTATTAATAATATTTTCATAGCCGGCCGGCCAACTCATCATATTGTTGGATCTTCCTAAGAAGACAAAGGATACTAATCAGTGCTCTTTTCTTTTGATTAAAAATAATGGATACTAATCTTCTTCTACGAAAGTTCTTGTGAATTATTTTCACTTCTATTTCCTTTCTTTTTTGTCTCATTTATCAATAATGGCTTAGCTGTGATGTGAATAATCAACCACCTTTTAAGATAAGTGTGGTTTAAGCTTATTATTACAAAGATTGATGAAATTTACAAGTGAATGAATAAAAGCAAAGATTTTAAAAAAATTCTCAAATTAAGTATCCTTTTTTCACATTTTGAAAGTAACACATTTATTTTGAGAAAATAAAACGATACTTAATTTGGAACAAATTTTTTTGCTAAAAATAATAAGCTTATTTTAAAACGGAGGGAGTATTATTTGTCATTTTAAAATATCAATATATTGCATTACATTATGAAAGAGTACTGTCCTATCACTATTGAAGCTCCTTTTGATAAGGAGAGGATGATATCAAGCTTGTTCTTGATATCCTTTTTAGACCAACCTTTTTACTTATATTTAAGTCCATAAGGAGTATATAGTATTTATTTCTACTCTTGAACCTATTGCTAGCTAATGTGGAAGTTGATGCTTTTATAGTTACTGAAAATGGTGAGAATTGGAGCATGGGTCAGAGGCAGTTGGTTTGCCTAGGTAGGGTTCTGCTTAAGAAGAGCAACATTTTGGTGCTTGATGAAGCCACTGCATCAGTTGATACAGCTACTGATAATTTCATTCAACAAACTCTTAGACAGCATTTCACGTACTCTACCGTCATTACTATTGCACATCGAATAACTTCTGTTCTTGACAGTGATATGGTTCTACTTCTTAGTCAAGGTTAGGAAGAAAAACTGTTATTCTTTAATAAGATGAGTTCCTTGTTTTGTTTTTCTTTCTGATTTTTCTTCTGTAATGGTTTATAGGACTTATTGAGGAGTATAACTTCCCAACCACATTGCTTGAGGATAAGTTATCATCTTTTGCTAAGCTTGTTGCAGAGTATACCATGAGGCCCAACTCAAAATTTTGAGAAATTCGTTCATCAGTACCGTCCGAAATAAAAGTTTCTTGATGAAGATGAAATATTTTGGGGAGGGGGAAGTATCTTGTTAATAGGGTTTGAATTCTTCTTTCATTGGACAAGTCAAATTTATATCTCAATATTTCGTTATTCTTATTTTCTTTTCACAATGAAAAACTCATTTATCTTTATATCTATACCCGTAGTAACTGGACTTATATTGATTGGGATACATATCCTCGGCCACAGACACTTTTCGTCGAAATCTAATCATTTGACACTGATAGATCGAACCAGTTTTGAACCCTTTCTTGCCTGTTTTATAACTTGAGATAATGCAGAAGAACCATGGTCTGAGCTTAATACTGGTTGTGGAAAAATTGTTTGCCTGACATGTTTGAATTCAGCAGTGTCAAAACTCACAAATGATAGTTTTTCTGTCTATTATAGTTTTGCTGTCTATTGTTGTCGTATTTGACTCAATGGATTAATCTATGCAGTGGAGTGCAGATATATTTTGGTTCGTAAAATAAAATAAAGTATCTCACTCTCTACTAAAATGGTCCTGGAATAGGAGAATTTGAAATAGCACTGTTTTTGGTCAAGGAATGATTGAATGAGCCACATCACATAAGAGCAAAGTATGTGGAATTAGTTGACCAATTAAGGAGAAAGTGATAAATTAGTCAAATAATGAATGATAGAAGTGTTGAGTTGAGGGTGTATTCAAGCAGATCAACCTCTGCATTTCTTTTTGTAACAAACTGTACTCCTAAGTTGCTTCATATATATGTGTATTAAACAATTGTTATGGCGAATTTGCGGCATCTGTTTGCCTTCCCGGGTTCGATTACATGAGTGTCATGTGCAGGGTCCGATGTTGTGCCCACTGTCTTAAGATGTCGAGGAAGATGATTGACATGTTTTCTTTAGGTGTGAAGAGAGTAGACAAGTGTGAAATGAAGTTGGCCTTGGGACTGTTATTAACTCACGAATTCAGTTAATGGTAATGTTGCAGGAACAGCTGCATTCGTTGCGTGGATATTGTGGAATAATCGAGGAGTCAGCAAAGGTGTTAGCTATGCGTGCCTTGCATATGGTGGTCAAATGGTATGCACTGAATGTGCTGCAGCAGCAAAACATCGCCTCTGGTACTGTACTTACAGCGACACAGTGGCAGCAGCCGCGATGAAATGCAATGTTGACGCGAGTTTTTATGAAGATTTAGGCCATGCAGGAGGAGGCTGGTGTGTACGGAATGCACAAGGAAGGTTTGTGTTTGAGAGTGATTCCAAAATTTTAAAAAATATCAAATAAAAGTATTATTTTGAATGTGTTCTAAATAGTTATTTGTTACTGCAATAATTTCATTTGTCAGATACTTTCATGCGCATTTTGAAATTTTGATAAACATTAATTTCCTCCAAGGAAGCATCTTATTGTTGCAACTTGCAAGGAAATTTTTAGGTTGATTAACATATAATTTGTCAAAATGTCATTATTTGCATATAATTCTCTCTCTCTCTCTCTCTCTCTCTCTCTCTCTCTCTCTCTCTCTCTCTTTCCCCCCTTTATCAATTTTCAGCCAACTTGTCTGTATTCATTGGAGACAATTATGATAGGTTGTGCGCACAAATGAAGGTGATTTTTATGTTTCAAGATGTTCTTGAAATTGGAATGATGGCATATCAACCTTGTCTGAAGATGCAAATGATGCACAAAGGACTCAGCATAGAGATCTAAGAAAGAGAGATGGAAAAACTAAGAAAGTGATAGATTTAATTTAGTAACTGAAACACAGTCACAAATTTTTGTTTTGAAAATTGATGAAATCTTGGAGAAGAAGAAAAAGTGGTGTTCTGTTGCACTCTCAAGTATGCCGCACCATGTTCTAGGGTATTGTTTACTTTGGGCTGCGTGTGAGACCTCGCGGTTTTGCACCATAAACTTGGCCACAATTATGATACAAAAGATCATAACTTTGTTTTTAAACTTGTAGAAATATTGAAGACACTCAAGATAGTAGGTAGACGCAGGAGCATTAACCACATCAGAAAAAAGAAAGGAGTTGTTACAAGAAAAGAAAAAAACATTTGTGTAGCTTATTAATCTAATCTTTTGACACTGATAGATTGAACCAGTTTTGAACTCTTTCTTGGATGGAAGATTTATAACTTGAGATTATGCAGAAGAACCATGTTCTGACTCTGAGCTTAGTACTAGTTGGGGAAAAAGTTGTGTTCATTAGTTAATATGTTTTATCTGGCAGTGTTAAAACTCACGAGTGATACTTTTTCCGTCTATTGTGGTTATATTCGACTCGATGTATAGTTTTGTTGTCTATTGTTGTCCTATCGGACTCAACGGATTAATCTATGCATATATACTTTGGTTTACAAAATAAATTAAAGTATCTCTCTTTCTACAAAAACATCTTGAACTTGAATTGAAATTAAAAGGGATAAATTATTATTATTATTATTATTAAGAAAGTGAGGCAAGCAAAAGGAATAAATTGTTTAAGCCTTTTCTCAGTAGTTATGGACAGAAAAAAATATACTTCAAATCCAAAAGCCAAAGCTGTTGTTTCTCAACTCCTTTTGCATCTTTCTCCATAGAATTATTAAGAGGGTGTCGATTGATCAGATTATATGAGCCTGTTTGTTTTAGCTTTTTTAAAAATGATTTTTATAGTGTATTGTTCTTTCGGTTAGAATTGGAACTTTGATTCGTTACATTATAAAAGTCTATCATCTTTTGCTAGGTCAAACTCTCTTCAGTAAAAAATAAATTATATTGATACTAGTACTAGTCACAAGCAATCATTCACTGTGCATACGCGGGATGATGAACGTCCAACTACCTAACGAACTGCTTTTTCGCACTCGCGAGTAATGTTCCATCTTCACACGTGAGCGTGCGCATTATGTCACACTCTGAGGAGGTGATCTCAATCTCAATTGTGTCTAAGAATCACTTCTCTTTTGTTTCCTCTGCTACTTCACAGCTTGTCCTTGACCGCGCGCATTGTCTTTATTGACGTTGTTTGTTTGTTTGTTATGTATATAACAGGAAGTGTCGTCGTTGACTTCAGGTAGATTATCTCACAGCAACGAGCCTTTAATTGGCGGTGGTTCATCCATTATTCAATGGTGGAAGGACAAATGCTGCTATTGGCACGCCACGGCTTGTTCAGGACCTAAAAGTAAAACTATTGGAAGACAGTTGAAAGAAAGAAGAGAAAAAAGAAAGAGGAAAGCAGAACACATAATGCTCAGCTGCACGCTACCATTACTGTGGCTGGTGTTACTGCTGCTATAGCAGCCATTGCAGCTGCAACAGCTGTCTCATCAATACCAAACACGGATGAGAAGATGGCTAAGACAGACCTCGGCTGCCACATTAGTTGCCACACAATGTATGGAGGCTGCTGAAGCAATAGGAGCTGAGTGCGACCACCTTGCTTCTGTGGTTAGCTCAGCTGTGAATGTATGTTCTCATGAATTTTTGCAATCATGGCTGATCATTATAACGGATCGATCAATGTTTCATACTGTTGTAGCGTCGCTATTCGTGACATTTTAATGGCATTACAATTCTTGATATTACAGGTAGTTTATCCCCTAACTGCAGTCCCCTTGTGACCGTAGGAACATTAAAAACCATGATGTCACAGTAGACCTACAATAGCAGGCTTTATCTTAAAATCTTAAGTGAGATATACAAGAGAAGAAACCAGTAAGCCTATCTTTGGTTCCACGTTTGGATCGGCCATAATTGATTTTGGATGTTTGAAATTGATTTTGACATATTTGGTTGCTTTCGAGTAGAATTAATTGTCTCCATAATTTATTTTAGCTTAAAGCTAGAATTTTTTGTTTTTTTAGTCTGGGCATGATTTTTGCACTAAAATTTATTTTTCAATTCTCTCTTTTGTAAATATATCCAAACATAAATCATTTTACATTCAATGTAAAATCAATTTTACAAAATCAATTTTTGACGTCGCAAAACCAAACTTGCACTAAGACATAGAATATGCAGTTGGATATGGTATTTTAGACCAAAATATATTCAAATTTCAAAGTGGTTAATTGAAGTTATTACAAATCTTAATTTCACAAGGATAAAATGTGTATATGGTCATTAATATGTAGGTCTCAGAGGAGGAGCAACATTAAAAGCTAGAGCTCTAAAGTAAGCATGGAATATTGCTGCAGTAAAATAAACAACACCAGTAGTGACAGTGAAAAAATTGTAAATGGAGATAATTTTACAGGTTACAGTATCCAAGAGCTAGCTACTTGCTAAGGGCAGTGAATTACTCAAACGCACTCGTAACGGTATCATTATCGTTATTATCAACTACAAGTCTACAACTTAAGCTATTAAGACTGAAAAAACAAGTAAAGTTCATGTGGTTGTAACTGCAGATGATTTGCATTCGAAATCGGAAGTAGTTTCAATTTACATACATAGAACAGGACAGGTAAAATCTTGTTTCAAAAATTGACATCACAAACACAATTTCCTACATGTCCATTCAATGACAAGATCTGCAAACTTAAACACTTTAGGTAATGCTGAAAATTAAGAGAAAACTTGTTGCAGAAACTATTACTACCAAAAAGAACAAGAGTAAGAGGTTGATGATCTACATATTAGGATATTGTGTTTTAATTATCTTCAATCCGCAGCACTAAAAAGAGTAACCAGAGAGATGAAGAGGTTGATGACATCTAGATACAAGGAGACAGAAGCCCAGATGAACTCATCATAGGAGTATTTCTTGATAAGGTTGTTTGTGTCATATACAATGTAGCCACAAAATATAATAGCTCCAAGACAGCCATAGATCATATGTGACAACTTTCCCAATGGAAACAGAATCTGCAAGAAAATTATCCCAATGTTATTTGATATCAAAATCACTATTACAAGGGCTAATGTGTCTATTATTTATCAAGAACTAAATCAACAGAACTGTTTTAATAGCAAAATACCTGAATGACGCCAAAGAGGATAAGAACTATCAGAGCTCCGAACAAGAATGGGCCTAAAAAGCTGAAATCACGGCCTCTTTTTACGGCCCAAAATGTGTAGAGAGTCAAGCTAAATACCACCGCAGCAGTCAATATTATAGATTCTAGAATTACTTTCCCTGCGTCCAATTTTCAGCCTTATTAGAATAAAAAATTAGTCCAGGATTTTGTACTTGTCCAACACACTTAAGTGTGAGTCTAACCACTAGATATATATAATATAATTGACCAAAAAATCAAAAAATAAATAAATAAAAGTTTGTAATTCTTATTGAAATCTAGACCAAGTTTATTACAAGCCAACTTAATCAATTTTCTTCTCCTTTTATTTTCCACTTAAGAAACATATCAGAGAAATTCAGAGTCGATCCAAAGGTAAGGTTATTAGAACCCTAACTTTAGGCCTCCAACAACTTTATTTTTTATTATGTAAAGTCTTGTAGTCAAAATTTATTTTAGGTATCACTTACAATTAAAAATTATTGAGTTGACTCTAATAATAGTATAATATAAATCATTACTCATCCTGTTAAGAAATAATTAATTAATAAAAAACAAGAAAAATTTGGAGGAGTTAATTACCATGAGCATAAGAACAAGTCATTCCAACTGGAAAAGCCATAGAGACAGTGAAAATCAGGAGGAGAAAGTAATTGAGAGGATGCTTCTGATGATAACAACATAGCAGACATAATGCTGCAATCAAAATCAAACAAATTAGTATGAATAATTAAAAAGAGTACTACAATAATTATAAGTGTCATACTAACTAATGTTCGGGCACTGGTTAAAGAAATCAAAAGAAATAAGTTTTATTATAACCCTAATCTGGTTCGGGGGTCAAATCAGGTATTAAGTAGTTTCAGTCCCTTCGGATCTTTAACTTTCTAAAAAGTAGTTTACACAAATTTCTAAAATTTTATACCTTATTTAGTTCTTTAACCGATGTCTGAGGGCATTAGTTAGCATTTTTCAAATTATAATTATAAAAATACAATGACTTATGATGAAGATATAAAGATCAAAATAATCATAATAGAACAGAAAACAAAAACAAAAATGAAGAAACATACTTATTATGGCAAGAATTAAGCTAATGAAGAAGTAAAGAAAAAAGCCTGGTATGGATTTGGAGAGGAAATTAGCTACGGGATGAACAAAAACAACGACGGAAGCAACAGCAATGGTGAGAAGTAACTGAAAGGTGATAATAGTGTAAACTTTACGTATGAAAGACCATCTTAATTCAGGGCTTTCATTCATCATAGGGTAAAGGGTTCTTTCTCCACTCTCAATATCATTTTTTCCAGACATTTTTTTACACAATAGCTAGCAACACTAAGTGTTTGTTTAGGGTTTCTTTCTCCAACTGAAATTGTAAAGTTTTGAATTGAATTTATAGAAAAGACTAATCTATGAATCAGGCCCAGTAACGAGATTATCTCAAAATAATAAAAAAGTACAGGATTTCTTTTATTTAATTATAAAAATCTATTATAGATTGTTTAAAAATCTATTAAAAATTTTGTAAAAAAATAAATAAAATCTATTAAAAATTTATTTAACGAGATTATCGCAAAAAAAAAAGTACAGGATTTCTTTTAATTAAATTAGATTGTTTAGGATTTAGGGTCTATTTGTTACAGATTAAAAAATTAGTGATTTTGATGTTAAATAATCTATAGATTACTTTTTAGAGATTTTATAGAAAAATAGAATTCACTATGTGTTTGTTTATTGTAATAAAAAAACCAACACATACAGTATTTTTAAAAGTGATTAAAAAAATTGATTTTTTTCTAAAAATAATCTATAACAAACAACCTTTTATTGTATCCATAGTGAAATACAATATTCCTGGATTCTGATTATTTTAGAAAAAATAATTTTTAACTTGTTTCGATACAATATCTAATAACCTTTAGGATTTAGAGAAATTATTGTTACAGATTAAAAAATTAGTGATTTTGATGATAAATAATCTAGAGATTACTTTTTAGAGATTTTATAAAAAATAGAATTCACTATGTGTTTGTTTATTGTAATAAAAATCTATTTTTTTAATAAAATAATCTTTAGCTTGTTTGGATACAATATGTAAAAGTGATGTTTTCTGTCTCCTCTAACAAAAGCTATTATTTGAGAAGCTACTTTTAACAGCTTCTCATTTGATTTTTAAAAGTGATTATTTTTTCTAAAAAAGTGATTATTTTTATAAAAAAAATTTGATTTTTTCTAAAAATAATCTATAATAAACAAACTCTTATTTTTCTCTTAAAAATATCATCACTTTATTAGTTTTTGTCTCAAATAAAATAGATTGTTTAGGAAATTATTTATTTAACATCAAAATCACTATTTTTTTTAATCTGTAACAAACGGGCCCTTAATCTTATCTTAAAATAAAAAGTTAATTTTAATAGTTTTTTTAAAAAATAAAAATTACAATTAAAGAACTTAAGTGGAGGAGCTTCACTTTTCATAAAGTGCGATTATGTTTGTCACATCACAGCGGCACACGAACTGTTCGTAGCTATGTCTTACTGCAGCAGCATGGACCTGAGCTAACGCCTGAGTCATCGCCACCATTGCATTCGGGATCGCTTCATTTATGTCTGCTATCTTCTGCACAAAATCCTAAAGGTTAGAAACAATCCTCACTACAAGAAATATGGTCACTTCCCAGGGGTTTTTTGACAGGGGCACACACCCCTGGGAAAGGAATGCTTTTTGCCAGGGGTAAACCCCTGGGAATGTGGAAACCAGGACTTCTGATATTTTGATGATTTGCCAGGGGTATAACCCCTGGGAAACACGTAGGCGGGAAAATAATATAGTTGAGAGGGAAAAAAATATAGGTTTTAAAATTAAAGTGTCAGTGCATCACGTGAGCTGTCTCCAACTTTCGCTTTTGCCAGGGGTATAACCCCTGGGAAACGTGTTATGCCAGGGGTAGATATGGCCTTTCTGACGAAAATGCTATGCCAGGGGTAAAACCCCTGGGAAACATTTAATGCAGCAGTCTGCACAGCAGGAGCAGTTCTGACTATACACGCTTTGTAACCAAGAAAAAAGCAAGTTCTCACTTCTGTTTTTTTTTTATATAGAATGCTTAATATTTATTAAAAAATTATATATGTTTTTTTTATATAATTAAGTTGTTTCTATTATATAAAAGTTATAATATAAAACTTGATATTTAGTAATATTTAGTTTTTATATAAAACTTTTTATATAATATTTATTAAAAAATTATATATGCATGATATAAGTTTTTATATAAAACTTTTGAAAAACCAAATATTTACTAATATTTAGTAATATATTTGTATAAGATGAATCTAAATAGTATGAAATCAATTTTATATAATATGAAATTAATATTTATATTTAGATTAATCTTAAGAGAATAATATATGATTTTTTTTTTACAAGAGAATAATATACAAATTAAATTAGTTAGTAAATATTATATATAACTTATATAAAACTAAATATTATATACAAAACTTACAAAAATACGATTAAACTATCGATTTTGATCGGAGATTTCAAATTTTATTAATCCGACCGTTCAATATCACCTAATTTGATTAACAAACAAATTAGAAAAAGAATTTTGATTATCAGAATTCGAATATATAGACAAGTCGTAATAACAGTCTAATCGGAAACCTAGTTTTAATGAAATAGTCAAAAAGTTTGACTAAAACTACCGATTTTGACCGGAGATTTCAAATTTTATCAATCCAACAGTCCAATATCACCTAATCGGACTAACACACAAATTAGAAAAATAATTTTGATCATCAAACTGCAAATGTATAGATAGATCGTAATAACAGTCAAATCGAAAACCTAATTTTAATGAAAGGGTCATGAAGTTTGATTAAAACTATCGATTTTGACCGTAGATTTCAAATCTTATCAATTCAACCGTCCAATATCACTCAATAGGACTAAAATATAAATTAGAAAAACAATTTTAATCATTGGACTCTAAATGTATGGACATATCGTAATAAAAGTCTCATTGGAAACCTAGTTTTACTGAAAGGGTCATGGAGTTTGACTAAAACTACCGATTTTGACCGGATAGTTCGAATTTTATCAACCCAACTGTCCAATATCACCCAATTGGACTAAAAAACAGTTAGAAAAAGAACTTTGATCATTGGACTCAAAATGTATAGACAAATCATAATAAAAGTCTCATCGAAAACCTAGTTTTAGAGAAAGGGTCATGAAGTTTGACTAAAACTACCGATTTTGACCGTAGAGTTCGAATTTTATCAATCCAACCGTCCAATATCACCTAATTGGACTACCAAACAAATTCGAAAAAGAATTTTGTTCATCAGACTCCGAATGTATAGACAGATCGTAATAACATTGTAATTGAAAACTTAATTTTAATGAAATGATCATGAAGTTTGATTATAACTACCGATTTGACCGAAGATTTTGAATTTTATCAATCCAACCGTTCAATATCACCTAATTGGACTAACAAACAAATTAGAAAAAGAATTTTGTTCATCAGACTTCGAATGTATAGACAGATCGTAATAACATTGTAATTGGAAACTTAAATTTAATGAAATGATCATGAAGTTTGATTAAAACTACCGATTTGACCGAAGATTTTGAATTTTATCAATCCAACCGTTCAGTTTTTCTTGGGTTTTCGGCTGTTTGGTGTTGGCTGGGCAGTGTCGATTTTGTTGTCGCGTTGTTGGCTCTGGCTCATTGTATAGTTTTAATTAAGTTATGAGAATGTGATAAGAATTAGTAGCAGATATGTTTGGTTGTTCCACTACTAGTTTGAAGGATTCACTGCATAGTTTCGGTAAAGTTTGGGATCCGGGGATTTGTTTTGATCGTTAAGGCGTTTTGCCGGGGCTGGTTCTGTTTTTGTCTGCTGCTGGTTTTATGTCCAATTTTTCTATGGCTTGTATCTGCTGTAGCGCTTTTGCTGAGGGGTAGTGTGGGTGTTTGGTTTTGGTGCTTCCCTTATAGTTTTTAGTGTGGGGGTTATTTTCTTTTGAATCTTCTTTTGCTTCTGTTTTGTTGGATTTGCTTTAAAGGGGTGTGGTGTTTTTCTGGTGTAAGCCTTCTGATTTTTGTTATTGTTATGCCTTGTATTCTCTTTTTATTCTCATTGTACTCCTTGTACTTTGTTGAAGTTTAATAAATTTTGCTGTTTCAAAAATAAAATAAAATGTGAATGTGATATATAATTTGCTTATTAAAAAAAAAAGTTATATATGATTTAATTTTTTTTTTTTATATTCAGGAGGAATACAAGAAACAACTTGTCATTGCTATACAAGATAGTTCTCGCCAAGTTGATGAGCACCCTATCCAATCTATGGTGAGGAAGATGAAGATGAAGAAGAGTAGTTATTTGATGAATTGCAATATTTGGACAACTTTATTTGTGGTTTGCAATATTTTGGATAATTTTATCATGCTTTGTAAGATGTTGGATCTAAACTATATGCTTAGATAATTTAATTTAGAATTTTGGATGCATTTATTTTGAGTTTAATTTTAATATTATTGCATAATTTAATTTTTGTGGATTTTTAATATTATTTTATTAATAATATTATTTTAAAAATATATTTGATTTTCAGTATTTTGAATATTATTGTATTAATTTTTGAAATATGGTTTAATCTTTTTTTTTTAAAAATGAATTTACGTTTCCCAGGGGCAAAACCCCTGGCATCGCAAGGACTGAAACCGTCTGACTCACCACAGAACCTGTCAGTTGGAGCAGGTCCGCCAGTTTGTTTCACAGGGGTTAGTCCCTGGCAAATTTGACAGGGGTTTGTCCCTGGGAAATTTCACAGGGGTATAACCCCTGGCAAAACATTTGCGACGAGGTGCATTCCCAGTGCGCGCGCCCCTGGCAAATTCCTTGGCAAAAGTGCGTTTCCCAGGGTTTTTTCCTATTTCCCAGGGGATTTGCCCCTGGCAACTGACCAGTATTCTTGTAGTGCCTATTTGGCCTGACTGGACCTGACATGCTCTGATACCAACTGTAACACCCAGGATCCTAATTGATTTTATTTGTAAAAATCGTTAATTATTTTATTCAAAAAAGAGTGTTACTCAAGTTTAACTCAACTAGCTACCAATTATTATCAACAAATGTTGCAGCGGAATTAAAAATTAATAAACAACAAATATCCTAATTTCTTGAATAATGAAGTTTCGAAAGAAAATTAACATAGTTTGAAAAATCCTTAACGAAAGTAATGACCGAAATAATTTAACATGATCAAAAAGTCATAAATGAAATAATAATTGAAAATTAAATAAGAGTTCTCCAAATCGGCTTCATTACACAACGACTCCAAAAGGTAAGGACTGAAAACATGAAAGAGATGACAACGTCCTAAAGCTATCATCAATACTCCTCCGCTAAGACTCATCGGTTACCTGAAATCCTACAATTGCACATCGTAGGGTCAAACCACAAGGGGTGAGTAACAAACATCATATAGAATAACTGAATTTGATAGCAACAGTAAACAAAACATCATTCTTTGGAACGATCAAACACATAATCAAACATGGACTCACAAACAAAGCGACCCAATAAGTTAAATAAATTCAACGTAATTAAATATATAATAGCTACACTATTAACTACGCTATTAGCTACATCATTAATTACGTCATTAGCTACACCATTAACTACACCATTGCATCAACACCATTAACACTAATTAATAACAACACGATAGTATCAACTACATAATACCAACATCATATAATCAATGGCCTAACAATTAATAACTAATTAGCATATTCTTACATAATTAATTACATTCGTCAAGTATCATTTGAATAATTTTAATTAGACTTTTTACTCCTTTGGACAGCAGCTAATACACTATATTAGTATTAAGTAGAATCTCATCACTCTTATTTTTATTTGACATTAACTAGCAAACTCGTTAATTTTTTTTTGACGGAACTAGCAAACTCGTTAATAATGTTAGTAAATTCAATTAATAAAATAATTACTCATTCTAGGCAACCTCATAAAAGTTCTATCTGATTTCTAGACCCTGGGAAGTTACCTCTTCACCATACATTGATACATAGCAAGATCCCCAAGTAAATTTTCTAGGGGATTTTATTTTAATTTAAAATATTAGTAAACCGAACACACTAATTCACATAAAACATGATTAATTTTTTGGCTACACTTAAAAATAGTTCCTGTAATCGGAAAAAGAAAGATTTATCACAACTAAAATTGTCCCCGACGCAAATCAATATTTATTTCACTTAATTTTATTCGACCATTAATTGAATCGGTATACCTTTTATGCCATACACTTTACCTAGATTCTTAATACTCATATTATTCTCATATGTAATCAACAATAAAACATAAGTCATATGCAAATAGTTTGTATTAAGAATATTAATTAACTCATTAAAAAGCGTTATTGGTTTGGTTATTGCCGATTCAAAATAATATCAGAAATTTAAAATAATTGTTGCTGATTCAATCATACGTTCAATCATAATGCAAAATAGTCACTATTGAAAACAGATAACACAATCTCAACACCAAAAGCCACCAAAAGTCAAACCATAAGGGATGTATTGAATTGATATTTTAAAAGACTTTTTTATAACAAAAGAATATTGTGGTATTCAATCAGAATTTTTATGGAATGTAAAAAAATTTTGTGGTATTCAATCAAGGCAATGAAATCCGTTGGTATTCAATTGAGATTTCTCACTACTTATAAAATGTCTTTTGATATTCAAAAATATACAGATTTCAATGGATTGTTTGGTGGAGTGGATTTTAATGGATTTTGTGGAACTTTTTAGTTAAAAATACACATATTATTTTTTTTAACAATCTCACATAAAACCTCAAGACTTTTTCAACTCACTCCAAGACTTTTTTTCCTTCTGGCACACACTTGTTCTCTCTCACTGTTAGAATTTGTGTAATTTGGGGAAAGTGGAGAAAACTTGAAAAAATCATCAAGATAGTAAAAATCAAAAGGATTCATGTTTTATAAAAGATAAGTAAAATGTACAATGAATTGACTTATTTATAAAGCTACTTGGAGTGACTAACTCTCTAACTAACTTTATAACCTCCTAACTAATTTGGTAACCAACCAACTAACTCTAGTTGATTAACTAACTATCTATATTCTTAACATCCTCCCTCAAACTCAATATTGGTAAATTCACCAATTTGAGTTTGGATTACAAAGCTAAACCAAACAAAGAAACAAAACATTGAATTATGGCTTGTAAAATCTGCACAAGTAGCCTTATAGCACCTTCCATATTCTGCATCAAGTGGCCTTTCAATTGGATTGAAACCTTTGATCAAATAACCAGAACCTTGCAGTTGGTATCAACCTCTTTGTCTTGAATAGAAGTGCTTCTAATGTACAAGCAGATTAGCAACACCAGAGGAACATAACATCAGAGGCACTTACTATACCAGAACCAGCTCAAAGCAATGATCCAAATGACACATGACTTGAGCAACTATTCTCATGCATCAATAGTGCAATTGGCACTGTTCCAAAGAAAGTGAAACATGAAGCTCCACTTTTAGTTCCAATTGGTAACAACTACTCTGTCTGCTACTGAAGAGGCTTTGCTTTATCCACAGAGTATCCTCTGATGTTCAGAGCTTGATGTTCAGAACCTTATACACTTCAGAAGCTGAACAAAAGAGGCCAGAACTTCATGATTCTTCTGATATTCATACTCTAATAAACCTTCAGAACTTCAACATCAATGCAGCAATGTGCAATATAGTGAAGTCAAGTGCTCAAATTTTTCTTTTCACCTATATCCATATTTCCACTAGTAGCAACCTTAATTCATGGCATTTTCCAACTAGCCGAATGCAAACAAAACATCAAACAATCTTCTGATTCTCCACTGGATTGAAAACCATAGGCTAGAAAAATTCACACATATGGATAGAATGCTACTAGCAAGCAGCAACAAGCATTGGAAAATCCAATTTTCAATCTCCATCTTCTCAAAAATGCCAACCATATCAAATACTAATTACTAACAATCCATTCCCTAAACTCCAAGAATAAATCAATTGTAGTAAGGAGCATTAGGATGCTATACAAAAACTGTTGAAAAATCAGTTCAGTCTCAATGAATCCAACGAATCTGAACTACAGGTTGCAAGAAAACAAGCACAAACTTGACAGTCCATGAATTTAATGTTCTGATTGAATTTCAAGAGCAAAATTGAACAAAGAACTGGACTCAAATCAGCAACACAACCATCAAATCAGCAACACAACCATCAATTAAACTTGAACAATGTTGTAGAACCAAAACTCTATATTGTAATATCCTCCCTCAAACTCATAGTAAGAGAATCTTAGTATGAGTTTGGAAACAAAGACCAAACAGAAATCAAAAACTGAGTAATCAACTTCAACGTATATCATCCACTATTTCAATTCTTAGAGTTCTCCCAAAATAATTCCAAAGTATGAATGAAATTGCAAACTCAAGACTACAATAAAATCCAATAATAGATGATAGATGCACAGGTTTGAAGTTGTATGAGGAACAAAGATGTATCAGAAGGTGTACCAGAGGCCAAATTGAGTTCAGAAGTGAAATTAAGTTCAAAGTCAAATTGAATTCAGAAGCAATGAAGAACAATGGAGATTCTAAATAACTGACAAGCGTGTGCTTTTCTTCTGAAGTGAGGATAGTAGTTAGAGACTTCAATTGCGAACGCGATTGCCACCAGGATCGAAAATCGTAATCACATAGCATGTTTCTCCGTCGTTGTGAAATCGAGGTTCTCGGCGAAGAATTTCACCGTATTCATCAAGAACCTTCGTGGCGGAAAGAAACTCAGTGTCGCTGCCGGGATCAAAAACAGTTTCGACGAGGATAATGGTGTTGCTGATGCTGTGAAGCAAGGAACTCATGCACATCGAAGCTAAATTGAGATCAAGATGAACCATACCTTCAAGAACATGACTAACGAAGGAGAACGAGTGAGCTTTCACGGCGATGTCGAAATAATCACGGCGACGATTCAGCACCACTGGATCGATTGATTCTTGAAATGCCTCCTTCAATTCCGTGACTGATTCAGATTTGTTGGAGGAGACGAGAGAACATGTAATTTCCCCAATCTTGATCGCGCATCCTTCAATTTGTGGCTGAACTGCGTTGATCAACTTGATCGGAACATTAACGGAATGAAAAGTACCAAAACTGTGATTATTTGCTGAAATTGATTCAAGGACACAGGTTGAAGAATTTTGAATTTCATCTTCTGCTTCTGAAATTGGATCACAGGAAGATTCTTGCTGTGATTTGCGAATCGGAATCAGAGGAAGTGGTAAGAATTTCTTCATCTTTGAAAGCTTCCATATATGACGAACAATTGAATAAACCATGAGAAAAGATGGAGGATCAAAAAGAACCGTGTAGATTTCTTTATGATAGGCATCGGAAGAAGTTTCCGGTGAAGGTGGAAAAACACAAGAAGTGGGGGTTGAATTGTGTTTTAAAAAATAAAACTTTTTACCTAATAGAACCTAAGTTTGCAGCGGATATAAACACAAAACTAAAAGAGATGCTGAGAGAAAGAGAGAAAGACACGAAATTTATCCTGGTTCCTCTCACAAATCGAGAGTACTCCAGTCCCCTTGTTACTAACAAGAGATTTTCACTATAATCTACTTAAAATTACAACCTGCTCAAGCACACTTGCAAGAGACTTCTCAGATGCTCAAGTTTCACTAAACAAGAGACTTCTCAAATGCTCAAGTTTCACTTGATGTATGTAAGTGCCATCTTTTCCTTGGTTGATTTGAATTCCAAGAAAGAATTTTAGCTCACCCATCATACTCATTTCAAATTCATCCTGCATAAGCTTAGAAAAATTCTTGCCAAGAGAAGCATTAGTTGAACCAAAAATTATATCATCTACATAAATTTGAATAATTAAGATGTCTTTCTTATTTGTCTTTCTGAATAGTGTATTGTCAATTTGGCCTTTTTGAAAACCATTTTCTAAAAGAAAATTACTCAGTCTTTCATACCAAGCTCTTGGAGCTTGTTTGAGACCATAGAGTGATTTCTTAAGTTTATAAACATAATCAGGGTTTTTTAAATCCTCAAAACCTGGAGGTTGTTTGACATATACTTCTTCAGAAATAACACCATTTAGAAAGGCACTCTTAACATCCATTTGGTATAAGGTTATTCCATTGTTAACTGCATATGATAATAATAACCTGATTGCTTCCAGTCTTGCCACTGGAGCAAATGTTTCAGTGAAGTCAATCCCTTCTTGCTGACTGTAGCCTTGTGCTACTAGTCTAGCTTTGTTTCTTACCACTTCACCTTGTTCATTCAGTTTGTTCCTGAATACCCACTTGGTTCCAATGATGTTCTTGTGTGTTGGTCTTGGTACTAAATCCCACACATCATTTCTTTGAAACTGATTGAGCTCATCTTGCATTGCTACAATCCATCCATCATCAGAAAGAGCTTCATCAACATTTTTAGGTTCTATCATGGATATGAGTCCTAGAAGTGAATCATGTTGTTGATAATCTGATCTTGTTTTTCTTGGACTCTCTTTGTTTCCAAGAATAAGATCTTCTGGATGTGATGATCTGTATTTGAATTTTCTCTTTGGAGCTTCATTAGTTTCAGCATTTGTTTGGGTATTATCTTCTAAGATATCATCATGTTCTTCAGATGCTTCTGTTGGAGGTTCTTCTTCAGAAGCTTCTTCCAATACTGCGTCTGAAGTTTCATTTGTCTCTGATGCTTTCTCAGATTCTGAATTGTTATATAGATATGGAATACCTGCATAACTATTATCTTGCTCTGACATTTTATTGTCAGGCTCTTTGTCATCAAACCTCACATGTATAGATTCTTCCACTGTATTGGTTTCAGAATTATACACTCTGTATGCCTTTGAGCGTTCAGAGTAACCTATAAAGATTCCCTTACAAGCTTTGGCATCAAATTTTCTTTTGTAGGCCTTATTGTTCAAAATGTAACAGGTACATCCAAACTGATGAAAATAAGAGATGTTGGGCTTTCTTCCTTTAAAAAGTTCATATGTAGTTTTATTCAATATAGGTCTGATATAGATCCTATTTTGAATATAACAAGCTGTGTTCACAGCTTCTGCCCAAAAGTACTTAGCAAGTTTTGTCTCATGCATCATGGTTCTTGCCATCTCTTGTAAAGACCTGTTCTTTCTCTCTACAACACCATTTTGCTGTGGTGTTCTAGGAGCTGAGAACTCATGAATAATTCCATGGTCTTCACAATAGGTTGCAAAGGGTTCGTTTTCAAACTCACCCCCATGATCACTTCTGATCTTTAAGATCTTGAGACTTTTCTCATTTTGTACTTGTGTGCAGAAGATGGTAAACACATCATATGCATCATCCTTTACTCTAAGAAATTTAACCCAAGTCCATCTACTGTAATCATCAACAATAACAAGTCCATATTTCTTTCCATTGATTGAGGCTGTACTAACAGGACCAAACAAATCAATGTGAAGCAATTCAAGAGGTCTTGAGGTAGAGACAATGTTTTTAGGTTTAAATGAAGTTTTTGAAATCTTTCCAATCTGACAAGGACCACACAGAGCATTTGAATGATAATTAAGGTTGGGTAGACCTTTAACCAAGCTTAGTTTGCTGAGCTTAGAGATTAATCTCCAGTTAGCATGTCCTAAGCGTTGGTGCCAGACCCATTTCTCATCATTCAAAGATAGAAGACACACTATCTTTTGCTCTGAGAGTTCTGACAGATTGATTTTATAAACATTGCCTTTCCTTAAGCCTCTGAATACTATAGACTCATCAGACTCTTTGATTACAGTACACGCATCTTTATTAAACTTAACAACAAATCCACTATCACAAAATTGGCTAATGCTTAGTAGATTATGTTTGAGGCCATCAACTAACCAAACATCTTTAATAGAAAGAGAAGAATTACCAACTGTACCAGTACCAGTGATCTTCCCTTTTTGGTTTCCTCCAAATCCCACAGTTCCTCCCTCTTTCAGAGTCAGGGTTTGGAACATATGCTTGTCTCCTGTCATATGACGCGAGCAGCCACTGTCCAGGTACCAAGAATGCTGCTCTGGCCTTCTTTGAGTGCAGATCTGCTGCAAATACAATCTCAGACTTTGGTACCCATACTTTTATGGGTCCTTTAGAGTTAGTTCTCATTACCTTAGATTGTTTTTGTTTATAAGGCCTATCAGGAGCTCTAGAGTTATTGAAGCATTTTGAAAAACTTTTAGGCTTTGTATAACTCTTATGCTTAGCTTTAGAGTATACCAGAGTTTTATTTATTTTGACATTGGTCTGAGGTTTGGAGACCTTAGGCTCTGAGGGTTTCAGAGTCTGAGGCTTCTTGGCCTCTGACACAATTATTTTTTCCGGTTCTGGTATACCTATTGCTTCTGATTGGCTTTTAACAAATACAGCCTTAGGTTTTGAATTATCACTTTTAGAGGGTTTAGAAAATAATGGATTATCTTTAAAACGTGAGAATCCAAGACCTTCACCTCTGTTTCTACTAACATGGTATATTAAAGATGCTATCTTACTTCTCTTCATGCCATTGATAAGAAATTCTTGCAGAGCAAATTCATGCTCTGGAGGAACCTTATCATCATAAACATAGTGAGTTTCCATAAATGAGTTTCTACTACTTAGAGACTCATTTTCTTCAACTATTATGTTCATTTTCTCAGTTAGGTTATTGTAAGCCTTTTTCAAGACCTTACATTCACCTGTCTTTTTAGTGAGCATTTTTAAGGCATCTTTAAGAGAATCTACTAATTCAGTTCTAGATAGTTTAGCAATTACCTCTTCCTCATCTTCAGAGTCTGAACCTGCTTCAGAGTCTTCTCTGTCAGAGGTAGTTGCCATCAGTGCTAGATTTGCTTCCTCATCACCCTCTGAGTCTGAGTCTTTGTCAAGATCTTCCCATGTTGCCAGAAGGCTCTTCTTGACTTTACTCTTATACCTTTCCTTGCTAGAGCTTTGCTTTGATGATCTACTTTTGTTTTCTGGACAATCAGCAATGAAATGACCAGGCTTGTTGCATTTGAAACACTTGTTTTGATCTTCCTTCTTGTCTTTAGCAGTACTGAGTCTCTTGGAAGATCCTCCGAACTTGCCTGCATATTTCTTGCTTCGTTTTGCCCATTGTGAAACCTTAGCAGCCATCAGCACCATCTCTTCTTCATCATCAGACTCATCTTCTTGACCCTCTTCAGAAGCCTCATCTTCAGATTCCACAATTTTAGCTTTCAGAGCCTTTGATGAACTTTTGGAGCTTAAGGCTATCCCTTTCATCTTCTTGGTTGATTCATCAGTCATTAGTTCCATCTCATGACTCTTTAGAGAACTAACCAAGCTTTCAAGAGACACAGTATCTAAATCCTTAGATTCCTGAAACGCTGTCACTTTTGGTCTCCACTTTGGCGGCAAGCTTCTGAGTACTTTCCTTACATGATCAGCCTCAGTATAGCTCTTATCTAAAACTTGAAGTCCAGAAACAAGAATTTGAAACCTAGAGAACATTGTCTCAATGTCCTCTCCATCCTTCATTTTAAATAATTCATACTGATGTACTAACAAGTTGGCCTTAGCCTCCTTAACTTGTTTATTTCCTTCATACTTGGATTTAAGAGAATCCCAGATAGACTTAGCCGTTCTCTTATCTCCAATTTTCAAGTACTCATCATGAGAGATGGCATTTGTCATCATCCCTTTTACACTGTGATGCTTCTTATATTCCAGCTTTTGAGTAGGTGTAAAAGCCTTTCTGTCTTTAGAGCTAACAACGCCTTCTAAGTCCATATTTTCAAAATTCACTCCATCTTCTACCAAGTCCCACAGATCACAATCAATCGCCATGATGTGACTGTACATCTTGGTTTTCCAGAATGGATAACCAGTCTCAGTTCCATTGAAAAAGGGAATTTTGTCAGAAGACCTTCTGTCTTTAGAATTAGAATCATAGTCAAACGGAACTTCATTGAGATTCTTCTCAGCAGACATGTTTTTCCTCCCTGAATCTTAACTGTTTCACTGATAGGTGAGAGTTAGGCAACAACCAGGCTCTGATACCAATTGAAGGTGGAAAAACACAAGAAGGGGGGGGTTGAATTGTGTTTTAAAAAATAAAACTTTTTACCTAATAGAACCTAAGTTTGCAGCGGATATAAACACAAAACTAAAAGAGATGCTGAGAGAAAGAGAGAAAGACACGAAATTTATCCTGGTTCCTCTCACAAATCGAGAGTACTCCAGTCCCCTTGTTACTAACAAGAGATTTTCACTATAATCTACTTAAAATTACAACCTGCTCAAGCACACTTGCAAGAGACTTCTCAGATGCTCAAGTTTCACTAAACAAGAGACTTCTCAAATGCTCAAGTTAATACCTAACAAGAGACTTCTCAAACAAACTTAATAATAAGAATGAATGTTAAGGAACACTTGATATACTATCAGAGGTGTTTACAAAATACAACTCAATTTGTTTAAAGACTTTGAATGACAGATAAAACGATAGTGTCAGAATGCTTCAGAGTCTTAAACGTGGTAATAGAACAGTGGTCATTTCTTCCATTTGAGTCTTCTATTTATACTTGGAAGAAGATGATGACCGTTGCAGAGAGCTTTGTGCCAGCTGGAATTTACTCGTACAATTGATAGCTGTATATTGCCTTCTTTGGTAAGGAATTCCAATTCCACTACCTAGCTATTCAATTTATCACTCATCCATTTTGAGTAATAATAGTACAATTATACAATCCTCAAATACGCTCCACTTATGGATAAGGTTAACGTTGTACCAACGAATATTCCTTCCTGTGGATGTGACAGAGCCTTGAAATAGGTGGTTCTTCAATCATTGAATCTGATTCTGTCAGTTCTTGAGTGATGTAAATTCTTTTTGCTTCTGATGCTGTTGCCATAGCTTCTTGAGGTCTTTTAGCTTCTGAGTCCTTCAGAGCCTTGTTTTATCCTCAGAGTCACTTTCTTCAGCATTCAAAATTCAAGCTTCTGACGAACCGTGTCGTGCTTTCAGAGCTTGTTTTGACTGGCTTCTCTGCTACTATTCATAGTGCTTCTGAATGAATTTTAACTTGTAATTCTGCACACTAGAATAATCATTAGTAATACCAATTGTAATTTTAATACATTGTTATCATCAAAACCACTTAAAACATTAGAAGTTCATGTCAGACCCACTTTGTTCCAACATCCGGTACCGGAACAATGGCGGAAGCGGATCGGGATCGAAACCAAGGTGATGATACCATGTTAGAATTTATGTAATTTGGGGAAAGTGGAGAAAACTTGAGAAAATCTTCAAGATAGTAAAAATCAAAAGGATTCATGTTTTATAAAAGATAAGTAAAATGTACAATGAGTTGACTTATTTATAGAGCTACTTGGAGTGACTAACTCTCTAACTAACTTTATAACCTCCTAACTAATTTGGTAACCAACCAACTAACTCTAGTTGATTAACTAACTATCTATATTCTTAACACTCACTTCCCATTCTTTTCTTGGTGGAGGTGATAACCATGGATGTGCACCACTTCATTGCTATATGTTCATTTTCCAATTTTTTTATTATTCATCTTCTTCACCTTAGATCAACATGTTTTTCTAATGTCTCTCACCTTTATGAGAGGCCTTATGCCTTCATTTTTTGTAATGAAAGTTGTCTTTTACTGTTCCAAAAAAAGAAAAAACGTTTCTCACCCTTTTCCAATATTCATCCCCTTTTATAACAATTGTTATTATATGATTGATTAATAATATATACCACATAATTTCCCAATTGTTCTTCAAGTAACAATTTTTAACCTAAATATTGTCCAACAACAATTGTATGAATTTTATGTGGTAATGAGTTTGATGATTGTTGGTAAAATTATTACATTTGTTTGATTATTTCTTTTGGTTTGATGAACATGTACCATGATTGTATGAAAAATTGAAAAAAATTGTAAAAAATTGACTCATTTTTTTGTAATAAAAAGAAATTAAATTAGAATCTCTTTATCTTAAAAGTCAATAAAGTCATTGAAGTCTTGAAAATCTTTGTTATAATTCCATCAAAATACAAATTAGAAAATCTTGATTGTAAAAAGTTTTTTAAAAAAAAGTTTAAAAGTCAATAGAATCCTTCAAAATCTGTTAAAATCTTCGAGACTTTTTTTGCCAAAGTTGTCTATCAAAATCTCAATACAATACACCCCTAAGTAAAAGAAGCTTAACAACAACAACAACGCAGTAGCATGAACAACAAGAGAAAAACGGGAAGGCCACATTCATAATACCATATACATTCAAAATCTTTAAATGAGTTGGTTAAAACTCTTGTAGGATTTTTCTTACATTATGATCTCTCTTTCTCTCTTTTATGAAATTGTAGGAAATCCTCTTTTTTGTTCTTATATTTTACCTATTTTATAGAAAAAGGTCTTAGGTTTCTTTTTTCTATAAAAAAGAAAAAAATTCATGGGATCTGTCTCAATTTAAAATCCCGATTCTCTCAATGATTTGTTTCTACTTTTATTTTTTTAGTATATCTTTCCAAAATTATACTAAAATAAATATCTTTATTTTTCTCCACTTAATTAATCTACTAATAAGTCTTTAAATTTACATTAATTAATTGGTTCAACATATAATTTTACCGAAATTAATTAAATAATAAATAATTTTCTTCTAAAATTTGGGCGTTACACTTAAGCCTGCCATTTACTTAATCTGCATCCGTTCCTGGGTAGAGAACAAAGTGGCGAAACCAAGCAACACGTAGGAAACCATTGTATATCATCCATATATGCCAACGGGTTTTGAGCCGTTACCTATTATATCATTGCTTAAAGTAAATTTTTTTGTTGTGATATACGAAGAAGATTGTAGTAATTAAGTTTAAATTTTAGGAAAATACTAAACAATATTTTGAGATAATATATGGATAAGAAAATAAAAATGAAAATATTATAATTTTTTTGTGTTAACTCTTTGTGGAAGGGGTCTAATAATATAGAGTTTGATCTTAAATTGAACTCGGATTCTTTTAAACGATTCATCTTTAAAAAAAATACGTTAATCACATGCATCCAGTCACTTATATATATAATTTTTTTGTCAAATAGTCTGGTTGCTAAAAATTCTAGCCTTAATTTAGATAAGTAAATTGACCGGGTTCGAATCTTGATTCTCTAGATATATAATGTAATTTAATCTAATCCATCTCCATATATATTATTTACCACTTCAAAATAGAATAATTAAATTGTAAATAAGTTCTACAGAAGGACCAAATAAGATCTCACTTTGACAGTTAGATTAGTGGTCCTCAGCAGTATGTATACATTGTTTTCTTCTCCAGTAAAAATATAAAAAATAAATGCTACATAGAAGAAGTATTTTCAGCTAATATTGTAAAATAAAGTATTTTAAAGCTAATAGTTACCCATAAGTCATTACTCATAAATACTAGTATATTGGAAGTAATTTCGACCGAGTTAGTAGTTTATATAGGTCTCAGTCTATATATTTTTTAGGCTTAAATATGTAAAAGGTCCCTGCACTTAGGGGTCGTTTGAATTTCAGTCCTTGCATTTCAAAAACCTTTCAAACTGAGCCTGCACTTTAAGTCAACTTTAAAAAAGGTCCCTCGTTTGATTTTTTTGCTGAACTGGCGCATTTTCTGTGACGTGTCAGTACGGATTGGACTTTCAACTTGCTGACTCATTCAATTTCATATTAGAATGGCAAAATTACCCTTCACACTTAAATGACTAGTATTTTTTTTTAAAAAAAAAAAAAATTTATGAAAACAAACAAATCCAAACCACCAGTACCTTGTTACTCAGATTGTTCAGATTGTTGTATGTTTCAAAAACCTTCACACTTAAATGACTAGTATTTTTTTTTTTTAAAAAAAAAACATTTATGAAAACAAACAAATTCAAACCACCAGTACCTTGTTACCCTTCACACTTAAATTTCATATTGGACTTTCACTATCGTCAGATTGTTGCTCCTCCCTCTCAAATCCAAACCACCAGCTCTGACGCCGGTATCTTCTTCTTCTTCTTCTTCGGTTCCGGAAGCTTCTGGGTCGTGCTCTGCTTTCTCTTTATTTCATGTTCTGATCTGTTCGTATTTGTTCTTCCGGCGGTGGTTGTGTTCGTTTTACCGGATCTGGTAGTTTTTGTTTTCTCCAATTACGGCTGTTTGTTTTCGTTCTTCTTGGTGTTTTGTTTTTCTCCAGTGCTGGATCTGGTGCTGTTTGCCGGTTTCGTCCATGTTCTGGTGGTGTTTGTTCGAATTCGTTTCAGCCGCCACCATCTCCCTTGTTGGGTTTTTGGTTTTGATTTTTGGGTTTTTGTTTTTTTGTTGAAAGGGAAGTGTTTATGTTTTGGAATCTAAGAAAAAATGGATTTGATTTCTGGGATTTTCTGAGGATGTTATCCGGCATAACATTGATGGCTGGATGTGCTCATATGATGAAGTACGGAAGTTCCAAGAGAATTGCATAGGTATGAATAATGGTTTTGTTTTGTCTTATCTTATTGATTTGTTGACTTTGTTTTGGTTATGAATGTTTATAATTTAGTGTGAATATATTTGATATAGTTGATGAAATTGAAATGAAATTTAATCCGTGTGTGTGGTTTTCTAGGTTTTTTGTTTAAGTGTGTGGGTTGAAGAAGAAGATGAAGATTGATGTATGTTTCCAGGTTCATGATGATGGAGAAGAAGGTTAAAAATGAAATTTTGTATGTTCCAAGATTCCACAAGGGCATTTTTGTCCTTCCATAGTGTTTTTTCTTGAGTCAGCAAGTGGAAAGACCAGTCAGTACTGACATGTCACAAAAAATGCGCCACTTCAGCAAAAAAGTCAAACGAGGGACCTTTTTTAAAATTGACTGAAAGTGCAGGCCCAGTTTGAAAGGTTTTTGAAATGCAGGGACTGAAATTCAAACGACCCCTAAGTGCAGGGACTGTTTACATATTTAAGCCTATTTTTTAAAGGCTTAATAGATCTTTTGGTCCCTGTATGTTCATGAATTTTTTGTTTTAGTCCCTGTATCTTGTTTTGTTGCAAATAAGTCCCTCAATGTACAAATTTTTTTGGTTTTAGTCCCTAAAGTCAAAATCCGCAGGAAAATCTGAAGAAAAATCTCCACAAAAACTGCAAATTTTCCTGCGGATTTTGACTTTAGGGACTAAAACCAAAAAAAATTATACATTCAGGGACTTATTTGCAACAAAACAAAATACAGGGACTAAAATCAAAAATTCGAGAACATACAGGGACCTAAAGATCTATTAAGCCTTTTTTAAATGTACTTATTAACCAATTTAAAAACTTATTTACATATGAACAAACGCATTTACGTAAATATATCTATGTTTAAATAGACTGATAAACTATTAAACCAATGAAATTAAATTCTGATAGAGAATTATATGATAGTTAACTAAGTAACTATATAATAGTTAATTAAATAATTTAGAAGTGAAATTTATATTGTTATTTTGAGTATTTATATTATGTTATTTAGATTAGACTTTATGGCCTTTAGTCCATTATGATTATTATATATGTAGTGCTTTTATCATATTTAGAATCAATGAATGAAATGAATGTCTTTTATTTATCTTTTATTTATTGTTTTTCTTTATATTTTTCTTAGGTTAGCTTTAGCACTCTAACATTGGTGCTTTCATTCCTTGAACTCCACCTCCTCCCATGGCTTATTCAAACCCTACTTCTCCATATTATCCATATCCACCTCAACCAACACCAAATCTAAGTTTTCCTTCATATCCAGATCACCTCCATCACCCATCATACCACTCTACTCCATATTATCCTTATTCCACAAACACTTCTACTGTTCCTACCTCATCTCCATTTTATTCCACCAACACTCATATTACAACTCAATCACCAAGTGTGTGTTTCAACCGTGGCTATACACCACCAACACCCACCCCATCACCTTCACCCAATCAATCTATCTCTTCACCATCACCTCAAACACTACCTCTTTCAAAATTAGAGATAAAAATTTCTACTTTTGATGGTACCGAAGACGCATATTGGTGGATTATTTGCTCTGAAAAATCCTTCAACGGTAGAAATCAAAGATTATCAGATACAGAGAAAGTATTGGACAGTGCTTTAGCAATGAGAGGTTGTGCTCTCACATGGTGGATAAGCTGGTTTCCCACACACCCAATGCCAAGTTGGGACTCATTCACATGTGCTCTTCTTTGGCACTGCAAGCCTGAATGGAGACCCATTTTACCCATTGAAGGTGAAGAAGAACCAACAGAAGAAGAACCAAAGGAAAATAAAGAAGTTCTACAACGACTTGAAGAAGAAGGAACTCCGTTCATTCCTCCGATTCAAGAAGAACAAATAGTAGCAGAACCAAAAAAGTTAGTTGATTGCAGTGGTGATCTTCAAATTATTCAGGCAGAAAACAAAGAGAAAAAGAAGTCAGAACCTGCAACTCACCATGATTCCTTATCAACTTTTCCATTTCCAAAACTGCTACTACCACCAACACAGTCCACAAATGTGTTACCGACTACTGTGAACAATACCTCTTTTCAAATCACAACTCCATATGAGTTGCTTTCTCCCACTATGAGAAAGAGAAACACGTTCTCTGCCCATTCAACTCTTGAGAAACCACCTCCCATGCCACCAGAAATTAATGTTTTCACAATCTCTGATTTTCCACCGCTAAAACCGCCGGCACCAAAACCACCGGAACTTAGCTTCTCCACTCTGCCTCCTCCACCTTCGTTGCCGCAACCACCACCGAAACCACCGGATAGAGTCTCCCATTCAACTCCGACATTGCAACCTCCTCTGAAACCACCGGATTTACAATCATCACAAAAAAAAGATTTTATCTCCACGACCGTCATCGCTGCGACCACCGCCGGAACCACCAGATCGACGTTTAGCTTTCCACCGCTCCGCCGTGCGTTACCGTCTTCAAATCGACCATTTCAGAAGCTTTCTGTTTTGTTCGAGATTCCGGCATCTTTCTATCCACTTCCGCATCGTCGTTTTTGACCCCGGTGGAATACTCACAGCCGTCGCCTTCTTCATAACCATACTGCCCTTCCCAAATTGGAGATTTACTATGATTTCGTTACTGAAAGCACATCACGGTCGTTCAAAACAATACAATCCGTGTGAAGCCTTCCCATCCAACAGAAAATTGCCACATGTCCAAATGATTTTGTCTACTAGTACAACAACAAGTCGAGTCCAGATCCTCTCCATTTATGGAGGAAATGGCAATCTCAATTTCCTTCCCTAAAAAACTAACACGTAGGCAAACATGATATCAACGGTTCATATTTATTTAACTTAAATAAATTCATTTAAATTATAAAAGACTCAATTTTTTTAGATCTATCCCTTCCTTCTCTTTCATCAATGCTCACCCAAACGGAAGCCTGCTACAGAAATGCATGACGGTGAAGAAGAAAAAAAAAAAGAAAAAAAGATGCATGACGGTGTGGTTCGATGGCAGTGTGAAACCCATTTTCATGGTGGCTTCTTCTACTTACGGCGGATGATGAACTACTTGGGGTTTTGATTCTATTGTGTTGCTAACTGCAACCGTGAGAACACAGGCACTGGGTCGCTGAACTACTCACGGCGGACGAGTATGAGACGAAGCTTGTGAAAAATCTTGTGTGAAACCCATTTTTCCCCTTGTTACTGTCTGTCTGTTCTTTCCCTCTCTCAATTTGTTTGTTCCTTCTCAGATTTGTTTCTAATAATGAAGGGAGTAGGTGAAAAAATGCACTCTGTATTTTTTTGAGATGGCCTTTTGAATCTTATATAGTTTCCCTTTTCACTAGTTCTTTGATCGATGGAAATTGAAAACCCATTTTTGTAATACAATATTTTCTTTTGAAAATAAATACTGACATATGAAAACTAAGATTAACAGAAAACCCTTAAAAAAAAGATTAACAGAAACCGATGGCAACATACGATGGTTTGGTGCCTAGCGGCACGAAGGTTTTGCAACCGACCGACAGCAACAACGATGAGTGAGATAAGAAAACTGAATATGTGTGCGTCTTTCCGTTTCAATTTTTTTTTTTACATTCAAAGATTAAATTTGAGCCCTTCATATTCTTTTAGCCTACGTGTCAGTTTTTTAGGGAAGGAAATTGAGATTGCCATTTTTTCCGTAAATGGAGAGGATCTGGACTCCAACAAGTCACAAGCACACGCACGTGATGTAGCATAGCATCTATCCAACAATTATCCATTAAGGCAGCATCCTATGTGCAATTTTTTGGACTTCTTGATTTGGGCTTAAGAGTACTGGACCAAAATTTGTTTGGGCTGCTTCACACTCATCCAGCTGACTTGTCTCTGAACCTTGAGGACAAGGTTCAAGTGACCCCGGCGGCAATGATAGAGAATTATACGATAGTTAACTAAGTAACTATATAATAGTTAATTAAATAATTTAGAAGTGAAATTTATATTGTTATTTTGAGTATTTATATTATGTTATTTAGATTGGACTTTATGGCCTTTAGTCCATTATGGTTATTATATATGTAGTGCTTTTGTCACATTTAGAATCAATGAATGAAAATGATGAATTTTATCTTTTATTTTACTTGCATTCTTAGGAGTAGCTTAATTTTTCATAGATTATAGCTTTGATAGGATTAACTTCCTATCAAATTCTCTTTTGAATTCTAACATGACATTTTAGAGAGTTTGCATATATATATAAATGTCAATTCCAATTAAAAACACTAACAAATTATAATTTAAATCAGCTAAAAATATTATTTTCATTTACTTAAATAAGCCAATCTATTAGATCTAAAAAATTCTTTGGTGGCTCATAGTCTAAAAACAAACTGACCTGACTTTAGACGCAATAAAAGTAAGCTAAACTATAGGCTCCTAAGTCCGGTTTGAACTATTTCCTCCCTACTTTTTTTTGAATAGCCAAAATTTATTAAAACACCTCAACCCAAGGTATAAGACATACCAAGAGAGGGGGAGAAACATACAAAAGGCAAGGCATAAGACCACAAAACACAGGGGTCTCACACCCGCCAAAGCAAAGTAGAAAAAAGCAAAACAAAAGCTACAGGCAGGAACAAAAACACGGCCAGGACACCAGAAACAGATGGATTGCTACACAAAACCAGCACCAAAAACCGATCCCACAGAACCAACACCACACTAGAGGAAAACCGAACCAGTTCTCAGCGTTGGAAGCAAATTCCAGGATCCCATGACCACTCGTAAAAAAGGCACGGGGTAATTTTGAGCCTATCCACACTCCACCTCTAAGACAACACTTTGACCTCCTCAACCAACTCCAATGGGACCTTAACCGCATTATTGAAAATATGGTTATTTGGGCTTCCAAATGGACCAAATCACTCCTTCCAAATGGAGTTGTTTTTTTTTTTTCCGAACAACTCAAGCAATCATAAAGGTAAAAAAGATTCGGGGGACAACAATGACCACACCAAGCCATTTAAAAATTTCATACCAAACCACCATTGCCACTTTACAATGAAGAAACAAGTGGGAAGAGGTTTCACGCACATCACAACACCAATTACAACTATCACCACTACTTTGGGGTATCACTCCTTTTAAGAGAATGTTCTCCTTGGTCGGCACACGATCATAAAGGAGTTGCCAAGAAAAGGCAATCACTTTTGAAGGAGCTGGACTATCCCAAATGTCACCAAAAATCTTCTCCTCAAAAGGTGCTAAAATTGGACCCGGAACAATTTTTTTTGAGAGAGACTCAAACGCGGACTTGACCGAGAAGCTCCCTTCCGGATCCAAGTTCCACCTCCAACTATCCTCAATACTAGAGGGTCTAAAATCAACAATGTAGGCAAGAAGTTGATTTACCCTCTCCTCCTCCCAAAGGAAAAGACTCCTCCTCCACGCCAAATTCCAAGTAATGCTATCCCCTACAACCACCACCAAATCCTTAATTGAAGCATCCTTATGAATGGCAAGAGAAAACAAGCGGGGGAACTTAATATTCAAGATGGATTCCCGACACCACTTATCATTCCAAAAACTAGTCCGCGCACCATTCCCGAGACAAGGAGAAATCGACTCCACTATCCAATTCTTGGACTCCACACACACTTTAAGGTCACACATGTCTTTTCACCAATTTGAAGCAAGTCTCGGATTTGCTCTATTTTGCCACACCACCTTGTGCAAAATATGGGCTAAAACATCCTTCCAAATTCCGGAAACCTCCGAATTTAGAAGTCTCAATCTCCATTTCATAAGGAGGCTAAGGTTAACCGCTTTTATGTCGCGAACTCCAAAACCCCCTTTACATTTTGGTTGACACACAACCCTCCACTTTATCCAACAAAGCTTCCTTCCACACTCCCCGCCCCAAAGAAATTCTCTTTGGTATTTACTCCCTACTTATAACTAAGTAATAAATTTGGTGATAGAGATCCATTTATTATTTATAGGTTAAATACATTTCCGGTCCTTATAAATATTTTGAATTTTATTTTAAGTCTCTATAAATGTTTGAGAAAATTAAACTTAACTACTGAAATTTTTTATATGAACTAAAAATGAAATTTTAGATATTTATAGGGACAAAAAAATATATTTAACTTTTAATTTATTTATTTTGAATAAATGATGGAGACCTCATAAAACTGTCAAAACTTATAACTTTTTTTATAGACAAAACTTATTAAATTTTGATATTACATGAACAAACCTATGTGTATTTCGTGGAAGCTGAGTGGTGGTTATTAGTGCGGAAGATACTTATTCTTCTCATTATTCTTACGCGGTAAATGCATTGAATAAATTAAGATTTATCCAAATATGAATATACTTCTTTTTTTGACAAAAAATATGACTATACTTTTTTTTTTTTTTTTGACAAAAGCAAACTTAACAATTATACTTCTAAAAAGCATATATTTCCGACTTTAACCGTTTCACTTTCACACATTATAACAAGTAATAAAACTCTCATATAATAATAAATATAGGTCATTAAGATTTATCCAAATATGACTATACTTCTAAAAAGCATATATTTCCCACTTTAACCGTTTCAGTTTCACACATTATAACAAGTAATAAAACTCTCGAGAAAGTCTTACATAGGCACAACTATTTAGGCACAAAATTTAGGCACACTCACATAAATTATTAAAATTAAAAGAAAAATAAAATTGTCACATCAATTTATATCACTTCAACTCATTTTTCTTTAATTTTTTTCACTTCTTGTGAGTGTGCCTAACACCTATTATTTATATTTGTGCCTATATAAGTATTTTCCTAAAACTCTCATATAATAATAAATAGGAAAATGCTAAATACTGCCTCCGGGGCATTGGTTAAAATTATTAATATAGAAATTCTGTCTTGGAATGTGTGCATTCAATGTCTTAAAAATGTAAAAAGTTCTTTTATCACCATTAATTTTGTCTTTTATTTCCATTTTTGACATGCTTTACAAGTGCCTCGGGGACACTGTTTAGCATGACCCTACTAAATATAGGATAACATGGCCTTGCTTTTTTTTTTTGGTTACAAACATGGCCTACTTTATAACAAGTAAATGTATTAATAACATGGCCTACTTTATAACAAGTAATGTACTGACTTGAAATTTTTCTCATGTGATCTTGTACTAATATTCCCTTTTTCCTTGTTAATTATTAATGACACAATAATTAAGAGAAAAATAAACACATTAATTAGCAATGTAGGCCGTGGATTTGGTAAACGTTCAGTTTAGTTAAAAGACTTTTTACAATTAAAATTTGGCAAATGCTAACTAGTGCCTCTGGAGTACTAGTTAATTTTGATGGATTGAAAATTTTTAACGTATAATTTTGATGGATTGATAACGAGAGTGTATTCTCTCAATTGTAAAAAGCAATTGAAGAAATAATGTGCAATCTAGACTATTCATATTATTGAAATAGGATAAAGTTGAAAATTGATATATTTTTATTGTACGATGAATATTGTATAGTACGAAATTAGTTTCGTTATAAAATATATAGTAATGAAAGATTACTTGTGATAATATTGTCAAAAACTATTTTTCTATCGTTTTGAAAATGAAGGAGTAATAATATGAATTTCTACTACATCATGAACTCTTACGGTTACTTTAGGCATCGTTGATAAATATATTACTGAATATTAAAATTGACAAATTTGATAAAAAAAATGTTTTTGTTCATAATTAAAAAATTGATATATTAGTTAGTTAAATTTTTCTTCGAGAGCAACTTATTTTCTGTGTATGATAGTTTTTTTTTAAACCAAAGTTGTGATCAAAGAGTCCAGCACCCTAAGAAGGTATGATAGTAATTTAAATTTTTCACCGGTAAAAATTTGTTTCCCATGGATAGTAGTTATTTAAATTTTCATTAGAGCAACTTGTTTTCCATTGTATATAATAGTTAATTTAAATTTTTATCAACAACATTTTATCCTATGTATAATAATTATTTAAAAATATTATCGATAACAACTTGTCACGTATATATAATAGTTATTTCAAAAAATTTAGGAGCGATATTTTGTCTAGTGCATATTAGTTATTCATAAAAATTCATATTTAATTCATCCCTCAATAAAAAAGTTAAACTTTTGCAAGAGAGATTTCTATAATGTATTAAAGATAACTACGGAAAAAATTCAAAGGACAACCAAGGACAAATATAGACTCACGTAGAGATTATAAAAAAGTGGACATGCATATTATAGAAAATAGACCATCATACTAATTAATATATGGGTAGAAATATAAGTCTCCGTAGAAATTTTTCTCGATCCATTTTTATAAGACCACTTTCAAAGGCCAACCAAGGACAAATATAGGCAATTTAATTAATATTCATTAAAATGATAGTTTCTACCTTCTACTTTGCCATGTCACCAAATTGCTCTATTGAAGTGAAAATCAAGCTTTGACAACAAAAGTCAGGCTTTGCTCTCTTGATGGATTGTCAGGCTAATGCTCTATTTGTCACAAGATATTTTCAAGTTACAAAACCTAGATATTTTATATCTTCAAGAAAGTGGTCTTTCTGGTTCCATGCCGGAGGAACATCAGATGATGAGGAATCTAAAAGAGTTTGATATTAGTAGTTGTAATCTCACTGGATCTATCCCTATTTCAATAGGAATGTTGTCCAATATATCAAGGCTTAGGTTAGAGAACAATCAACTTTTTGGCCACATTCCTCGTGAAATTGGAAAGTTGGTTAACCTAAAGCAACTACTTCTTGATAGAAATAGTCTTACTAGCTATATTCCTCAAGAAATAGGATTCCTAAAAGAACTTTGGGAAATTAGTTTGGTTGTTAACCATCTCTTTGGCACAATCCCTTCCACCTTCCATAGGATACTTGATTAATTTGGAAACTATTGTTCTTTATCGAAATGAACTCTTTGGCATACCACTAGAAATGGTCGAGGCAACCAATTTACATATAATCGACTTTTCCTTAAACCAACTTACAGGAAAAATTCCCAACGAGCTAGGCAACTTACCTTCATTGATCCAACTCTAGATAAGTAGCAATCAACTTTTAGGAGAAGTTCCTGTTCATATTGCATTATTGGCCGAACTAACTATTTTGGAGCTAATTTCAACAAATAATTTAAGTGGCTTCATCCCAGAACAATTTGGAATGTTACCTAAGTTATTGTACTTGGATTTGAGCAACAACAAACAAATTTGAAGGAAATATTCCTTTTGAGATTGGTCAATTAAAAGTGATTGAAAATCTTGATCTTAGTGGAAACCTTTTAGATGGAACTATACCAGCAATGCTTGGACAGTTGAAATTCTAACATTGAATCTCTCACATAACAATTGTTGATATATCATATAACCAATTGGAGGGTCCAATTCCAAGCATTCCAGCCTTCCAAAAAGCCTCATTTCAATCACTGAGAAATAACAAAGACTTGTGTGGTAATATATCTGGCCTAGAGCCTTGCTCGACATCACGTGGAAACATTCATACTCATAATGATAAGACTAACAAAATTTTGGTGGCAATTTTGCCCCTCACATTGGCTGCCTTATTGTTAGCATTATTTGTTTATGGGTTGTCTTATCATCTTTGTCAAACTTCAAGCACCAAAGAATACAAGACTGTGAAAGAATCAAATGGTACAAATATATTTTCTATATGGAGTTTTGATGGAAAAATAGTGTATGAGAACATTATCAAAGCCACTGAAGAGTTTGACAATAACTATCTCATTGGGGTTGGTGGACATGGCAATGTTTACAAAGTAGAATTGCCTACAGGTCAAGTTGCAGCTGTGAAGAAACTCCATTCATTACAAAATGAAGAAATGTCAAATTTAAAAGCTTTTGCAAGTGAGATCCGTGCTTTGACAGAAATTCGACATCGTAACATTGTGAAGTTATATGGATTTTGTTCACATTCACTACACTCTTTTTTGGTTTATGAATTCTTGGAGAAGGGTAGTCTAGACAAAATTTTAAAAGACGATGAACTGTCAATTGAATTTGATTGGAACATGAGAGTGAATGTCATTAAAGATATAGCTAATGCTTTATGTTATATGCATTTTGATTGCTCACCTGTAATTGTTCATCGCAATATATCTAGCAAGAATGTTGTTTTGGATTTGGAATATGTAGCTCATGTCTCAGACTTCGGCACAGTTAAGACTCATCCAACTGGACCAATTTTGTAGGACCATTTCGATATACTGCTCCAGGTTAATTTCTTCATCTTTGTAGTTTATCATTTATATGAACTTGCATCCACTGCACAAATTTTCACATGATAACTCTTATATTTTGTTACAGAACTTGCATACACAATGGAAGTAAAAGAGAAATGGTGTATAGTTTTGGAGTATTAACATTAGAAATACTTCTTGGAAAACACCCTGGAGATATTGTATCAACTTATTTGTATGGTGGCGTGTGCCTAACACTTGATGGTATGTCATTGATTGATAACTTGGATCAACGACTTTCTCATCCTACAAATGTTATCATGAAAGAAGTGGTATTAATTATAAGGAGTGCAGTTGCTTGCTTAACTGAAAGTCCGCGATCTCGCCCTACCATGGAGGAGGTTTGCAAGGAGTTTGTAACTTTAAAGTAATCTTGAAAGAGTTAATGCAGTACATATTTTCACACATATAGCACAAATATATTATATTGTACTAGATATGCTTCAATACTACTTGGTCCATGTTTTGTATGTGTGAAGTTATGATCCCTTCCCCCCTTGACAGTGTTGTCACTTTTTCATCAATCAAGTGTCAAGGAATTCTTGATTATATTAAACTTAACTCATTACAGGTTATAAAACAATACAACAAAATCATGTATTTGATAAAATTTACCTATATTCTAGAGGACATTTATTTCCATAATTGATGCAAAGAATTATAGTTTGTGTAAATTTATTTATCCTGAGGTGGAGTCCAATCCATCTTCCTCCTGCTAAAACACATTGCAAATTTCTAGTTATGTTAAGCAGTCATGTCCAACCGCGGTTTTTGAGAAAATCTATTTGAATTTGATCCTAGCAACTGGTTTGGATTTAGCATAGAACGTATTCTTGAATCAAGATTAATCAAACGTGAATATTTGGCTAACCTTTGGATTCTATAATAAATTATGAAAATTGATAGTAATAGCCCAATAAAATTCAAATTTCTTCTGCTATTTTAGCAGACATTAATTTACTATTCACCAACAATGTAAACAATTTTACATAGGCTCACCCTGCTGACGGCGATTGGCAATGAGGGATGCTTACCTATTTTAGCAGACATTAATTTACTATTCACCAACAATGTAAACAATTTTACATAGGCTCACCGTGCTGAAGGCGATCGGCAGTGAGGGATGCTAGCTTACCTTCTTCTTAGAGAAAGGGGAAAGGAGCAACCATCATAGATTTGTACATATATTATAGGAAATAAAATTTTAATCTTGATCATTCACATGGGACAAGAACAAGCACGCAAATGAGTTCGACACCACATATTTATTCAAAACCTTAAATTAAATTTATGAGTCCTTTCACACATAATTCATTATGCTCCCCTCACATTTGCCTTACCCTCACCTTAACTTTTAAACATTAGGTTTATTTGTCATCTCACTTATAAAGTACTTAACCTTCACTTTTGTATTCAATTTGTGACTTATCCTCACCTCACATTTGCCACAACACCTAGTTATAATTATACTATGGTGTTTCACTTTAAAAAACACATAAAATAAATTTTATTGTCATTTTGTACCGCCTCATTTTGAGGATAATCAGAAACAGTTAAATTTTAAACAATAAGTATCTTACCCGTTTTCTAAAAAATTAACAAAAAACTCTTTGAAATTCTGACAAGGTTCGGATTGGACCTGTCGACATCTAATAATAAGAAAATCATTGTGTCAATTCTTCAGAATTCAATTTACGACGCAAACACAATTTCTACTTATACAAATAATTAAATAGTAAACAAACAACAAAATATGGCAGCAACTTTTTAATTAATTAGTTCCTGTTACTGTGAATCTATACACAAGCCTAATGAAAGATACATACCGGTAGTGAAAAACTAGGCCAACCAGAAGATACATTCCAGTACGACATATTACTGTTTGAGAAAACAAAAACATACAAACAATGAGGAAGGTTTGAGCTATACATTACCTTTTTATGGGGACGAAAATAGTGAAAATACAGTAGATAGATGGAATGATTGTGTAAAGAAATACAAATTTTGTATAAAAAAATTTGAAATACAGTAGATAGATGGAATGATTGTGTAAAGAAATACAAATTTTGTATAAAAAAGTTAACTTTGAAAGGATTTTTGGATGTTGAGTTTTGAAAATGTGATTCAACAATCTAGGTTCTGTCTTATATACTACTACCTACCGGAAGCTATCTTTCAGTAGATGAATCTGTATCTGATGAGGATACTACTGCAGCGTCAGAGGCTATGGTAGTCTTAAGGAATGTGAGTGGTCAGCAAACGACATATATCTTTTGATATGTATCAATTTTTTGGCAAACCTAGTCTTACATTTTGCTATCTACCGGTAAGTAGCGAATGGAAGATATCTTCCGATAAGTACTATTAGGGGCGATTTTAGATTTTATTGGGGCTGTGAGCAATGAAGTGGGGGGAGGAGAAACGTATATCATATGAAATTTTATTGTGTTGATGCCTTTCTCAGTTTCTTGAGATATTTTTCACAGGTACATCCCATAAATTTTAATTACTTCTGTCGCACTATATAAGACATAAAATTTATTAGAATATATTGAGAGTATTGTTTTACTAACCTCAATTTAAAAGACTTGTACAAACAATAGAAACTGTGGAAGAATTGGTTCATATAAAAATTGAATTGAATGACATCAACCTTGTACATTGTGAATAAAGAGTTCATGATGCATTTTACAAAGTATATCCATCAATTCTAACGAACATACTTGGGGTTACTAGGACTATATACTCTGCATGTTTTCCAGAAAAGGAAAAAATATTTCATATCAAGGGTTTGTATATCCGTTTTAATTGATTTGCAAAATTCAAAGTTAACTTTTTCTCAAAGCAGAAGATTGAAGATTCTTGAATAATCAAGAATGAGAAAATCGGCATCTCGTCATCGTTCCCAATAGGTATATATCGATTATAAACTAGACAGGGCAAATATGTTGGAACAAATATTCCAATAAGCAGAAGATTGATGCTCAATGAGGTGTTTGTTTTTCCGAGTAAATGATTGAATGTTCTTGAATTATCAAGAATTATAAATCGATATCATAACATGTATCAAGATTGAATGTTCTTGAATTATCAAGAATAAACCCCTCCTTCAAACTTTAGAGTTAGAGAGAAGTTTAGAATGAGACATACACCTTCATAGGTGATGATGTGAGGCTTATACAATCGAGGTGGTATTGGACTTGTGCTTGAGCTTGGGCCAGACCTATAGTCCCCTCTAGAATACACAATATTTGAATTCAATATTCCTGGCAAGTCTCTCATAATGAATCTAAAAGAATGTCAAATTAGAAAAATATAAATAATGAGAATACCTCCAACATCCAAATTACAAGAATTTTAAATTGTTGGAGCTTATAACTGTATAGCGTTTTGGCTATTATCTCTTCTTTTGAAGAACTCCATAGATGGCATAGTCACTAATTATTAAGTATATAGCCCGTCAATGTTGGATGCTATGATTGTCAATCCTATCCAATAAATTCAATAGCTTTCACATTGTACACGAAGAGTTATTTTTATAATTGTTAAGAGGTGAGATCATGCTACCATTTGGTCAAAGACAACAATCAATTTACAGAAAAATAGGATATCTATTTACAATACAGTCTTGTGAGCTTTGAATCTATCCTCAAATCCAATAATACAAAGAGAAAATTGTACTATGCTTACCATTTGGTCAGCATTTAAAGATGTTATAACTTATAACAACAAACTAACTTAATCTCAATCAGATATGAGTTTGATATTCAATAGCTCTTGGTCTATTTTTAGGTGGTATTATCACACAATTTCAAGGCAACTAATTATCCAAATACTTATATGATGACATAAAATATTGTCATTTTTGAAATGACTCATTTTTAGACTTATGAAAGCATAAACCTATTAAAGTTCGAGTCACACATCCTTGTAACCCTCTTCCAAAATCCGAAATCAACCATACAAGCCATAAAGTACCACTTTCTCTAATACTTATTTTGATGTGATTGATCAATTTTTAAACAAGCATTCAAAGCATATTATAACATAACTTTCTGTCATACAGCAACCATCATAATATAATCTCGTTATCTCGATAATATGTGATCATTGAAATAGACCTTCACTCAAATCTAGACTCCAGCACAATTGTGGAAAAACAGTATTCAGAAACAAAATTAGACTGCATTCAGAACCAAAAATCACATAACAAAGCATATTCATCTTATTTTCGAATTTTGAGTTAGTGGGCTCATGTTTACCACACCATGCTTCATAGATAATGAAAAAAAATCATCTCGGTAACTGTTTAACGATTAGGGTAAATATCAACCACGATTAGGGTCATACGACATTTTACTCCGGAGTCATTGTCTCATTGAGGCAATCCATTCCTTACAAAACTAATGAGACATTGGAGAATAGGAAAAATCACTTCTAATTGCAGTTGCAAAATTAAATTTAGGGACTAAGGGTCATCAAAGAACAATAGGTATCCATTCATGCATTATGAATAAAAATTCATATATATTTTTTGACAATAATGAGGACATCGATATAGACAATTGCTTGAGTGGCAATTAAGGCAACAACTATCTTTCACATTCTATGACATGACTATGGTCATTAAGTTCATCAAATATTTTACTCTATAGTCATTGAGGCATTATGACCCATCGTTACAAAACTTATAAAACAAAGTATATTCACCGATTGCAACGGTCAAATTTGGGGTTACTTACTCCACCCGTTTTTCAGATAATGGAAAAATGATTCCATCACACAACTTATAGGGTTTTTATCAATTTAAGGTTCACATTTTTTCTCAAGTAGAAGTTTGAATGTTTTAAATAATCAAGAATGAGAAAAATGGGTAAGGCTCTACGTTTTTTCAAGTAGAAGATTGAATGTTCTTGACTATTTCTAAAATGAAAAAAATGGGTATCTCAACATGTACGAATGCAAATATATTGAAATCAAAGTTCCAAAATTACCTAAGCAAACCAAATTGAGTTTCTTTTGTTTTTATCAAGACAAAGATTGGATAATTTTGAATAATAAAGGATGAGAAAATGGGTATCTCACCATCCAACTTTTTCCTCAAATTTCTTCAAATGCCACCATCCAACTTTTTCCTTTATGAATAAATAATTTGCAAAGCATTTTACTCTAAACTCATTGAGGCATCCATCTCTTACAAAACTTGAGAAACATTAGGAACTCGGGTCATTAAGTTCATAATACCAAAATACTTCTAATTGTAGTTGTAAAATTGAAGGGACTAAGGGACATCAAATCAAAATAGATATTCATTCATGCATTTCACATTCGGTGACTAGGGTCCTTTAGGTATTGATATAAACCAAACTGGGCAAATATGTTAGAATGAAATTTCCAATAAGCAGAAGATTGAAAGTACTTGGGACAGAACACGTTTCCACAATTAAAAGTTTCTTGTTTTCAAGCAGAAGATTGAATGTTTTTCAATTATCAAGAATTAAAAAATTGGTATCACAACAGGTATCAATCGTAAAAAATGGTATGAATTAAAAAATTGGTATCACAGAATATATATTCATTCATGCATTATTATGAATAAAAATTCATAATTTTTTTAATAGAAAAGCGGACACCGATAGAGACAATTGCTTGAGTAGCACATAAAGGCAACAACTAGCTTTCACATTCAGGTACAAGGGTCATTAAGTTCATCCAACATTTTACTCTGGTCAATGATGCATCTCTGATCCATCCGTTACAAAATTTATAAAAAAAAGCATATTCATCGATTCTAAGGGTCAAATTTCGGGTTAAATAGGGCACTATACTCCACCCCTTTCTGAGATAATGAAAAAAGATTTCATCACACAATGATTCACTATTTTATAGGGTTTTTATACCCTTTTAAATTGGAAACCCACCATCGTTCCCAATATGTTAGAATGAAAAAAAACAAGTGAAATTCGCTCATCGTGACAAACAAAAAACTGTCTTTTAAGGTTCTTTTGGGACATAAACAGAACACCTTTTACAAAATTAAGGTTGTTTTGTTTTTCTCAAGCAGAAGATTGAATGTTCTTGAATGATCAAGAATGAGAAAAATGGGCAAAATTGTACCTTATTATTTCAAGCAGAAGATTGAATGTTAATCTTTAATTAGCATAGCAAACGAAAAAGTTAATCTTTGAAAACATTAGTGCCAAAGAAACAAAAGGGTCATGGGAATGGGACAGAAAGAACATATTTTTCTCTCAACTAAGGTTCTTTTGTTTTGTATTAGGAAGCAGAAGATTGAACGAAAGTTGTTTGATAAAATGGGTATTTGAATTGGCATGCATATATGTGGAAAGAAAGTTGAAAAACATACTGTAGCAAGAAGAGATTATCGGCACCGATCGAGCATACCAGTTATTTGATCCTTGAGCAACCGATGCAACACCATAGTTTCTCTGGATCCTTGAGCGACTGATCCAACACCATATGTAGATAATGAAAAAAAAAAAATCTTAGTGACAGTTCCACAATTAGGCAACCATATAACTTTTTCCTCAAATTTCTTCAAATGCCACCATCCAACTTTTTCCTTTATGAATAGATAATTTACAAAACATTTTACTCTAAGCTCATTGAGGCATTCATCCCTTACAAAACTTATGAAATATTAGGAACTCGGGTCATCAAGTTCATAATACAAAAACACTTCTAATTGTAGTTGCAAAATTGAAGGGACTAAGGGTAATCAAATCAAAATAGATATCCATTCATGCATTATAAATAAAAGTTCATAATTTAGTTTTGGCAGAAAAGAGGATATCGATAGAGACAATTGCTTGAGTGGCAATTAAGGCATTTCACATTCAGTGACTAGGGTCCTTTAGGTATTGATTATAAACCAAACTGGGCAAATATGTTAGAATGAAATTTCCAATAAGCAGAAGATTGAAAGTACAACTTGGGACGGAACACGTTTCCACAATTAAAAGTTTCTTGTTTTCAAGCAGAAGTTTGAATGTTTTTCAATTATCAAGAATTAAAAAATTGGTATCACAACAGGTATCAGTCGTAAACCGGTATTTTGGAATCAAAATCCCATAATTAAAAATATGTAACATGCATATTCTGATTCAATTGTGTAAATACCTGTAAATTGTTGCAAACACTTGTAGCGGTCTCTGTGGAGTCAAACTCAACAAATCCAAACCCCATAGAAACATTTTTCCCATTTTTCACTTGTAGCTGCCTAATGGCAGGGACAAAGAATCCATAGTCCTGGTACAAAAAGTTATTTAAATACTCTCGAGGTCCTTGAACTACTTGGAGTGTTTTAAATAGGCCCCTGGATTTCTTTTTTTAATTGGGTCCTTGAATAAATTAGGGTCTTGCTAAACAGTGCCCCCAATACGTTGACTTCACACATTTTTATAAATTGTTTTATAAAACATTACTATTTAAAGGCTTAAAGAGGGGCCTAGAGTTCAGGTACATCTAGAGTAATTCAACCCAAAACGAAAATTGAATATATCATGTATATCCTTGTTTTATTGTCACTTGCATTGCATATAAGACTTGATCCATACATTTCTATTTTCCATCAATTATCACAAAAGACTAATGCAATCACAACAAACCATACCACACAAAACTAGAGCAAAAGAATATTAAAAAAAGTAAACCTCTATTCTGTCTGGATCAATATCCATATCTGATATTCTTTCCACGTCTTGCTCCAATACATTGAATAGAACGCTCCAAGTATAAGGGAGCATCCCTACATTGAATAGAACGCAAATCAAGTCAATAACCTTCATTGAGTAAGAATAACATGGGACTTCTGACCAAAAGAAACCAAAAAATCTTACTTGTAACGCTTGTAAGCTAAATCTCTAAAAGCAACTTTAGCTTCTGCTGGTTCATGGAAAACAACCTGAAATATCATCTCCAAACAATTCAAAGCTTGAACAATAAGAATTTACTGCTACTGTTCATTGTTTAATGAACAGGTAAACAGAAAAAGCAATAAATAAGATATAATGGTGATATAACATATTTTTTTTATAAAGTAGAAGAATACTATCGATAGTTGAATTCGAACATAAATGAATGTAAAATTTATTAGAAATTAAACAGAACTAGGTTGCAAGATACCATAATAAGCTATCAAATGGACCCCCCAAAATAAAGGAAATACATAGACACATTGTGAACAAAATGAGAGAGGAAAAATACCAGGGCCAATGTTTTTGTCGAGGGAAGAATTATTTTTTCCAAACTACCAAATTTCCCAAACATATTTGCGAGTTCATTTTCGGTAGAACCATAGGGCAAATTTTTCACTAAAATTACAAGGTTACTTCTTTTTACGCCATCAACTTTACCCTTGGAAAGCTCCTCCAAAGACTCCACATTCACTCCAGCTTTCTTACATGCATGTTTTGTTTCTGAAATCACTTGAGTTTCTCCCAGAGCAATACGTACAGCAAGATCATTAGCTTCTCGATCCATAAAATCACTCTTACTAACACCATATTTCCGAGCACGTTTTCAACAACCTATTAACATCAACACATGAATAGAATATACATATATATAAGAGAACAAGAAACCTGCTACCAATATAGCATCACCGAAAACATGGAAGTATCATTAGGCAACCACTCTTCAAATCAAACCATGGAAGTAGTTTTGTGTTATCCAGGTTTTCATTTTTTAGCAAATTAAATGCACCTAAAAGTTCTTAAAAAAAAAAAAAAACAGTTGAGATGTCCAATCTCTATAAATGTTAGGAATAGCCAACCTCAACGAAATATTCATTGGTTGAGCACCATTGTGAGACTACAAGTTGTTGGGGGAAAGCGCCAAAGAGGCAATAGTTAAAATGAGCATCACTTTTCAACAAGTGAAGTTGGAATACAACACAGTGCCTTAATCACCCCTCCCCCAAATCCACAAAACCTAATCAGAAACTGTTCCAGAGTACAAAGACAAACTCAGCTAACCAAGGACCCCCCACCCCAAAAACAATTCGCAAAGAAATGGTCGCCTACAGGGCAGGAACAAGTGCTTTGCTTCTGAACTAGAGCAGCACATACATAAAGGACAGAATAAAAATGGTGAAAAGTTGAAAACAAACCACAAGTTGTGATTTTCTATACAAAATATAAAAATAAAATAAGCATTAGTCAGAATTTCAATGTACTATAGCAAAATTGACTACTAAAAGGATGAAATAATAGAATCATAGCTTTCAATTCATTAACCGTAAAGAAACATACTGTATCAGGACGCATGAACAGACTATTCCATGCTCTGGTATCTCCACTAGCTTCAGCTGCTTTCCTCTCTTCGTTGTTTGAGAGTTTTAGAGCCTTGGTCTTTGGAGACATTGTTCCTACAACATGTATATCATAAAATAACAATACATGACAATGCAATTTAACACTGTTGATGATGCAACTTTATGCCTTACTCTTCATTGTTTGAATGTCTTGGTATAGCTGGCATGACATGCAATAATCTCCCCTGGAAGATTGAATTGTCCGACTCTTTTAGTGCCCTGGTAAACGTTTATCATACAATTGTGTAAACGTTTATCATAAAAAGTTTTGAAACAGTAGCAAATGAAAAAGTTATTCTTTTAAAACACTGATACCAAACAAAAGGGTCATCATGGGACACAGAAAGAACACCTTCTCTATCAATTAAGGTTCTTTTGTTTTGTTTTTATGAAGCAGAAGATTGAATGTTGTGGTAATATTTGAATGTTTAAGGTAACAACTAGCCTTTTTACATTAAGGCATCATCCAACATTTTTGGGCCACTAAGACAATCTCTTACAAAAATCATGGAACAAAGTATATTCATAATGTATACCATACAACTTGTGACAGTTTCACAATCAGGGTCATCGAAACAGAATATATATACATTCATGCATTATTATGAATAAAAATTCATAATTTTTTTAATAGAAAAGCGGATACCGATAGAGACAGTTGCTTGAGTAGCAAATAAAGGCAACAACTAGCTTTCACATTCAAGGACAAGGGTAAAGGGTTCATCCAACATTTTACTCTATGGTCACTGAGGCATCTCTGATCCATCCGTTACAAAATTTATAAAAAAAATATATTCATCGATTCCAACGGTCAAATTTTGGGTTAACGAGGGCATTATACTCCACGCCTTTTTGAGATAATGAAAAAAGATTCCATCACACAATGATTCACTGTTTTATAGGGTTTTTATACCTTTTAAATTGGAAACCCACCATCATTTCCAATATGTTAGAATGAAAATTCCAAAAACAAGTGAAACTCGCTTATCGTGACAAACAAAAAACTGTCTTTTAAGGTTCTTTTGGGACAGAACAGAACACCTTTTACACAATTAAGGTTGTTTTGTTTTTCTCAAGCAGAAGATTGAATGTTCTTGAATGATCAAGAATGAGAAAAATGGGCAGAATTGTACCTTATTTCAAGCAGAAGATTGAATGTTAATCTTTAATTAGCATAGTAAACGAAAAAGTTAATCATTGAAAACATTGGTACCAAAGAAACAAAAGGGCCTTGGGAATGGGACAGAAAGAACATCTTTTTCTCTCAATTAAGGTTCTTTTGTTTTGTTTTTACGAAGCAGAAGATTGAATGAATGTTGTTTGATAAAATGGGTATTTGAGTCGGCATGTATATATGTGGAAAGAAAGTTGAAAAACATACCGTAGCAAAGAGAAGAGATTATCGGCACCGATCGAGCATACTTGTTTCTTGATCCTTGAGCAACTGATTCAACACCATAGTTTCTCTTGATCCTTGAGCGACTGATCCAACACCATATATAGATAATGAAAAAAAATCATCTCAGTGACAATTCCACAATTAGGCCACCATCCAATTTTTTCCTTTATGAATAAATAATTTGCAAAACATTTTACTCCAAGCTCATTGAGGCATATATCCCTTACAAAACTTATGAAATATTAGGAACTCGGGTCATCAAGTTCATAATACAAAAACACTTCTAATTGTAGTTGCAAAATTGAAGGGACTAAGGGTCATCAAATCAAAATAGATATCCATTCATGCATTATAAATAAACGTTCATAATTTATTTTTGGCAGAAAAGAGAACATCGATAGAGACAATTGCTTGAGTGGCAATTAAGGCATTTCACATTCGATGACTAGGGTCATTTAGCTATTGATTATAAACCAAACCGGGCAAATATGTTGGAATGAAATTTCCAATAAGCAGAAGATTGAAAGTACTTGGGACAGAACACGTTTCCATAATTAAAAGTTTCTTGTTTCCAACACTTTGAGCGCCGCCAAGGGAATACCTCTAGCACATTGAATTGTCCGTTTTGACAAATTTGTGTAAGCTTCTTCAGGTTTTCCTCTTCTAAAAGCTTTTTGACAAACAAGTTGAAGGGATCATTCACTGTTTAAGATCTGAGCAACATAACTTTCACTCACGCCTAATGGTACAAGGAGATGCTTATCTCTAATATTATTACCTTTCTCCTTAGACCAAACCATTCTTGCTTTTCAACTAAATTCCCTAGTTGGATATCAGAACTTGGGTCATCAAGAATCGCTTCCATCTAAATTCTTGCTTTCCAACCAAATTTTCTTGTGGCCAATCATTTATGCTTATATCATGTTTTCGTGTCTCAAAAACTCCCAAATTTTCTCCTAACTACAGCATCAGGCCCTTTCGACATGTATATTTTAGTTATACAGTTGTGCACCAGAGGATTAGCTTATCCGATTCAATAAGGGATTATCTTATGTTATTGTGTAATTAATCAAGGCTGATGATATCTCTGCCAACATACCAAAGTCAACAAATAAACTAAATGAGATATATTGAAATGGCATTGTTCTAACAAGCAGTAGATTGAATGTTCTTGATTAAATAAAAAGTATGAATGCAAATATATTGAAATGAAATTTCCAAAATTTACCATAGCAAATGAAAAAGTTATTCTTTGAAAAAACTGATACCAAACAAAAGGGTCATCATGGGACAGAAAGAACACCTTGTCTATAAATTAAGGTTCTTTTGTTTTGATTTTATGAAGCAGAAGATTGAATGTTGTGGTAATATTTGAATGTTTAAGGCAACAACTAGTCTTTCTACATTAAGGTATCATCCAACATTTTTGGGCCACCAAGACAATCCCATACATAGACACCAATCAGGACGATATAGTGTATTCACAATCAGTTTCACAATCCCTTACCAATCAGTTTCACAATCAGGGTCATAAAAAGACAATAGGCATCATCCACGTTTTGAATAAAATTTCATATTAAAATTGCTTTGCTTTGGAAGCACCATCCAACTTTTCCATTATGAATAAAGAATTCATAATACATTTTCCTCAAAGGTCATTGAGGCATCCATCCCTTACAAAACTTATGAAACTTTACGAACAAGGGTCATTAAGTTCATAATGCAAAATCAGTTCTAACTGCAGTAGCAAAATTGAATTTCGGGACTAAGGGTCATCGAAGTGGTATCTATAATCATTCATGCATTATTATGAATAAAAATTCATAATTTTTTTGATAGAAAAGCGGACACCTATAGAGACAATTGCTTAAGTAGCAAATAAAGGCAACAACTAGCTTTCACATTTAGGGACAAGGGTCATTAAGTTCATCCAACATTTTACTCTATGGTCATTGAGGCATCTATGATCCATCCGTTACCAAATTTATAAAACAAAGTATATTCATCGATTCCAACGATCAAATTTTGGGTTAACTAGGGCATTATACTCCACCTCTTTTTGAGATAATGAAAAAAGATTCCATCACACAATGATTCACTGTTTTATACGGTTTTTATACCTTTTAAATTGGAAACCCACCACTGTTCCCAATATCTTAGAATTGAAATTCCAAAAACAAGTGAAACTCAATCATCATGACAAACAAAAAACTGTCTTTTAAGGTTCTTTTGGGACAGAACAGATCACCTTTTACACAATTAAGGTTGTTTTGTTTTTCTCAAGCAGAAGATTGAATGTTAATCTTTGAAAATTACCATAGATAACGAAAAAGTTAATCTTTGAAAACATTGGTATCAAAGAAACAAAAGGGTAATGGGAATGAGACTAAAAGAACACCTTTTTCTCCCAATTAAGGTCCTCAAAAAATTCATAAGACAAAATCAATTCTACTCTAACATCCAAACTGATCAAAATCTCAATTCTATGCCACAAAATTCTCCAAACATGAAATTAAACATAGAATATATATAGTATATTGCGATTAAAGAGAACCCAAATTCAGAGTCAAAAAAATAACTTCAGACCCAATTTCCAATTTGAAAGCAGTGATCCTCGATTTTGGAAATAAATACAAAGGAGGCAAATGGGTATTGAAATTTGGAAGAAAGATTGTACCTTTCTGCAACGAGAATGTCGAATGCGAATTCGAGTCCATTGAGCGACAGATCGAAGCATGGAATCGAAGTAGGGTTCATATGATTTGCAGACAAGCATCGTACCGCGCCATTGATCTTCCCGAGTCAACCGATCCAACACCATAGTTCCTCTGTTTCATTATTTTCTTGTTTCTTGAAGAAGAAAGAATCAGATTGTTTCTTTTCTTGTTTTCTCAAATGGGGCGTTTGAATTTTGTTGTTTCTTTTCTTTTGACGGAATTTTGTTTCTTGTTTGAATTGAAGCACACACATATACGTTGGGTGCGTGTTCCCTAATGGGGCGTTTTTTTTTTTTTTTTTCAAAACAATAATTTTTGTTATTATATTTTAAAAAAAAATATTACGTGGTTAAAAAAGTGGTATATTAATATGATAGTTAAAATAGAAAAAAAGACTAATCCGACAGTATAAAATAATTTCACACCGTTAACGAATCACAATCATACTTTCTATCATATCATCTCATTTAACCTCACTTTGTTGATATAATATGGAAGATTAAACCATTCTTATTGGTTGTCATTGTCAGTGTAAAATTACTTTATACCGACAGTGTGTGTCCTTTGAACTTTAGTTAAAAATTGTACATCAAATTTTGTTTTTTTGTCCATATAAAAAATTGGTATATTTTGGTCCTAAAAATTTATTATAGAGGGCCAATTATCATAGAAACTGACTGCATGTAGGTGGTACAAGCAATCCGATCAAGGTAGAAGAATAACACCGAGTTTGGAGCTATTATTGATTGTTGTCGTCCTCTAGTTAGTTTGTATGAGAAATGTAGTATCAATTATCTGCGGAGACAAACTAATCGAGTTGCTCATGATTTAGCTCAAGCGTCTTACTTTATTGCTCATCTCCAAATTCTTAATTTTTGTCCTTCTTATATTGAATCAACCATTATAAATGAAATGAAAGTTTATTTTTGTCAAAAAAAAAAATAAAAAGAATTATTAAACACTGCATCAGAAAAAAGTTATTATACACTTGATTTAAGTTTCTACTTTTAAATTAATGTGTAATTTTGAATAATGATGTTGCAAACATATTTAGAACACTGTAAAAATTTCTCGATCAATCATTAGTTGGTTAAGTGGTGATTGACGCTGAACTTGGTAGGGAGGACAACAGTTCGATCCCCTACAGCTGTGATCGAGAGGGAGCTGAAATTACTTGATGCCAAAACTCACTTCAGAGCTATATTAAACTAGTGGTGAAAGAAAAAAAATCTCAAAAAAAAAAAAATCAATATTTGACGTAATTTTCGTTTCTTTTATCTTTATCTTTTAAAGTTTTATATTTAATTCTTTGCGTTTTAAAAAATTCTATATTTTTGTAAATAAATTTTTTATAGTATAATATTCTAAACATGCGCAAAACAAATTATTCAAAAAATTAAAATTTTAACAATAATAAATATTCTTAAAAAATTTGAAAAATAATAAGGACTAAAGATGCATGCATAAAAATTTTGTAGAAACCAAAAAAATAAATTTGTAATTTTATAAGACCAAAACACATTTAACTCAATTTTTTTATTAATTCTCATATTTCATTTTTAGCCCAAAAACGCTTAACAAGTTGTTCACCTAAATAAATTGGTAGTTTATATAAGTGTAATCTCATGGAATTAATCTCGGTTGAAGTATCATGTTGGAGGGTTTGAACTGATAGAAGGTGTTTATCTCTGTATATAATGTATGTTGAGTTTTTTTGGTTGATTTACACTTGTTGCACAATGCAGGTGCAACATTTAAAATTTTCAGCGCCAATATGTCTCTTGTAGCATTTTAGGTGTGCAATCGAGTTGTAGTTCGATCATACTGTGATCTTTGGAACTGAATTGGGAGTAATTGTGGAGGAAATGGTAAAGACGCGCGCGTCATAATTGAGGTGGATATCCGATTGATCGGTGAAACCCTTTGACCACGGTTCACATGATCTTTGGAACTGAATTGGGAGTAATTGTGGAGGAAATTGTAAAGACACGCGTGTCATAATTGAGTTGGACATCCGATTGATCGGTGAAACCCTTTGAGCACAGTTCACATTGTGCAATGGAAACGCGTAATGATCCATGAAGGCCTCGCGAGCACCATGGAGTAAACGGTAGTTTCTATTACTATTATAACTTGTTGATCTTCTGTTTGTGTACAAATGGCTTTTTCAGCAATGGTGTGCTTTTATTCCATGTTATTCTAAATTACCTAACATAAATTTATGTTTTCTTCAAGATTATAATTCTTCAACAGAAGAGCCAGAATCATAGTCACATAATTCACAGTATGCCTAGGTGTTGCCATTTCAAGAGTTACATTAAGGAAGGGTTTGAAAATCTTGATAGTTGATGAAAAAGATACAAATTAACACCAGTTTGAATGTAGTCTATAAAGAAGTATTTCAAATATTGAAATAGGTAATATCATATATGCATTGCTAATTTATGTTATATGTAAGTTGCCTGTAATTATAATTACATAACATTAAAAATGAGAAAACAAAAACTACATTGGAAAATAAGAAATATATTAATATATATTGGATTTCATTATCTTCAGTTAATTGGAAGCTCTAAATATAGTAAGTAGAGAGAGGAAGAGGTTGATGATGTCTAGATATAAGGAAACTGCAGCCCAAATGTACTGATCATATGAAAACCTCTTGATAAGGTTGTTTGTGTCATATACAATGTAGCCACAAAATATAATAGATGCAAGACACCCATAGATCATATGTGACAACTTTCCCAATGGAAAGAGAATCTGCAAGAATATTATCACAATGTTATTTGATATCAAAATCACTATTACAAGGGCTAATGTGCCTATTATTTATTAAAAACTAATAAGAAGCGTTTTAATAGGAAAATACCTGAATGAGACCAAAGAGAATAAGAACTATCAAAGCTCCGAACAAGAATGGGCCTAAAAAGTTGAAATCATGTCCTCTTTTTACGGCCCAAAATGTGTAGAGAGTCAAGCTAAACACCACCGCAGCAGTCAATATTACAGATTCTAGAATTACTTTCCCTGCATCCAATTTTCAGCCTCCTCATTAGGGAAATTAAGGTATAGTAGTTCTTACTGGAAATATTACAGAAACTTTGCTTATATGTGAGTGATAGAACTCAGTTTCAAAGATCAAATAATAATGGTGAAATTGATGTAATAGTGTAATTGTATTAATGGAATAAGTAAGCAATTACAAAGGTAGTAGTAATAACAAAGCAAATAACAGAATGAAAGGATAACATATTGATAGCAAGCTACCAATCCCCAAAGCAACAATGTTCTCACTCGCTCTTAGTTGGTCTCACTCGCTCTTTGTCTTCGGATCCTTTGTGTTTGAATTTCTAGCAATCCTCTATTCTCGCTAGCTAATTAATTTCGTTTTTGTGTTCAATTTCTTAATTGGATGAATTCTGTAAAACTATCCTAGCTAGCATTATAATATAGTATTAAGACTAATATAACTGAATGTAGATATTGTTGTTTGGTAACTTTAATCTATTTTTCAAAACTCCTTATGGTTAGAAGCAGCTTGGAAACTACTCTTCAAAAGTCTTGTAAGCTTTTGGTCAAAAAATAAGTCATGTAAGCTTCAATTTCATATCCTTAAAATGAGCTAAAAGTCATATAGCCACAATAGTGAGAGATCAGAACAGAAATTCATACACTATATTATAAAGACTTATCAACTCTCGAACAAAAAAAAAAAGACTAATCAATTCTCACTTTGTCCATCTGATATTATATGGTAAAACATAAGATATCCTAAATATGATAAGTTAGGTCCAATGGTGCTTTGTGTGAAAATTTGTGTCATGTCCTGTTTGTGATTGATTCATGTAAAGTAAGATAGTACTAGTAGGACACAATTGTATTTTGAGTGACCTAAATGTACAAAGCAAAACAAGTTACCTTTGATGACCAAATGATTTCAATATCAAGTTTATCACAGTCATACTTAATCAATTCTTATATGGGGTTGGACAGAAAACAAATAAAACATTGCATGTATGGTATCACCGTAATGCCTAATATACACTCCATTAATTTATATCTACAACGCGGGAAAAAGAAGTAGCAACACAACAAACTGATAGAAACCCGAATCGATAGAGAAAAGAAAAGTATTATTCATAATTAAAAAGAACTATTACAAAGATTGAATCCCTATAATCCCAGAGTAAAGCTCCTCAAAATGAAGAAAGAATTCCCCATTTTACAACCCTAAGATTCTAGCAGAACAAGATGATCATAGAGCCCAGCAAAGCGCAAAACCAAATTGCAAAAAAAGAGTGCATGAATGCGCAATGCGCAATGGTGCATGAATGTGCAATGGAACCAAATCAAAACAACCCGTACTCGAATTGAAGGAAATAAACTCAAACAAATCAAGCACATGGCTCTGAACAAGGCCGGGGACAAACCATCAAACCCACAAAGGTGAGTATGATAGATCGACGCTTTAAACAAGTTGTCAGCGACTAAGCTACCCCGTTTGGGGTTAGAGGGTAGTGCAGCCTTGAAGGCGGGCGTACCACCACCAACCGGATTTGGATTTGGGGGAGGAGGGTGGCAGCGAGATTATTAATACCACTTTTTAAATTAGTTCATAAAATGCTAAAATATCCTCAAATATATATTCATATGTTAGATTATAGGTTGAGTTAAAAATGCTAAACATATAAGCACAAATTCATCCAATATGCAAACCACATGACTTTTTTTTGTCAAGTAGCCTAATGACTTAAAATTCCACCATTAAGGTGAATAAGTGGGATGATCGAGGTTCGAACCCCGATCCCCTGCATAATAATGCAAATATCCACCAGTTGAGCTAAACTCATGGGACGCAAACCACATGACTTTAATAATCATTGACAACAACAAAAATATTATCATGATCAATTTTTTTAAATAACAATAAGAAGAATAAACAATTTTAAGTACATACCACTAACAAAGGCGCAAGTCAATCCAACTGGAAAAGCCATAGAGACGGTGAAAATTAGGAGGAGAAAGTAATTGAGAGGATGCTTCTGATGATAATAGTAAAGTGGACATAATGCTGCAATCAAAATTAAACAAATTAATTAATAAAACAAACAAATTAGTGTTATAATAATAATCATCAATCATCTACAAAGAACAAGACACATACTTATGAAGGGAACAAAGATAAGAACTATGTAAAGAACCAAGCCTTGTGTGGAGCTGACAAAGAAATGAGCAATGGGAGGAACAAAAACAACTACAGAAGCAACAGCAATAGTTAGAAGCAACTGAAAAGTGATTATGGAATAAACTTTACGTATGAAAGACCATCTTAATTGAGGATTCTCAAGCATCATAGGATAAAGTGTTCTTGTTTCTGTTGTTGTTCCATTCTCCAAATCTCTTTTTTCAGACATTTTCCCAAATAGCTTAAACCGACTCAACACCGCTTAGTTTCAATGAATTTATATGAAGAATAAACTAGTGAAAGAGTTTAGGATTTCACCAAAATAATATAAAACTAAAATAGTTTTTTTTTTCCTACTATTTCTCAAAACTCTCTTGTGGTTTCCAGAACATGTTTTCGTTTACTCAAAGGTTAGTTACCAAAAAAAGTAGATTCTTGTGTGTGTGGTGAGTCAAAGTTAAAGGCAATTACACATTTAATTACAACTTACAACTGGCGTGTCATTTTCCATACTCCTCGAGTTGGAATCCACTTCATTTCTTTCCTAGTAAGAAATACTCCGTTACAAAATACCAGTGTCCACACCCGTGTCAAGCACATGTTAGAAATTCGTCTAACTAATTTTTACATATTTAATAAATATTAATGTATTATTTAAATATTCTTTATTTTGAAATTAATTTTTCTATAATCTGAAATTTTGTTAATACAAAAAAAAGTAAAAACATAAAATTATGGGGCATAAATTGAACAACCGGTTCCTCCAATTTTTAAATTTTGCAGTTTGCCAATTTTCATCCAAATTTAGATCGGACATAAACCCCGTTCAACTTATCAGACCGCCTGATTTAGTCCGATTTGATTTGGCTACCTTGATATATTAAATTAATTTAATTGTTTTGTTTTGACAAATTTATATTATTATTATTATTTGATTTTAGATTTAATAAATATTATAGAAGTGGAAAATTTATGGTTTGAGTCTTTGTCGTGGGCAGTTAAATTTTGCTCATATAAATAGAAATATATATTATTTTGAACTATAAAAGCGCAAATTATAAAATTAAAAACATAAATTAATATTCACATTAAAACAAATACATTTTAATATTGGTCTTATGATATGATTCCTCTAAAGTGAATAATATTAATAATTATCAATAGAAAAATATGCTACATGGCAAAGCTTGTGCGGCGAGTTGCGTATCAATTGTGTCGCATGTAGACAAAATATTATAAAATGTTATAATAGAATATAACTAAAGACGTAAAAACCATATAAATAAATTGTGATAAACTCACTTGATTTAAGCTCATAATTTAAAAGGACAATAAAAACATAACAAATATTACACAATTGATTTTGAAGTAGAAACAACTAATAAAATTTTAAATAAACGATACATCAAGTGAAGATTTTATTTTGAAAGTTTGAACCGGAATAATAGGCCCTCATATAAATAGGCACTCATATTACTATATGAATAAAAATATATGTCTCGTATCAGTATATGTGTAAAATATAAGATTTCATATAAATTACAAAAAAATGATCCCATATTAATATATCAATATAAATATAAACTTATTATAAATTAATCTCATAATATCAATAGTAAATAAATGTGATTTGAAACAAAATAAAAATAGACCCCATATAACTTATATCATTTAATTGAACATATGAACACCATCTTAATATAAAATAGTCTTTTGTCAAAAAAAAATATATAAAATAGTCTTTGTATTAATATATGAGTAAAAATATAGTCCCCATATAATTTTTGTATTAATATATGAATAAAAATATAGTCCCTATATTAATCTATTTTTTTTAGTATTAATCATTTGGTTTTCAAGGGAAGAATTCCTTGATAATTCAGAGTCGACCCCCACATAAGTCCTTGAAAATATAGTCCCTATATTTTTACACATAATAATATATGTGTAAAAGTACCCGTCCCATATAAATTATAAATAAAAAAGTCTCATGTAAATTACAAAATGAAAATAGATTCTTGTATTAATATATGAATATAAATATACATATCGTATAAATCAACAAAAAAAATAGGTACTATATAAATAACAAAAAAAAAGAAAAGAACACAGGCCCCATGAAAAGTACAAAAAAATAGGTCAATTTATTAATATATGAGTAAAAATTAAAATCCTATATAAATGTCTTAAAACAAAAAGTCCCCCCAAGCAAACATGTGTCATTGATACATGTTAAAGTAACGACACATGTTAATGATTTAACTAAAAAATATTTTATTGAAATTCATCCGGTTAATTCAACTTTTAAATTTGGGTTAATAGACTTTTACCCCCTGCAAAGTAGGCGAGTTTTGCGTTACCCCCCTATAATTAATTTTTTTTGAGATTACCCCCTGCAAAATTTAATTATTTTTATTTACCCCCTTTTGCTGACGTGGTAGGCAAAAAAACAAAATAACCGATTTAAAAAGTGCATCCAATGGGGTAAATCAAAAAAATAAATTTTGCAGGGGGTAATCTCAAAAAAAATAATTACAGGGGGTAAAGCAAAACTCGCTTACTTTGCATGGGGTAAAAACCTATTAACCCTTTAAATTTTCATAAATGAAATGCAGAAATATAATATTTTGATCTTTGGATTGTTAACATGTACTCTAATTAAAATAAATAGTATAGAAAATATTTGGTAATGGAATGTTCCATATTTTTTATGTTTTTTGATCATCTAGTGTAAAAAAACAAACATTTTCACCTTTGTGTAATGAAAACATATCCAGAGTATATTTCTTAACATGAGGGATTATATTAACAAATCTCTCTTGTTAATATATGAGTACAAATATAGTTCCACGTACATATAAATTACAGCCTACATGTTAGCTTGTGAGTATAAATGCAGAGATTTACTACTTAAGTAGCGGACATGAGTATTTTGGTAAAATCATAGGGCGCGCGAGAAAATGGGTAGGCTACAAAAAGTAAATCCCATAAGTGTAATCCTCATATAAATTACAAAAAAAGATCCCGTATAAATTTACTTGTGCTACTCTACCAGTTTCTTGCGAGCCCTGCGTCTTTCCCATTTTCTCCTTCCACTACTTAAGTAACATACGTTTTAAGGATGAATTTTTTTTGTAAATAAGTGGCGGACATTATAAAAATAAAATATGGTAGGGTGATTTTAGGGGGTATCCGCTACTTAAGTAGCGGACTGAGGTATTTTGATAAATTCGTAGGTCACGCTAGAAAAGGGGTAGGGTGACAAAAGTAAGTCCCCATATAAAAAACATATGAGTATAAATATAGTTTCGTGTAGCAATTCCAAAAAAAAAAACCCATATTAAAATGATTATAAATATAAGCCCCGTATAAATTATAAAAAAGTCCCATAAATTAATATGTGAGAATAAATATAGGCCCCGTATATATTACAAAAAAAAATATGCGTCGTATTAATATATGAATATAAAGATAAGTCTCGTATTGAGAAAAAAAGAAGAAGATAAGTCTTGTATAAATTACAAAAAAACAAAAAGACCCCTCTGTTATTATATAAATATAGGTCTCTGTAAAAATTACAAAAATATAGGCTTTATAGGTCTCTGAACAAATTATCATGAATGGTGATTTTTGTAGAACCAAGCGTGGTGTGATGATCACGTATAAACATATTGCTTCCATAATTATATGCAACTATATAAAGTAAAACTAACAATATATAACTATATTACATGCGTAAACAAAAAACTATATTACAGTAAATAAATAAATAACTACATTACATAAATTATTCTGTATATACTGCACCGTTAAAATGGGAAACTTCATACACAAATAAACATTTCAAAAAACAAAGAACAAATTTCATGAGAATGATATAGACTAATTAATCCAAATTTGCGATAAATGAATAAAAAAAATTAAAATATCTTCATTGATATGAAATTTGCTCCAAAACTACTCATTATGTGTATCTTCATATGCTAATTGTTTTTATAACTTCCACAACATGACCTTCAAGATAAGAAGAAGATCTCTCATTAGCACCTCAAAAAAAAAAACACGAGCACCTAAAAAAAAAAAGAAATACAAAGAATTGTAAAACAAAAAAAGGGTATAACAATAACAAAAAAAATAATAAAAAGTAAAGAACTAAAGCATAACAATGTTAGAAATGGTGTAATAACAATGTTAGAAATGGTGTAATTTGCAATGTTCAGCCAAACACCATTTATATAGAAAAATGAGAATTGGTATTTAAGTAATTTTACCCAAAATATGTAATTAAAGCTATTAAAACAAATATCTTGATTTAAGTAAAGAATATTGATTTACCCAAATAGAATTGGTAGACTCGACCAGAGAATTGGTATGAACTTTTGAAATAAGTAAAGACTATTATAAAATTAGAATGAATTTAATGCTATAATGTAAGGCATATATCATTACATTTTAAAATAAATCATATTATGAAATAAGGCATATTCCATTTCTTTATTTAAAATAATAATACTAATAATTTTAAAAATTTCACTATTTAGTAATTTTAAATATTTTCATTATAAAAAAACATTATACAAAAAATTAAAAAATTTCACTAGTTTTTTTCAGGACTTCATTATTATTTTATTAGTAACACAATAAATGAATAAAAACATAAAGCATGTACATAAAATTAAAAAAAGTTATGTAATTTAAGTGATAGATATTTTATAATTAGCAATTAGTGAATAATTAGCAATTGTATGGAAATCATTAGCAATTAATGGAATTTGGGAGCAATATCAATTAGTGAATAGAAATACATTTATTTTATAAAAATAAATAAATACATTTACATTGATATAAAATAAATAAATAAATAAAAATAATATATTAGATCTAATATAAAAAATAAAAAATATTTGTAGCATGTAAAAAAAATAACAAAAATTTCAGTATCATTTAAATATATTATAATTTACAAATTTTTCTTTTAAAGATCCATTGATTTTGTTATTCATTTTTGTTCAAAAAAATAAACTTTTTATTTAATGTGTAAAAGTCAAATATATCATCACCATTAACAAAAAAATCGTGCCTTTAATTTTGTATGATTTTATTTCCACTTTCAATTTCAAAGTCAAAATGCATAATGAAAATAAGGAACACAATAAATGCTAAATCGGCCTAATGAAAAATACATTATTTTAAATACTTGACAAAAATACATTATAATCAAAAAACAATTATGACATTTAATGCTAAATTGCTGTGAGGGCAGGGTTGCTGTGAGGGCGCCACGTGGCAAGAGAGGAAAATGAAATCGTCCTCGCGTATTACATATAATAGATAAGCAAAAATGAGTCAAAAAAATTTAATATAATTGGTTCAAAATTTAGACTAAATATATTTATTTTTGTTGACCAATTTTTGTTTATATTTTGTAATAGAGAGAGGTAAATATTTCACTTTTTAGATTTATTCAAGATCAGTTATATCTAGTTTATAATACCGGTTAGATTCATTGATTATTGAATGAATCAAAAAATTGAAAAATTGTTTATATATATGAGATCAGAGGGGAGTAAGTATATATTGCTATAGTTTTAAAATAAACTAAGGATATAAATGCAAATATTTTTAGAATTTGTGACATCAATTGAATTATATACACAAAAAAAAATTCCAGTATTAATCTCTTGAGAGAAGGGAGGTAAATATTTCGTATTAACATCAATCAGATTATACACCAAATATTTTTCAATTAACTGTGAGATAAATAAAATCTAAGAAAAAATTATTCCAACCAAAATTATTAACTTGAAATATTTTTAAAAACAAATAAAAATATTATTTAAAAAAAATTGACCAAATTTAAAGTTTGTCACACATTTTTTTATCATAACGTGTTACACATCGCTAAATCAATTACTCTGTTTTTAGGAAATGGATTTCCTAAAGTTAAATTTTGGTGCATTTACATGCTCTTGAGTAAAAGAATGTTTATTTGGGTAAGAGAGAGAAGATAATTTTTTTAAAAGCATATGACTTTATGAAATGCAGGAAATTTTAGCAGCAGTGGATCCTAATCCCTGTTTTCAAAGATTATTGAAGAGGCCATGAAGTGTTCAAAGGTCAGGTATAGTTCGATTGCACTCCCATGGGGGGAAGTATTTCACTATTCAATAATTATTGTCCATCAATATGTTAAGAGCGGACTTTCAATTTCAAAAAAGAAATTGTTAGGCAAAGCTTCTACGAAATTGAATAGTTTGATGTACAACATATCATCTCATGCAAGATCTCTTTAGGTCATGTTAGATGAATGAGGATAATCATGATCGAACGCCTAACCATATATTCGTTGAGCTTTCGATGCTATGGTGTTGGTTTTGTGGAAAGTATATCAGTTAAACAAGTCATGAAATTATAAATATATAATAGTAACATTTCAAACAATAATTGTATTCAAGTCCAACATACGCAAAAGTGATTCCTATTTGAATGCAAATTTTAATAGGCTAAGTTTAAGAATGACGGCCGGCGGCCGCAACCTATAAAACTTACTTTCCAACACATATTTTAAGAAAGTTCAATGAATAAAGTAGCTATTGTTAGAATCCCATGTTGTTCTCTTCCTATGTAATTGAGTTCTAAACTTCTAATTTAATCCAAGTTATTTTCATACAATTGATGTTCAAATTCACTAGGTTAGACCATATGCAATTCCTTGGCATTAATTCTTCTCCATTCAAATCAAGCATTGATATGTAAATTTATATGAACAAGTCATGTCCCTAGGATCATTACAATTATGGTGATTAATTTCATATTCCAATTTTTAGATTGATTATAAAATCAATTTAAAGTGACCAATTAACAAAAAAAAGCCTTGAGCTTAAAAGAAATCACTCAACCAAGATTAACATTATGTGTATTAGAAATAGAAGGTTCATACCTTTTTTATTTAACGGCATAGAAGCTTCATATTGGCCTAACCTATGATAGTAAATGCACGAGAAATAGGGGTTTGCAAATAAATTGATTTTCATTATCCAAATTGGTATTCAAATTGAACCAATTTTAAAAATTCAATCCAAAATGTTAAAATATAAATCAGTGATCTATATATAATAAACCATAGAAACCGTTACCCAAAAATCAATTCTGTTTCTAATTAGTATCCATTCCTTTACTCCACAACATGAAGGCATAGCTCATGAAGTTACACCACCCTATACTCCACAACATAATGGTCTAGCTGAAAGAAGAAATAGGACCTTATTGAACATGGCTAGGAGTATGATCAAACAGAAATCTCTCCCTCACAAATTCTGGGGTGAAGCAGTCACAACAGCTGCTTATATTCTTAACAAATGCCCTACAAAGAAGTTAAGAATGGTACCAGAAGAAGCTTGGTGTGGAAGAAAGCCTAGTGTGAAGCATCTAAGAGTTTTTGGTTCATTATGCTACAAACATGTGCCAGATGCTAGAAGAACCAAACTTGCAGACAAGAGTGAAATCATGATTCTGATTGGTTATCACCCAACTGGTGCATACAAACTACTTGATCCTATGACTAATAAAGTACATATTAGCAGAGATGTGATTGTGAATGAAGCTGAACAATGGAAGTGGGAAGTTGAGACTACCTACAATAGTGAAAGCAGCTACATATTTCCTGATTCAAGTGATGATTCTGAGAATGAAGCAGCTGGAGAACTGAATGATGGTAATCAAAATGATGTGATTCCTGATAGTGATAATGATGAGAATGAAGAAATCACATCTCCACCAGTGATAAGGCAATTACCTCAAAGAAATAGAAGTGTTTCAAGCAGATTGAATGATCACATAGTCACTTCTGACAGTGCAGTGAATGATGATGGTGACCTAATTCATTTTGCTCTCTTAGCAGGTTCTGAGCCTACTGACTACAAAGAAGCCTTGAAAAATAGAGTGTGGAGAAAAGCAATGGAGGATGAGCTTCACTCTATAGAGAAAAATCAAACCTGGAAGCTAGTTAACTTGCCAGACAAGAAAAGGAAAATTGATGTGAAATGGGTATTCAAAGTCAAGTTAAACCCTGATGGCACAATTTCAAAACACAAAGCAAGGCTAGTAGCTAGAGGTTTCTTACAGAAACATGGTATTGATTACAATGCAGTATTTGCCCCAGTTGCTAGAATTGAGACTGTCAGGTTAGTTGTAGCACTAGCTTGTAAAAATAATTGGTTGATGTATCACTTAGATGTTAAATCAGCATTTCTGAATGGTCCCTTAGATGAGGAGGTGTATGTGTCACAACCACCAGGTTTTGAAATTAAGGGCAAAGAAAATATGGTGTTTAGACTGTATAAAGCACTATATGGCTTGAAGCAAGCACCTAGAGCTTGGAATAAAATAATTGATCAATTTCTTATCCAAATTGGATTTAAGAAATGTGCATCAGAGTTTGGTGTGTATGTTTAGAGCTCAAAGGAAGAGTTAGTCATCATTTGCTTATATGTTGATGATCTTCTCATAACTGGTAGTAAGAAATCAGAAATTGAGAAGCTAAAGTGCAAATTGAAGGCTGAATTTGAAATGACAGATCTAGGTGAACTTTCATTCTTCTTAGGAATGGAATTTGTAAAGATCAAGGATGGTATTGTGATGCATCAACAGAAGTATATAACTGAGTTACTTGAAAAATTTGAACTGGAGAATTGCAATTCAGTGACAAATCCCTCATAAACTAACTCCAAGCTAAGTGAATGCAGTGAAATGGAGAAGGTTGATCCAACTTTATTTAGACAAATGGTTAGTTCATTGAGGTATGTATGCAATAGTAGGCCTGATATCTGTTACTCAGTGAGCATGATTAGTAGATACATGCATGATCCTAGAAAACCTCATTTGATTGCTGCAAAGAGGATTTTTAGGTACATTAGAGGTACTCTTAATTTTGGCCTACATTTTCCAAATGGTACAAGCAATAAGGATAGTATCCTAATTGGCTATTCAGATAGTGATTGGAGTGGAGACATAACTGATAGAAAGAGCACATCAGGTTATGTTTTCAAGTTCAACAATGCTGCAATATCATGGTGCACAAAGAAACAAGCTGTGACTGCTCTTTCTTCATGTGAAGCAGAGTACATAGCAGACACATTTGCAGCATGTCAGGCTTTGTGGCTTGATTCAGTGATGAAGGAACTAAGGTGTGAAGCAAGCAAGCCACTACTACTCATAATTGATAACAAATCTGCTATAAGCTTAGCAAAGAATCCAATTTCTCATGGAAGAAGCAAGCATATAGAGACTAAGTATTATTTCATCAGAGAACAAGTTTTAAATGGTGTGATTGAAATCCAATATTGCCCAACAGAGCTGCAGCTAGCAGATGGTTTTACAAAAGCTCTCAAACTTGAGAGATTTGAATTTTTGAGGAGGCAACTTGGAATTTTCAGTTTGAAACAAGTTTGAATTATGGTGAAGTGTTAGAAATATGTAATTCAAGCTTGTTAACCATCGTTTTGTAAATATCCATTAGTTAGTTAGGATATTTTAGTTAGTTGGTTAGGTAACTTGTGTTACAAGTTACTAGTTAGTTACAAGTTAGTTTTAGTTTGTTAAGTGTTCCAAGTATTATATATACTTGTATTAGTGGATGTAAATTTTTAAGTTCCATTACCCCTTGGTGGATGAATAAAATTAGCTTGTTTTTCTTATTCATTTCATCATCTTCATCTTGCTTGCATTTCAAGTTAAGTCTTGATTGTATGATAAGCTTCCATTGTGCTTGTGATCTAACACCATGGGGGGAAGTATTTCACTATTCAATAATTATTGTCCATCAATATGTTAAGAGCGGACTTTCAATTTCAAAAAAGAAATTGTTAGGCAAAGCTTCTACGAAATTGAATAGTTGGATGTACAACATATCATCTCATGCAAGATCTCTTTAGGTCATGTTAGATGAATGAGGATAATCATGATCGAACGCCTAACCATATATTCGTTGAGCTTTCGATGCTATGGTGTTGGTTTTGTGGAAAGTATATCAGTTAAACAAGTCATGAAATTATAAATATATAATAGTAACATTTCAAACAATAATTGTATTCAAGTCCAAAATACGCAAAAGTGATTCCTATTTGAATGCAAATTTTAATAGGCTAAGTTTAAGAATGACGGCCGGCGGCCGCAACCTATAAAACTTACTTTCCAACACATATTTTAAGAAAGTTCAATGAATAAAGTAGCTATTGTTAGAATCCCATGTTGTTCTCTTCCTATGTAATTGAGTTCTAAACTTCTAATTTAATCCAAGTTATTTTCATACAATTGATGTTCAAATTCACTAGGCTAGACCATATGCAATTCTTTGGCATTAATTCTTCTCCATTCAAATCAAGCATTGATATGTAAATTTATATGAACAAAGTCATGTCCCTAGGATCATTACAATTATGGTGATTAATTTCATATTCCAATTTTTAGATTGATTATAAAATCAATTCAAAGTGACCAATTAACAAAAAAAAGCCTTGAGCTTAAAAGAAATCACTCAACCAAGATTAACATTATGTGTATTAGAAATAGAAGGTTCATACCTTTTTTATTTAACGGCATAGAAGCTTCATATTGGTCTAACCTATGATAGTAAATGCACGAGAAATAGGGGTTTGCAAATAAATTGATTTTCATTATCCAAATTGGTATTCAAATTGAACCAATTTTAAAAATTCAATCCAAAATGTTAAAATATAAATCAGTGATCCATATATAATAAACCATAGAAACCGTTACCCAAAAATCAATTCTTTTATCTAATTAGTATCCATTCCTTAAAAAAAAATTAACTTTTTTTAAAAAGTATATTTATTATTTGAATAATAAAATAGATTTATAATATATTATTTCAAAAACAAATTTTTATTTTATTTTATGAAATGGTGTATAAAAAACCCAAATTTCTTTTTTTAACATAGCCCAAACATTCTAGTAAAAAACAAAGCCCAAACACTTTTTAGAGCCCAAAACCTTCTTTCCACACCTCCTAAGTAATTTTTATTTAAAACTTTATAATTTAATAATAGAAAATAATAAATAATTAATTTAATAAACAAGTGGTGGTGCTGGTCATTCAACGGCCATGTCAATGCCGAACCTTGGGCATGGCGGTCCACGGCGGACCTGCAAAATTCTGGTGACCGACTCGAAGGCGGTCGGTGGAGCTCCAGGGGCGGAGCCCTTTATGGGCTGGACAGGGCCATGGCCCGCCCCAGACTTTTTAATTTTTTTTCTCATAGGTATACTATTTAGCGGCGGTTTTAAACCCCCGCTAAATAGACTGCGAAATATCACTGCTTTCTGGTTTGCTGGGGTTTCAAACTCCCTCTATTTTGAAGTTGATATTTTAAATTTACAAGATTATTGACCTCCTTTAAATTGTTCCAAAAAAAATTCTCTATTATTAATCATTCAAATATTGTTTCTAATTTACTTTTGAAGCATTTCTTCTAATGTTTTATTGTAATAATTTATAGATGTTTTAAAATGTATAATTTATTCTTTCAAAGTATTCAAATATATTTTTTTTTGAGAAAAATTACTCAAATTTTTATTTCAAATAGAGTTTTTGTGTATAAAAAATTATGTTTGATCAATCTTTTGTTAGAAAATTTTAATTTTTGTTTGAGAGAATTAAATAAAAAGTATGAAGTTTACGCATGAATTGACATAAAATATATTTCATAGTATATATTTTTTTAAGAAATTTTTTAATATTCGATTTATAACTATAGCGGCCCCCCCTAACTTTTAGGGCTAGTTCCGCCACTGTGGAGCTCTGATGACTGGTGTGACGGCGACGCTCTGGTGGCCAACCACCACCTCCACCCCTATATTATTAATTAATTTATTGATAAATATAATATAATACTTAAACTTTTATTTAATTTTAAAATTTTAAAAAAACTTGTTAATTAATAAAATTTGTTATTATTTAAAAAAATATTTATTTTAATTTTGTTGTATAAAAAAATTTGTTTTTTCATAGAATAAAAATCAGTATTTTATTTCAAATAAGAAAACTTAATTTTAAAAATTACTAATTTTTTAAATAATAAAAAATTGTTTTAAAATAATTCAAAATACAATTTATATATAAAAATAATAATAAGTAATATTTTTTGTAAAGAAAATGATTTTCATTATTACAAAAAAAATTAATTTTTAAGTATTAACATGGTTTAAAAAAGAATCATATTTTGTTACCAATTCAATAACAATAAAGTTGAAAATGAATTAAAAAAACTTGTTTTTTGTTATAAATTGATTTTGAACCAGTTTTAAACTGAACTGAACCAATTTTATAAAATAAATTGGTTTTGGATGCAAGTGGTTTTGTTTTGGTTCATAAACCATTTATTTTAATTCAATTTGGTTTGGTTATGAACCCTTAACACCCCAAATGAGAAATCGTCAAAATGAATATCCTCATCAAAGTTCTTTAGTAATCCAACAGTGATTCACGAGAAATCCAACATTCATTCCAATTTACTTGTTTAAAAACTGTATTTATATGTTAGGAATGCCATTAGTGCCCAAAACAAATGGAATAACGCTGCCCTATATGGTTCGAACAATGAGCTTTCGCGAATAGAAGTTATTTTCAGTTGTGCTGAGTTTTGCATTGGGCACTAAGCATCGGTGATTGGCAACAAATTCTTTCAATTGCGTTGAGTATTGTTGATGACAAAATTAATTAGCAAGTGTAATAATTTATCGTTAAGTAATAAATTTTATAAAGTTTGTATCCGCAAGGGGGAGTTTTCAGGTTTTTGTGGTAACACTTCATAATTTTCAAGAAGAAATAAAACAAAAACTTTTTAATGGAGAAAGATGATTAGGAATTATTTCGAATCCTCTCTTTGTTCCTATCTTGTACTCTATGTTCTAGTCCTCAACAATAAAACTCTTATAATTCCGATAATATAACAAATTGATTCCGTTTATCTAATATAGCACCATAATTCCTTAGGCAGAACTAATATTATCAAAAACATGAACGAACGTTATTTTCTTAATCATACCAACTAATTCTTTATTCCTAAAGCAATTACGATTGACAAACAATTAATCTAGTTCCAGTTATAAAATCTAGTGTCAGTAGTGATTTATCCCTTAAAATCAATTCGAAAGTGTCCCTGTGAAATCCTGTAGGGAGGCGATTTTTACAAAATGCTCCAGCGTGAAATTTCTTCGAAACTTGAAATTTTTCTAAATCTTTTTCTTCTTTTGGTCTTTTGTATTCAAATAATTTGAGATATCAATTTCTTCATAAAATCTTCTCTTTGACCATGTAATATACATAAAATCTAACTAAAATATTGTAAAATAATAATTAAAATTTCTTCATCAATTGTCCTTTGTTGCTGCTGATCAGTGATCACTCACTGTTATGACAAAAAATAATCAAAGTTGGTGAAACTTACCTTCAAAGATTTCCAAGAATTCAAAATAATGTCTTCAAGAAATGTTTTTCAAATGATTAAAAGTGTGTTATAATATTTGTGACACACAGGAAAAAGGTTGTACCGAAAAAAAAAAAATTGAAAGAAATATATTTCTTTAAATAATTAACTTGACGGGTCAAATATGCTTTGCCACACCTAATTTTTGATCGGATTAAATAGGACAAATCAATTTTTTACGGCCGAAAATATGATTGTCTAAAAAAATTGAAAAGTGAAAGATATTTGTTTAAATTGACTCTACATGTCAATTTGATCTATCGCAACTCTTTTTTGGTGGGTTAAAACAAAATGGATTATTTTAAGTGGTAGCCAAGATTTAAAAATTAAAACACAACTCATCCCGTCCAAAATAACATGCTATAGATGGGTTGAGTTGACAGACTCTATTCATTAATTCTTCCCTGATACTAAAGTATCCGCAGTCACTCACTTTCACTTTTGTGAGCGAAAAATCATATCTTAGTATTCATTATGCGAGTTTTTACCTTAGGATAGATATTTTTATACAAACACCTTAATGATTTATTTTTTTTTGCGTGCATGAATAAGATGCCTAGCTAATGAGTTTGAATCCAAATTTTTTTTTTTTAAGTAAAGTTTGAATCCAATTATAATTTCTTCATTACGTAAACAAAAAAACATCGTGACAAAATATATTGTATTATTGTTCTTAAGAATTGAATTGTGACATGATGAATTGCCACCACCATATAATAATCTTTAGCTCCACAAAATTAGCAAATAATTGATCATATTTGATTTGAAAACATGTTCAAATATAACAAAAAGTGAAAGAAACCATCGTATCACATGATAAGAAAAAGAACAACCAATAAAATATTGTAGATATTAATATTTTCTTTGTTGGCTTTTGTATGACAAATTGGAAAAATGCATCTAGCTAGTGATTCAAAATCTAGAACTTTCTAAAACGATATAAACAATAATCAGATTTATATCCATCATTATTTATAATATTTAATAAAAAATATTCTTGTTACGTGGCTATAGGATACACTATCCACGGCATCTCATCACCTATAGAATTAACAATACAACCATTACATAAGAACCAATGCAAAACGATAAAGGTTCATTTTTTTTTATTGGGTGACAACAAAAGTATAATATTATAATCAAAAGGATGATGATGCAATGCAAATATATTAAAAAAGTGTTGATATTCTAACTGCTGGTTCATCATCAAACAAATTCAAACTTGTGGCATGGTGGTGGGAACACTATACTCATTATTAACTTGTATCAAGTATTAAGTGTAGTACATAATTAGGATTAGTGTAGTACACATTTTATATAGTACAAGTTACTGCTTTGTAGTGTAGTTTAGTACCTTATCTAAAGCTATACTTTATAAATAGCTTCTGTAAATTCTTTTTCCAGTTAATGAAGCAATGTTATTTTCAATCATTTCTGATATCATAATATGGTATCAGATTTTCTCTCTTAAGAGAAAGTTAGTTACGATCCCTAACTGATTCCTAACCGTTTTCATAACCATTTCCGTTGCTTGATCTTCAACGACATTCATCTTCTTCCTCAGATTTTCGCCATTGATTCTCTGTTTTCTTCTTCATTATCATGCCTCCTCGAATCGCTCCTCCACCTTTGAACAACACTGATTCCATTTTTTATGTTCATCCTAGTGAAGGACCTAGTTCTCTTACCGTTACACCTCAATTCAATGGCTCCAATTACCTTGCTTGGAGTCGATCTATGCGTCGAGCTCTCGGCGCTAAGAACAAGCTTTCTTTCATCGATGGATCTCTTTCTATTCCCGATGTTCAAGATCTCAACCGCAATGCTAGGGAGCGTTGCAATCATCTGATCCACTCTTAGATCATCAATTCCGTATCTGATTCGATTGCTCAGACTCTAGTGTTTCACGACACTGCCATAGATGCTTGGGAAGATCTTCGTGAACGCTTCGCTAAGGTGGATCGAATTCGTATATCTACTCTTCGTAATTCTCTCAACAATCTTAAGCAATGTACGAAATCTATTTTGGATTATTTTACTGAGATGCATATGCTTTGGGAAGAACTGAATTCGCATCGTCCTATGCCGCATTGCACTTGTGTGCATCAATGCCGTTGTGAGGCAATGCATGTTGCACGCAATTATCGCGTTGAGGATCAAATCATTCAATTCTTGACCGGTTTGAATGAACATTTTGCGGTAGTTAAGACTCAGATCTTACTTGTGGACCCTCTCCCTAGCATGAATAAGGTGTACTCTCTAGTAATTCAAGAGGAAAGTAATAATTCTCTGGTTAATTCTGTACCTATTGCTTCTGTTGATGAGTCAAATATTCTCGTTAATGATGTGGATTCAAAGAAGTTTCAGACTTGTGGTAAGGGTCCTGCAACCTCTGCTAAGGGCAAGGATAACCGTCACTGTTCCTATTGTGATAAGGGAGGACATACAATTGATGGATGCTATAAGAAGCACAGTTTTCCTAATCCTCGAAACAATTCTGCAACCAACTCCATTGATCTAGAGGGTGGTAATGGAGGTACTTACAATGGTTCAACTGTTGTGGCCTCAACAATTGCCAATATTGGTATATCTCAAGAGCAATACACTCAGCTTGTTAGTTTACTTCAGCAATCGAATGTACTCTCCTCAGCAGGTCCTAGGACTAAGCACATTCATACCACTCCTCCATCTCCAAATACCTCAGGTTGTATTTTTCCTAATTTGTCTCCTTTACACAATACTGTTTCTTGTTCCATTTACTCTAATTCTTCGAATTGGTTACTTGATTCTGGTGCTAGTGACCACGTATGTTCCTCTTTACATTGGTTTAGCTCTTTTCATTCTATTAAGCCTTTACATGTCAATTTACCTAATGGTCACACTGTTATTGTTACACATGCTGGCACTGTTTTCTTTTCCCCTTCCTTATATCTCCACAATGTGCTTTATTCTCCTGATTTCAAATTGAATTTGATTTCTGTGGCTAAATTGAGTCAATCCTTGTTTTGTACTGTGCATTTTTATGCTGACAAATGTATTATACATGACATGAAGTCCAAGAGAACGATTGGTTTGGGTGATCATTTGGATGGACTTTACAAACTTACTCTTCACCAAGCCATAACTACAACTCCATCATTTGTTAACCACACCAACTCTACAGATTCTCCTGCCTCTTTAGAATGTTTTTCCACTTTACCTTGTAATAATGATAGTAGTTCAGTGAATAAACACATTATCCCTATCAGTGCTTTATGGCATTTTCGTTTTGGCCAATTGTCTAATAACAGATTGTCTCAAATGACATGTTTGTACCCTTCTATTACTTGTGATAATAAAGCAATTTGTGACGTTTGCCATTTTTCCAAACAAAATAAATTACCTTATCCTTCTAGCAAATCTCATACTCAATCTAAATTTGAATTGTTGCATTTCGACATATGGGGACCTCTGGTTGTTCCTTCCATACATGGCCATAAGTACTTTCTCACAATTGTTGATGATTATAGTCGTTTTGTGTGGATCATTTTACTCAAAAACAAGTTTGTTGTTTCTACTCATGTTCAATCATTTATTACTATGGTCGAGACACAATTTCACATTACCCCCAAAACCATTCGTTCGGACAATGGTCCTAAATTTTTGCTTGATACCTTTTATGCTTCTAAGGGTATCGTTCACCATAGGTCCTGTGTGGAGAATCCCCAACAAAATGGGAGAGTTGAGCGTAAGCATCAACATATTTTAAATGTCGGTCTAGCCCTCTTGTTTCAATCCAAACTACCAAAAAATTTCTGGTCTTATGCAGTCTCACATGCAATCTTCCTTATTAACCGTGTCACCACATCTCTTCTTGACAACAAATCCCCTTACCAACTTCTATATGATTCTGTTGAGATTTTTAATTGTTGGCTTCATTTTGGTAAAATAAGCATTTGTCCAAGATGTTGAATCAAATGTTACAACATCAGAACCTGACGTGTACGCGCCAGCTGGCGTATCTTTTGTGCGTACATTTTATTTTAAGAGAAGATATTTTCTCTTTCTTCAGTCCTTTGCGTGTGCATTAAGGAAGGTTTTATTTCTAAACAGATCTTTTGTTTAAAGATTGTTTTAGAAATTATTGTGAAGACTTATTTCCAAAACATAACGAATCTTTTAAGATATGATTTATTTTTATGTTTGTGAGCTGGATGTTCTCTTGGGTCAGATCTTCTGAAGCCCATGTTACCAGCTATTTAAAGGAAGGAGCTAAACCTAATTTCTTCACCGAAACCAATATACCAAAATGTAGACTTTTAGGGTTTCGTGTCTTTGTAAGCCTTGTGCTTTATTTGTGAGCCTCTCTAGTATCATCTTGATACTTTTGTAGGACTATTTTATTAAGTTGTAACTCTGTATGTTCTCCAAAGCTTTTAAGCATGGAGTATGATTGTTTCTTGTGTATCACTCAAAGCCGTTAGGTACAAGTGGTCTAGTGTCTAGGAGAGTGTCTCCACCATAGTGAGTTGAATTAACAACAGTGTTGTCTGTACTGTTGAAATTAAGGAGAGAGTTGGGAACTCATACCTAGGAGTTCCTAGGTAGAAGTGCATAAGGATAGTTTCTAGGTGATAAGTTGTAAACGAGGAGTTTGCTGTAAGACTTTGAACTAGGGCTATTAGTGGAATTCCTCCTGGATTGGTATCCCCCAGATGTAGGTTGCGGTTGGTGCCGAACTGGGTTAACAAATCACTGTGTGTTGTTTACCTTACTGTTGTTTAATGTTTATTTTTTCCATTATGTTTTACATTGGTACGATGTTGGAACATCGTATACCACATATGTTACCAGCCCGCCGAAATTTCAGATTCCATACTAGATATTTCTTTATACAAAGTTTTTGGTTGTCTCTGTTTTGCTTCCACGCTTAGTTCCCACAGATCTAAGCTTGATTCCCGTGCAAGAAAGTGTATTTTCTTGGGTTACAAGACTGGTTTTAAGGGCTCTGTACTCTATGATCTACAAAATAAAGAAGTGTTCCTCTCTCGAAATGTCACTTTTTATGAACATGTTCTTCCTTATCACGTTCAATCCCCCATCTATGACTACATTGTTGGAACAAAAAAGGTTCTGACATGACTCAATTAAGTTTTGATGATAACAAAGGTATTAATATACAATAGGGTATACTAATTATTTACTCTAGTGTGCAGATATAGAAGCTAAAATTTTATATTCACTATGATTACATTTGAAGCTCTGAAAATGGGAAGCAAATTCTGACCAGAACATGCTCATCAGAAGATGCAATGTCAAAGTCTCGTCAGAAGCTGCATATCAGAGGCTATGTCATCATAAGCTATGTTTTGAACACATCATGTTCTGATGCTTGCAGTGAAGGCCGTTTTGTCAGAAGAACATTCTCTGCTACAATGATTGAATTTCATCATCTTCTGACAACTCAAAAGTTGGAGAATCAACCTTATCCTCAGAATAGTGACGTTAGTACTATTGTACGAACTTTTTACCAGAATTGGACAAATCTTCATTCCCAAGTTTGGTAGTACACAAATGTTACCTGATATGGTTCAAGATCGTACTATTACCAGCTGACACAATCTCCTGCAACAAATTCAAATTCAAGACGCTCCACTCCTCATTATAAATAGGAGTGGTAGTGAAGTTTTGTGTACACAACAATTGAACAATTTGAAAGAGCTGTTACTCTGCAAAAATCATTCTGTGCACAAAACAACTTGAATACAACTTGAACTCATTTGAAAAATCCAAGACTCAAGCTTCAACTTCTGATTCATACAGTTGTTGAACCTTAGATTTCTTTTATTAGGACTCTAAGATCAGTCTTGTAATTGAGTTGTATTTTTACTTATTCTTTTGAACATTGATTTGTATATCAGTGTTCACAGACTCTGTTTTTCTTGTAAAGTTGTTTGAAGTCTCTTGCTTTTGTGCTTGAGCAAAGGAAGTCTCTTGTAAGTGTTACTTGAGCATTCTAAGTCTCTTGCCTACGTGCTTGAGCAATTGTAATCTCTTTTGATTATAGTGAACTCCCTTGGAAGTGCAAGGGGACTGGACGTACTCTCGGTTTGTGAGAGGAACCAGTATAAATCTCTGTCTCTATCTCTCTCCCTTTCTCTCATACTTTTTAAGTTGCTGTTTGATTGTGTTTTGTTTTCTAAACCACTGCAAACTCTGATAAGTTTTTATAACTTAGAAGAATTTTTCAAACTACCCAAAACACAATTCAACCCCCCTCCCTTCTTGTGTTTTTCACACCTTCAATTGGCATCAAGAGCCCGATTCTGTTTTTAATCACCTAACAGTAAGACAGTTTCTTATTGAAAAACACTATGACTGACGCATCTGCAAGTGTGAACATGAAAGCAGTTTCTCATGACTATGATGTTGAAGATAAGACAAACAACAGAGCACCAAAGTTCAATGGAGATGCTTCTACCTTTTCCTGGTGGAAAGATAGAATCTACAGTCATCTTATTGGTTTAGATGATGAGCTTTGGGACTTGGTTGAAGAAGGGGTAACTTTTCAAGGACTTGATGAAAAGGGAAAGTTATCTGTTGAAGAAAGAAAGAAGTTCACTCCTACAGACAAGAAGGCTTACAAGAAACACCACAAGGTCAAGGATCTTCTTATTGGTTGTATAACTCATGATGAATATCTCAAGATCACAGATAAATCCACTGCCAAAAGTATTTATGACTCCTTGTGTTCCACATATGAAGGGAACAAACAGGTTCAAGAGGCAAAGGCTACTCTTTTGATCCAACAGTATGAACTCTTTAGAATGAAGGATGATGAGAATATTGAATCTATGTATTCTAGGTTCAATGTTCTAGTTGCTGGTCTCCAAGTTCTGAAGAGAAGCTATACAACTTCTGATCATGTAAGAAAGATTCTGAGAAGCTTACCTTCAAGGTGGAGGCCTAAGGTAACAGCTATTCAGGAAGCTAAAGATTTGGACACACTTGGCTTGGAGGAATTGATAAGTTCACTCATGAGTCATGAGATTGAACTATCTTCTGATGAGCCTCAGAAGAAACTAAAATCTGTGGCTTTGCCATCTATTTCAGTTTCATCTAAGGCTCTGAAAGCCAAAGTTGTAGAATCTGAAGCAGAGGAATCTTTCATAGATGACCAAGAAGATGGATCAGATGATGATATCTTTGCACTCTTGTCCAAGAAGTTTCAAAAGTGGTCAGTAAGGAAAGGCAAAAATTTCCCAAGCAGAGGATTTGGATCAAGGAACAACACTAGCAAAGAGAAGAAGGATGACACAAAAAATTGTTTCAATTGTCATAAGCCTGGACACTTCATGGCTGATTGTCCTGAACTCAACTCCAAGGGTAAAGGAAGAAAAAGTACAATCAAGAACAAAGCCAAGAAGAGTCTGATGGCAACGTGGGAAGACATAAATGAGATATCTGAGGATGAAGACTCTGAGGAAGCAAATCTTGCACTCATGGCCACTGGCGAATCAGACAATTAAAGTGACTCAGAGTCTGACACAGACGATATTGAAGAGGTAATCTCTAAAATGTCTAGTACTCAAATGACTAAGGCTTTGAAAGATGTTATGGTAAAGTACATGGAAAAGTTGAGTAAGCTAGATTTTTGTAAACAAAAATTGAAGCTACTCAATGAAAATCTCAACCAGACTCAAGCAAACTATCAAAAATCTCTTAAAACAATTAAAGTGATTGAGACTGGATGCAGAACATGTCAAAAACCTCATGATGAGTATGAAATTTCTCTTCAAGATTTTTTATACCATAACATTGACAAAACTAGGATGTCTTATATTATTCATGGTACAAGGACTTAGTTCTCTTACATCTTCTGATGTAGGAATATCAAACAATACTGTCTGTCTAAGCAAGTCACCATCAGAAGCTTATTCTAACTTCACTAAGGGTAGATCAGAGCCTCTGACTGTGTCTGATACTCTTATGAGCTTGGAACCACAAGATAAGGCATCAGAAGATAACTCATCTTCTGAACCTAAGTCTTCTAAAACCCAGGTTCCCCTCACATCAGTATCCATGTCTACTCAAGTTAAAGCTATCAGAGTACCAAAGCCTGTTGATAAGCGGGGCACCAGTACTTCTAAAGCAAACTTGGTAACTGGTTCTCTGACACATTCAAGAGGAAAGTCTTAGAGACAACATAACCCTAAACTATTTTCTAAAGGCTCAGTTGACTCTAGATCCTCTTAATACTCTAAGAAGAAGAATAAGATTCATAGGACTAACCAAAATGGACCCATCAGAGTATGGGTACCAAAATCTGAAATAGTATATGCTGCAGGTATGCACCCAAAGAAGAAAAGAAAGCTCATGGTATCTGGACTCTGGATGCTCACGTCACATGACAGGAGACAAGCTCTTATTCCACACCCTGAATCAGCAAGAGGGAGGAACAGTAGGATTTGGTGGCAACCAGAAGGGAAAGATAATTGGTATAGGTACTGTTGGTAATTCTTCTTTGTCAATTTCTGATGTTTGTTTTTAAGGGTAATAGAAAAGGCAATGTTTATAAAGTCAACTTTTCTGATTTAAAGGAAAAATGGATCTGGCACAAAAGATTAGGTCATGTTAACTGGAGGTTAATCTCTAAGCTTAGTAAGGACAACCTTGTCAGAGGTCTTCCAAAAATTAAATATCACTCAGACTCACTTTGTGGTTCCTGTCAAAAAGGGAAAATTGTCAAAAGTTCCTTTAAGAACAAGAACATTGTCTCTTCTACCAGACCCTTAGAACTCTTACATATTGATCTCTTTGGACCAGTTAGCACTGCTTCAATCAATGGTAAGAAGTATGGATTAGTCATAGTGGATGATTATAGTAGATGGACTTGGGTTAAATTTCTGAGAACTAAAGATGAAACATATGAGGTGTTCAGCATCTTTTGTACCCAAATTCAAAATGAAAAAGATTCAAAAATTTTAAAAGTAAGAAGTGATCATGGTGGTGAATTTGAAAATGAACCTTTTGAAAAATTTTGTGAAGAACATGGAATTCTCCATGAATTCTCTTCTCCTAGAACTCCACAACAAAATGGAGTTGTAGAAAGAAAGAATAGATCTTTACAAGAAATGGCACGCACCATGATGCATGAAAATAATTTAGCAAAATTCTTTTGGGCAGAAGCTGTTAACACTGCTTGTTATATTCAAAATAGAATCTATATAAGACCTATTTTGAACAAAACAACATATGAACTCTTTAGAGGAAGAAAACCCAATATTTCTTATTTTCATCAATTTGGTTGTACATGTTACATTCTGAATAATAAAGTCCATCTTAAGAAATTTGACTCTAAAGCCTGTAAGGGTATCTTCATTGGATACTCTGAACGCTCTAAGTCATACAGAGTGTATAATTCTGAAACTAATATAGTGGAAGAATCAATGCACGTAAAGTTTGATGATAAAGAGCCTTATGATAAAAAGTCAGAGCCTGTTATAGATGTATCAGGTTCTGATGACTCAGAAGATGAAGCTCCAGAGTATAACAACTACATAGAATCTGTAGAAGACTCTGAAACTCATGAGGCAACACCTTCTGATGCTGCTCAAGAACATCAAACAAATGATGACAACTCTGAAGTAACAAAGATTCCAAGAAACACTTTCAAGTACACATCATCACATCCTGAAGAGCTTATCCTTGTGTCATACCCTAATTTTGCCCCATACTTATTTTTACCATTTTGCCCTTGCATTATTTTTATTTTTTTTTATTTTATTATTTATTAACTAGTTACTTGTATTACAAGAAACCTTTTAAAAATTAATTTCTCAATTCTTTTTCTTTCCATTTTTAATGCATAAACATTTCACATAATTATGTTTCATCATGCATATTTTTATTATTGCATTTTTTTATTTTTGTTATTATGTATTATTTCAATCTTTTGTTTTATTTCAAAAATGATCAAAAAAAAAATCAAAGGAGAGGTACCAAAAATTTCTCATCACACCTCATCATGGACTTAGAGCCTTCTATTTCTCAGCCCAATCACCACCAATTTTTGGAACAAAAGAGAATAAAAAAATAGTACAAATATCTTAATGATAAAATTCCATTATGCCCTCAATCCTTCTCACAAATCACCACTCACTTAACCTAATCTTTCCCTATATATAGAACCTTGATTTCAGTGCCCTGGGGAGGCAGGAGAGAGACTGAAAAACGGCGCAGAGATAAGGACCAAAAAACCACCATTTGTTCTTCACTTTTCATTTTTGAAATCACAGAATTCTTGCTCAAACTCCTTCCTTTCTTGTTCAAACACCTTCATCCAAGTTCCAGAAGTAAGAAACACTCATTTATCAAGCAAAAAGGTGAAGGAATTGGAGCAGAGAGTACCACGGCACCAAGAAGAAAATCAAGTTCGAACCGGACAATTCAGAGGCCTATTCAGGTAGATTCTTACACCATTCGTCTCCTTTTTGTACTCTGATGCTTACTGCTGAGCTGGTTTGTGTAAATTTGGCTTGAATCGTGTGTTTGAGTTTTGATTTCAAATTTGTTTCCTCTTCGTTTTCGCGTTTTTACACTGATTTGTTAAAAACCATTTGTACTTTTGGAATCCTTGTAAAAATACGAACAAAACTGTGTAAAAATCGCGTGATTTGGTGGAGTTTTGAAAACTCCGGCGACCGGAGTTGTCGCCGGAGACGGCGAGGCCCGCCGGAGAAGACGACCTAGCCGTGGTCCATCTTCTTCGCTGAGTTTAAATCTCAGCCGTTGGATCTGGTTCGTTTTTTCTGTGCGTTGATTTTCTTTTTTAAAACGGAGCCGTCAGATCTCATTTAAATGAGATCTGACGGCGTTGATGATCTTGGCGCACGTTTTGTTTGATAGAGCGCCACACCGGATCACTGTTTGGGCCGGTAAGCTTGTGGCCGTTTGATTTTGATCATACGGCCCAGATCCTTCGCGCTCACGACGCGCCTTGTTTTCCTTGCTGCACAGAATCTTTTTTGGTTGACTGCGTTTTTTGTTGTTGACCGGACTGGGCTTGGGCCTCGGGTGCAGACCCTGCTTTCTGCACCCCCCAGTTTTTACTTCTCTTCATAATTTACACCCCCCAGAATGACTTAAATGTTTTTTTAGCTTATTTGTAAAAGCACTTAAGTGACTTCTTAGCTTATTTAAGCTCAGTAAGTCACTGTTTATGCTTATATCATATTTCCATGTGTGATTTCTTTTTTAACTTATTTTTATAAGTGTTTTTTTTATATTAAGCTATTTTGTGCATAAGTGTTTATTTAGGGTTTCAAGAAGCTCTTTAGCTTATTTGACCCTAATTTTACACAACATTCATTATGATACAGTAGCTTTCATATGTGAATATTATTTTGCTTTTCCAACTTATTTTCATAAGTCATTTTAGTTTAAGTTGCTTTTAGTTTATTTTTTAATAAGTGCTTAAGTGATCCAAATTACTTCTTTAAGTACTTTTGGGTCACTTTCTTTTGCACATATTTTTGTCTAACCCTAATTAGCTTAGGTCAATCATGTTTGCTTATGTTTGTTTATTTATCTCATACTTACATGTATTTATTTAATTGCTCGCAATTTAATTTTCGTACTATATTTAATTTATTCCTTCATACATGTTTACTTAGCATTGCATATTTGCATCAATCATTTGTATCATTTCAATCTATACATGTGCATTTATGATTTGCATATTTCATGATTTATTTTATTATTATTATCTGTTTTGCTATTGTGTCTGCTCTGGTTCTCTTGATCTTTTCTTTTGGACTTTGCTTTTTCGTAATAAATTAATCAAACTTTTTGCAATAATCAATGGATGAAAAAGGGAGAACCTGGCAGTTGCTTCGTTCTTCCCCGAGTTGTCTTGGTGACCGGACAGTTGACTAGTCACTCAAGCTGCTCTCATTCTAGAATGAATTCTAAAATAAACCAACAATCGTTTTTCTTTCGAACATTATTTCTTAATAATTAATCAAAGGCTTTTCATAAGAACTAAAGAATGAAAAGGAGAGAATCTGGCAGTTGCTTCTTTCTTCTCTGGGTTGTCTTGGTGGCCGGACAGTTGACTAGTCACTCAAGCTGCTCTCATTCTAGAATGAACTCTAAAATAAACCAACCCTCGTACTTCTTTCAAACATTATTTCTGAATAAACTTAATCAAAGGATTTCACAATAATGAATGAAAAAGGGAGAACCTGGCAGTTGCTTCGTTCTTCCCCGAGTTGTCTTGGTGGCCGGACAGTTGACTAGTCACTCAAGCTGCTCTCATTCCAAAAAACAAGCGTTAAAAGTTAACCTTCACACACTTAAACTTCTTTTCAGAAAACATGGATATACGCTTTATCCATTCCTCTGACACATACACAGCTTAAGCCTCCAAGTGGAGCATACAAGCGTCGTTGTATCAGCGGAATGCGAGTTAAGCCACATCCGTTAATCAAACTCTCTTTTTAACAATGGATACGCGTTTTATCTATTCCTCTGACACACACACACAGCTTAAGCCTCTAAGTGGAGCATACAAGCGTCGTTGTATCAGCGGAATACGAAATAAACGATATCCATTTAAAATCAACCAACCACACAAACATTTTTTACCAGAACTACGTGAGTTTTGAGTTTCCCATTGCACCGGGGAATACGTAGGAGCGGGCTCCTACAACCGTCAAACTCGACTAATAAAAACTCTTTTTTAATTTACTTGGAAACGAAGTAGAGATTAAGTAAGAGATAAAAGGCAATTTATTCCAAACCTACGCAAACAAACCCCAAACCACCTAAACGGTTCCCATCGAGTACGATGGATGCGAGGGGTGCTAACACCTTCCTCTCGCATAACCAACTCCCGAACCAAAATACAAAGGTTTTCGTGATATTTTCCTTTCCCCTCACGGGATAAATAAACGTCAATGGCGACTTCATTGTATGAAAAATGGAAGTGATTTTCCAGCCCGCTACAGCTGGCGACTTCACTGGGGATGCTTGAGAGTTAAGCCCAGTTTAGTTGGTTTGTTCGTTTGTTTGCTTTTTCAGGTTTGCAGTATCTTGCTTTATCTTTTATTTTTCTGTCAATTATATCTGCTTGGATTGGCTGTTTCTCTTCTTCTACTCCTTCTTTTATTTTTCTTTTTGCCCTTGTGGCGTGGATACTGTGAGAAGCTCTACACCCGAGCTTGAGAAAAGCTTAGGCTAAGCTAGGGGTCTTTATGTTGGGTCACCGGACAGTTGACTAGTGACTCCGGCATAATCACCTCGCCTAGAGTAGATTCTCTTGAGAATGTCAGGACACGGGACAGTTGACTAGTGTCTCTGATGTTTTCTTGGAGAGTCCGTGACTCTAGGGACCTTTATTACCCGGTCTAGAACCAAACCTTGTTACTAGGAACCTCTGTTTAGAACCCGTGTCAAGGTTGCTCAACGGCCTTACCTAGATGAGATTTCCTTTTGGGCACGTATGTCGTGAGCTTTGCAATAGCGACGTCGTATCCAAAGGGGTAATCCGTGATTTTGGGCACTTTGTCAAACTTAGAACAACATGTGAGGGGAATGGGTTACAGGTAACTTTGAGCCTTTTTGACCCCAAAATGATAAATTAAACCTCTGCTACGTTGTGACTTTGAATGCTCCAAATGACATATTCATGCATCATGCACTCATGCATTCATTCATAAAAAATTCATGATAAAAACTTTTTTTGCATAACCTTTACATAAAAAATAAAATGATAAAGCATAAAAAACTTTTGCATGCATTTGCACTCATAATAAAAAGCATTATCACATTACCGTTCTCCCATCTCAACAGCTATATCCTCGACACCGACATTGGACGAGAAGTGTTTCTAGCTTTGTGATGGAAAACTGGCAGGAGCAGCGTAGTGAGCTAAAGGGGGAGGTTTCCCAGTTGGCAGCAAAAATGGACCGTGTATTGGAAATGTTGGCTGCGCAGAATCAGCCACCGGCTCCAACAGCAAATACAGAAACAGCAACTACTGAACCGGCTAGCATGGTGTGGCCCGCGTATGGTTTACCTCCAGGTTATACTCCACCGGGGTATGTACCTCTTGGAGATGGAACTACTTCAGTTCCTCCTCCCATCAACAATCCAGGAATTCAAACCGGGGCAACTTCAACTCAGCCCCGACCTACCACAGTTCAGCAAGTTCAGGAAGACCCTCTGGATGTGTACCACGGCTCGGACATGCAGAATAATGGGCCAAGGTTTGATGGGCCTATCCCTCAGTTGGAGGAAGCAAAACTGAAATTCAAGGCTATTGAGGATCGTTTAAAGACGATGGAAGGAGGAAGTGACTCTTTGGATTTTTCAGACATGTGTCTAGTTCCCGATCTAGTGATCCCGGCCAAGTTCAAGGTACCGGAGTTTGAGAAGTACAAGGGCTTGAGCTGCCCCAGAAACCACCTCGTAATGTACAGCAGGAAGATGGCATCCTATGCCAACGACGACAAGCTGATGATACACTGTTTCCAAGATAGCTTAGCGGGGGCATCCTTAAGTTGGTATATGCAGCTAGAAGGAAATCACATCCGGTCATGGAGAGATCTAGCCAATGCTTTCATTAAGCAGTACCAGTACAACTTAGACATGGCTCCTAGTCGTACCCAGCTGCAAAACATGACTCAGAAGGAGGGGGAGTCATTCAAAGTCTATGCTCAAAGATGGAGGGAGCTAGCGGCGCAGGTCCGTCCTCCACTTCTAGAGACTGAGCTGGTAGATATGTTCACTAATACCTTGCAAGGGGTTTATTTTGAGAGGATGATCGGTAGTGTATCCTCTGGCTTCTCTGATCTAGTCAGGATTGGTGAGAGAATTGAAAGCGGCGTCAGAACCGGCAAAATCCAAACTAACGCAAGTTCACCAAACAACACAAAGAAGCCCACCAATAACTTTGCAAGAAAGAAAGAAGGAAACACCAATGCTGTGGCTCACCACCAGTCAGTGATGCCAGTTCAATACATTCCCTACACAGCTCCGGCTCATCAACAACAGCCACAATATCAAGTGCCTCAGTATTCACCACCACCCCAAGGTTACCCATATCAACCACAGTCACAACAAGCTTCCCCACCTCAGCAACAAGTTAGAAAAGTGTTTGATCCTATTCCTGTGTCATACAAAGAACTGTTGCCATATCTTGTTCACAGTAAGATGGTAACACTCAAGACTTTGAAACAGATGAATCCACCTTTCCCCGCGTGGTACAAGCAAGGTGCCACTTGTGAATATCATTCTGGAGCTGAGGGGCACTCCATTGAGAATTGTAGGGTCTTCAAAAATGAGGTACAAAAGTTGATCGATCAGAAGTTGTTGTCATTCAAGGAAGCGGGCCCCAATGTCAAGGGAAACCCTCTGCCCAACCACTCAGGGGGAGGAATCAGCATGATTGAGGGCGCCGAAGGTTTGATTAAGGATGTGTCGGATATACGAACTCCTTTGAGCTTAGTAAAGGAGATTTTGCTCAGCTTTGACCAGTTCTCAAGCATGCATGCAGATTGCATAGAATGCGAGGAGAATCCAAATCATTGCGCAAGGATGAAGGAATGTCTTCAGGAGTTAATGGACCAAGGGTTGGTACAAATTGGTTATTCTCAGAGAAAGGGCATGGTGGCTATGATGGAACCACATGAGCATGAGAAGGTCATGAAGCCAATAGAGATAGTTTACCAAAGAGCCGAGGCAAAGTTGCAGCCCTTGGTGATTCAAACACCAGCACCATTTCCTTTTACCAACACTAAAGCTACACCTTGGATATACAATACAATACAAGGGAAACCTGTGACCCTGCCAGAGCCAGTGGTAGTTAGCATTGATGGGACCGGGGGTATGACTCGGAGTGGCAGGGTGTTTGCTCAGAAACCAGTGCAAGACAGTGCAAGAGGGCCAGTTACAACGGTCAATGAGAATGTCTTAAGCAAGACTCTTGAGGGGGGAGCACCCAAAGAAACAACCCCTCAGAGTGATTCAGATGAGTTCCTCAAGATAATCAAAAGAAGCGACTATCGAGTGATAGATCAGCTCGGTCAAACTCCGTCAAAGATTTCTATGCTCTCCCTGTTGATGAGTTCGGAGGCACATAGGAATGCTTTATTGAAACTTCTGCAAAAGGCCCATGTGGATCAGGATATTACGGTTGCCCAGTTTGATGGGGTGTGCAATAATATAACCGAAAGCCGTTGTCTAGGATTTTTAGACGCAGAATTGCCAGTTGAGGGGCATGCACACAACAAAGCTCTCCACATTTCCATGAAGTGTCAAGATAACACTATTGCAAGGGTGTTAGTGGACACGGGTTCCTCCCTCAATGTCATGCCCAAATCAACTTTGTTGAAGTTATCTCTTGTTGGACCGGTTCTCAAGCCTAGCAGTATGATCGTCAAAGCCTTTGACGGATCACAGAGAGAGGTTATTGGGGAAATTGAATTGCCAATGGTAATCGGGCCGCATTTATTCAACATCTCTTTTCAGGTCATGGACATAAATCCTTCCTACAGTTGCTTGTTGGGGCGTCCGTGGATTCACGCTGCCGGTGCTGTAACATCAACTTTGCACCAAAAACTCAAGTTCATAGTTGACGACAAATTGGTAATTGTCTCGGGGGAAGAAGATGCTTTAGTGAGCCACTTGTCTTCGTTCAGGTATATTGAAACGGAAGAGGGGGTACTTGAAACCCAATTCCAAGCTCTTGAAATTGCCACCGTCACTGTGGTAGACCAAGAAGAGGAAGACGTGCTAACCGCACAGTTTAAGACTATGAAGATTGCTACCACTTCTCAGGCGGATCAGAAGCCAAGGGCCTCCATCACATCTTGGAAGGATTTGAAGAAAGCCATGGAGGAAGGTGCTCTTAAAGGGTGGGGGCAACTGGTATATCCCCATGAGAAGAAAGATTTGCTAGGTGTGGGTTATCAGCCATCAAAGGGGAAGCAGAAGGTTTTCGACTTTAACACTCCCCTCGAAGAGGTCTTTGTGAGCGCTGGGCTCAGGTCAGCTGAACAGATCAACATGCTAGAGAATGAAGAAAAGGCCAGTCAAGGAACCAACAATTGGGTGAATCAATGCCCTGCAAGCACCGTTCTATCAAACTGGAAGGCTGTTGAGATTCCCCAAGTTTTTGTTATTTCAAAGTAATTTTTCTTTATTTTCAAAATTCCCCTTGCCGCGCCCGAGGCATGTGGATGAATTTGTAAGGGCTTATCTTTGTTTTTAACGAATGATTATCAATGAATGAAAGTATTTTATGTGCATATTTTGTCCTATTTTTTATTCTTTTTTTTTTCAGTTTTAAAAAGATAAAAACAATAAAAATGGCAATAACTTCTTGCATATCATGGCCACTTTGCATTCATCTAAAAATCAAAAATATATCATGCAGAAATGAACCTTTGGACCATAACAATGCTGTAAATCTTCATGATTTCGGATTCCCGATCAATCTTGCTGAAGAGGATGAAGAGGAAGATTATGAACTTCCAGCAGAGTTAGCTCGGTTATTGGATCAAGAACAGAGGATGATTCAACCTCATCAGGAACCAGTGGATGTGATCAATCTGGGGAATGAAGAGGATAAAAGAGAAGTCAAGATAGGTGCAACCCTGCAGTCAGAGGTGAAAGAGGGTTTGGTCAAGCTGCTCAGAGAGTATGTGGATGTCTTTGCATGGTCATATCAGGATATGCCGGGGTTAGACACAAGCATAGTTGAACACAAGCTTCCGCTCAAGCCCGAATGTGCACCTGTCAAACAAAAGTTGAGAAGAACTAGGCCGGACATGGCTCTCAAGATTCAGGAGGAAGTCAAGAAACAGTTTGACGCGGGATTCCTCGCAGTGGCCAAGTACCCCGAATGGATTGCTAACATCGTGCCAGTGCCAAAGAAGGATGGAAAGGTCCGAATGTGTGTAGACTACCGGGATTTGAACAGAGCAAGCCCAAAAGATGATTTTCCACTTCCTCACATTGACGTGTTAGTGGACAATACTGCCCGATTCCCAGTCTTCTCTTTCATGGATGGATTCTCGGGTTATAATCAGATCAAAATGGCGCCCGAAGACATGGAGAAAACAACTTTCATAACACCATGGGGCACTTTCTGCTACAAAGTGATGCCTTTTGGTTTGAAAAATGCCGGGGCAACATATCAGCGGGCTATGGTCACTTTGTTCCACGACATGATGCACAAGGAAATTGAGGTGTATGTGGATGACATGATCGCCAAGTCCTCATCTGAAGAAGAGCACCTTGTACATCTCCAGAAATTGTTTGAGAGATTGAGGAAGTATCAACTGCGTTTGAATCCAAACAAATGCACCTTTGGTGTCAAGTCAGGAAAGTTGTTAGGTTTCATTGTCAGTCAAAAGGGAATAGAAGTGGACCCTGATAAAGTCAAAGCAATCCAGAACATGCCCGCACCAAAGACAGAAAAAGAAGTGCGAGGGTTTCTAGGCAGGCTGAATTACATTTCCAGGTTCATCTCTCATCTCACAGCAACTTGTGAACCGATCTTCAAACTATTAAGAAAAGATCAAGCCATTGAATGGAATGAGGATTGCCAAGGGGCATTTGATAAGATCAAGCAGTACTTGCAAGAGCCACCAATTTTAATACCCCCAATTGCGGGAAGGCCTCTTATCCTATACCTACATGTGCTTGAGGAATCCATGGGCTGTGTATTGGGCCAACAAGATGAAACTGGTAGAAAAGAACACGCAGTGTACTACTTGAGCAAGAAGTTTACCAGCTGTGAAACCAGATACTCACTCCTCGAGAAAACTTGTTGTGCTTTGACGTGGGCAGCTCGCCGGTTGAGACAATACATGATTTGTCACACTACCATGTTGATTTCCAAAATGGACCCCATCAAGTACATCTTTGAAAAGCCTGCCTTGAGTGGAAGAATCGCCCGTTGGCAAATGTTGCTGTCTGAATATGACATTCAGTATGTATCTCAAAAGGCCATCAAAGGTAGTGTGCTAGCAGAACACTTGGCACACCAACCTTTAGAAGATTATCAGCCTGTGCGCTTTGACTTTCCAGATGAGGACATCATGGTTGTGAGTGAGAAACCTCCTATGGATGAGAATGAAGGACCCGAGCCAGGATCCCGATGGAAGCTTGTGTTTGATGGTGCCTCAAATGCTTTGGGGCATGGTGTAGGGGCAGTTATCATATCTCCTAAAGATACCTACACACCTCTTACGGCAAGACTATTGTTTGATTGCACCAACAACGTCGCAGAATATGAGGCATGTATCATGGGTCTAGAAGGAGCCATCAACTTGAGAATCAAAATCTTAGAAGTATATGGGGATTCGGCATTAGTTATCTATCAAGTCCGAGGAGAATGGGAGACTCGTCACCCCAACTTAATCCCGTACAAGGATCATGTTTTGAAATTGGCGGAGTACTTTGATGAGATCACTTTCCATCACATCCCAAGAGAGGAAAATCAGTTGGCCGATGCTCTGGCCACTCTTTCATCAATGTACAAGGTCACTTGGCCTAATCATGTGCCTTTGATAGAAATCAACCGCCGTGAGACGCCGGCATATTGCTTGGCAGCCGAAGTGGGGCAAGATGAGAAACCATGGTATTATGATATCAAGAACTTTCTTCAAAAGCAAGAATATCCCTTGGGGGCATCTAATGGAGACAAGAAAACTCTTAGAAGGCTAGCATCTGGCTTCTTCTTAGATGGGGAGTTGTTGTACAAAAGAAACCATGACTTGGTTCTCCTCCGCTGTGTGGATAGAAAAGAGGCTGATACACTCATCGAAGAAATCCATGAAGGGTCCTTTGGCACGCACATGAATGGACACGCTTTGGCAAGAAAAATTCTTCGGGCCGGGTACTATTGGCTGACCATGGAAACAGACTGTTTGAACCATGTCAGAAAATGCCATAAATGCCAGATTTATGCCGACAGGATACACGTCTCTCCAACTCCTCTGAATGTTTTGACATCACCATGGCCATTCTCCATGTGGGGCATAGACATGATTGGTATGATTGAACCAAAAGCTTCTAATGGACATCGTTTCATCTTAGTGGCTATTGATTACTTCACCAAGTGGGTCGAAGCAGTATCATACGCCAACGTCACAAGACAAGTGGTGGCTCAGTTCATCAAGAAAGAAATAATCTGCCGTTATGGGGTCCCCAACAAGATCATCACTGATAATGGTAGCAACTTGAACAATCAGACCATGAGGGAATTGTGCAGAAATTTCAAGATTGAGCACCATAACTCCTCACCATATAGACCCAAGATGAATGGCGCTGTAGAAGCAGCAAATAAAAACATCAAAAAGATTCTGCAGAAAATGGTGAAGACTTACAAAGACTGGCATGAGATGCTCCCATTTGCGCTCCACGGATACAGGACGGCAGTTCGTACCTCGACTGGGGCAACTCCTTTCTCTCTTGTATATGGCATGGAAGCAGTGCTACCAGTGGAGGTGGAGATCCCCTCATTAAGAGTTCTGATGGAAACCAAGCTAGAGGAAGCGGAATGGGTCCGATCCCGGTTTGATCAGCTCAACCTCATTGAGGAAAAAAGGATGACGGCCTTGTGTCACGGACAGTTGTATCAGCAAAGGCTCAAGAGAGCATTTGACAAGAAAGTTCGTCCAAGACAATTCAAAGAAGGGGACTTGGTGTTAAAGGCTATATTACCAATTCACAAAGACGTCCGTGGAAAGTGGACTCCCAATTATGAAGGACCATATGTAGTGAAGAAGGCCTTCTCAGGTGGAGCCTTGATACTAGCTACAATGGATGGTGAAGAGTTTCCACTCCCCGTGAACTCAGATGCAGTCAAAAAGTACTATGCCTAAAGAAAAGAAAATAAATAAAAGCTCGCTAAGTTGAAAACCCGAAAGGGCGGCTTAGGCAATAGAGAGCGTCCCGGTGGGCTGAAAACCTGAAAAGGCGGTCCAGGCAAAAATTAGGGGCATTAAAAAAGGAAAATAGAACCCGCTAAGTTGAAAACCCGAAAGGGCGGCTTAGGCAAAAATGGGTATCCCGGTGGATTAGTAGTTCATACTGAACAATCCAGGCAAAAGTTAGGGAAACAAATAAAAGAAGGCATGAGACTGCAAGATCAAGGTGAGTACGGGGCAAACTTCAGAAATATCTGAGACTTCGCACTCAACAACAAGATGATTTGAAGATTGAAATCATGGAGAAGGATGGCATTGTTATGTTTCCATAGAATTCATTTATTTTCATTGCCATTTATCTTAGCTCAACTATGCGGTCACCTCTTTGAGGGATTTGCTTCCGTTGTAAAAACTCCGCACGCTTTGTGCTATCAATAAAATTCTCCTTTTACTCATTGTGTCTCTCTTTATCTTCTTGCACATTTCATACTTTTATTTTTCTGATAAACAAATGTTAAAACTTTAAAAAAGTAAAAAGGGCATTTTGAAAATCAAGCGAAAATATTTTGAAATAAGAAAGATTAAAGAAAATCAACAGCATACAGTAAGGTGCCCACCTTGTTAACATGCAACAGACTGACCCAGCGTTCCGAGCTGACTAGGCAAGAGGCCTTTCCCACACAAATGAAGAATGTTTGGTATACAACGCCCAACTGGGATCCTTTTCCCCAGGGAAAGAACTTCTAATGTCTCGGTGTCGAGATGAAACCCAACTTCATGCATCTTCATGCATCCATGCATACACGTTCATGCATCGCCATGCATCCATGAATAAACACTCAAAGAGCCATATGTCAAATCATGGGCATAATTAAACACTGCATTAGTCTTGCATTTTTAGGCAATCAACAAGCATTCATTGCAGACATGCATTCATAGAAGCAGGTCCAAAATTCCAATTCAAGGAATAGCAGAGTTTGGTCGCTTAGTTTTCAGAAGAAACAGCTTGACTTTCCCCAACAATTTGGCTGGTGTGTTATTTCTTCAGCAGATCAGTGGCAAAATCTCCTCCCCAGTGAATCGCAGATTTCCCAGAAAAATTCTTCTACGGGGATAACAAGTTTGATCACTTAATTACAAGAAAGTCAAATTGACCTTTTTCCAACAAGTTGGTTGGATAACCACGACAGGATGCATAAGCACATCATTTCAACACAGATAGATCGACAGTGAGAACTGGATGTATTCAACTTATTCAGAAGAATCCAAGTACCCGTCGAGGTGACGATTCAACCTTCATTAGTCCAAGTACCCGTCGAGGTGACGACTCGTTCAGAAGAATCCAAGTACCCGTCGAGGCGACGATTCAACATTCATCAGTCCAAGTACCCGTCGAGGTGACGACTTATTCAGAAGAATCCAAGTACCCGTCGAGGTGACGATTCAACCTTCATTAGTCCAAGTACCCGTCGAGGTGACGACTCGTTCAGAAGAATCCAAGTACCCGTCGAGGTGACGATTCAACCTTCATCAGTCCAAGTACCCGTCGAGGTGACGACTTATTCAGAAGAATCCAAGTACCCGTCGAGGTGACGATTCAACCTTCATTAGTCCAAGAACCCGTCGAGGTGACGACTTATTCTCAAGAATCTAAGTACCCGTCGAGGCGACGATTCAACATTCATCAGTCCAAGTACCCGTCGAGGTGACGACTTATTCAGAAGAATCCAAGTACCCGTCGAGGCGACGATTCAACCTTTATCAGTCCAAGTACCCGTCGAGGTGACGACTTATTCAGAGGAATCCCAGTACCCGTCGAGGCGACGATTCAATCTTCATCAGTCCAAGTACCCGTCGAGGTGACGACTTATTCAGAGGAATCCCAGTACCCGTCGAGGCGACGATTCAATCTTCACCAGTCCAAGAACCCGTCGAGGTGACGACTTATTCTCAAGAATCTAAGTACCTGTGAGGCGATGGTTCACGTTCGAGAAAAAACCTGAGATAAGAGTACCAAAGATACCGGACAGGTTTACTCTTTCCTCTCATCATTCATGCTGCTGCAAAATTAGGGCATTTTGTATTTAATTATCTTCCACCAAAAGAATACGAATACCAGGGTTATTCGCATTCTTATGGTTTAAGCTAATTAAATAGGGGCAGCTGTCATACCCTAATTTTGCCCCATACTTATTTTTACCATTTTGCCCTTGCATTATTTTTATTTTTTTTTTATTTTATTATTTATTAACTAGTTACTTGTATTACAAGAAACCTTTTAAAAATTAATTTCTCAATTCTTTTTCTTTCCATTTTTAATGCATAAACATTTCACATAATTATGTTTCATCATGCATATTTTTATTATTGCATTTTTTTATTTTTGTTATTATGTATTATTTCAATCTTTTGTTTTATTTCAAAAATGATCAAAAAAAAAATCAAAGGAGAGGTACCAAAAATTTCTCATCACACCTCATCATGGACTTAGAGCCTTCTATTTCTCAGCCCAATCACCACCAATTTTTGGAACAAAAGAGAATAAAAAAATAGTACAAATATCTTAATGATAAAATTCCATTATGCCCTCAATCCTTCTCACAAATCACCACTCACTTAACCTAATCTTTCCCTATATATAGAACCTTGATTTCAGTGCCCTGGGGAGGCAGGAGAGAGACTGAAAAACGGCGCAGAGATAAGGACCAAAAAACCACCATTTGTTCTTCACTTTTCATTTTTGAAATCACAGAATTCTTGCTCAAACTCCTTCCTTTCTTGTTCAAACACCTTCATCCAAGTTCCAGAAGTAAGAAACACTCATTTATCAAGCAAAAAGGTGAAGGAATTGGAGCAGAGAGTACCACGGCACCAAGAAGAAAATCAAGTTCGAACCGGACAATTCAGAGGCCTATTCAGGTAGATTCTTACACCATTCGTCTCCTTTTTGTACTCTGATGCTTACTGCTGAGCTGGTTTGTGTAAATTTGGCTTGAATCGTGTGTTTGAGTTTTGATTTCAAATTTGTTTCCTCTTCGTTTTCGCGTTTTTACACTGATTTGTTAAAAACCATTTGTACTTTTGGAATCCTTGTAAAAATACGAACAAAACTGTGTAAAAATCGCGTGATTTGGTGGAGTTTTGAAAACTCCGGCGACCGGAGTTGTCGCCGGAGATGGCGAGGCCCGCCGGAGAAGACGACCTAGCCGTGGTCCATCTTCTTCGCTGAGTTTAAATCTCAGCCGTTGGATCTGGTTCGTTTTTTCTGTGCGTTGATTTTCTTTTTTAAAACGGAGCCGTCAGATCTCATTTAAATGAGATCTGACGGCGTTGATGATCTTGGCGCACGTTTTGTTTGATAGAGCGCCACACCGGATCACTGTTTGGGCCGGTAAGCTTGTGGCCGTTTGATTTTGATCATACGGCCCAGATCCTTCGCGCTCACGACGCGCCTTGTTTTCCTTGCTGCACAGAATCTTTTTTGGTTGACTGCGTTTTTTGTTGTTGACCGGACTGGGCTTGGGCCTCGGGTGCAGACCCTGCTTTCTGCACCCCCCAGTTTTTACTTCTCTTCATAATTTACACCCCCCAGAATGACTTAAATGTTTTTTTAGCTTATTTGTAAAAGCACTTAAGTGACTTCTTAGCTTATTTAAGCTCAGTAAGTCACTGTTTATGCTTATATCATATTTCCATGTGTGATTTCTTTTTTAACTTATTTTTATAAGTGTTTTTTTTATATTAAGCTATTTTGTGCATAAGTGTTTATTTAGGGTTTCAAGAAGCTCTTTAGCTTATTTGACCCTAATTTTACACAACATTCATTATGATACAGTAGCTTTCATATGTGAATATTATTTTGCTTTTCCAACTTATTTTCATAAGTCATTTTAGTTTAAGTTGCTTTTAGTTTATTTTTTAATAAGTGCTTAAGTGATCCAAATTACTTCTTTAAGTACTTTTGGGTCACTTTCTTTTGCACATATTTTTGTCTAACCCTAATTAGCTTAGGTCAATCATGTTTGCTTATGTTTGTTTATTTATCTCATACTTACATGTATTTATTTAATTGCTCGCAATTTAATTTTCGTACTATATTTAATTTATTCCTTCATACATGTTTACTTAGCATTGCATATTTGCATCAATCATTTGTATCATTTCAATCTATACATGTGCATTTATGATTTGCATATTTCATGATTTATTTTATTATTATTATCTGTTTTGCTATTGTGTCTGCTCTGGTTCTCTTGATCTTTTCTTTTGGACTTTGCTTTTTCGTAATAAATTAATCAAACTTTTTGCAATAATCAATGGATGAAAAAGGGAGAACCTGGCAGTTGCTTCGTTCTTCCCCGAGTTGTCTTGGTGACCGGACAGTTGACTAGTCACTCAAGCTGCTCTCATTCTAGAATGAATTCTAAAATAAACCAACAATCGTTTTTCTTTCGAACATTATTTCTTAATAATTAATCAAAGGCTTTTCATAAGAACTAAAGAATGAAAAGGAGAGAATCTGGCAGTTGCTTCTTTCTTCTCTGGGTTGTCTTGGTGGCCGGACAGTTGACTAGTCACTCAAGCTGCTCTCATTCTAGAATGAACTCTAAAATAAACCAACCCTCGTACTTCTTTCAAACATTATTTCTGAATAAACTTAATCAAAGGATTTCACAATAATGAATGAAAAAGGGAGAACCTGGCAGTTGCTTCGTTCTTCCCCGAGTTGTCTTGGTGGCCGGACAGTTGACTAGTCACTCAAGCTGCTCTCATTCCAAAAAACAAGCGTTAAAAGTTAACCTTCACACACTTAAACTTCTTTTCAGAAAACATGGATATACGCTTTATCCATTCCTCTGACACATACACAGCTTAAGCCTCCAAGTGGAGCATACAAGCGTCGTTGTATCAGCGGAATGCGAGTTAAGCCACATCCGTTAATCAAACTCTCTTTTTAACAATGGATACGCGTTTTATCTATTCCTCTGACACACACACACAGCTTAAGCCTCTAAGTGGAGCATACAAGCGTCGTTGTATCAGCGGAATACGAAATAAACGATATCCATTTAAAATCAACCAACCACACAAACATTTTTTACCAGAACTACGTGAGTTTTGAGTTTCCCATTGCACCGGGGAATACGTAGGAGCGGGCTCCTACAACCGTCAAACTCGACTAATAAAAACTCTTTTTTAATTTACTTGGAAACGAAGTAGAGATTAAGTAAGAGATAAAAGGCAATTTATTCCAAACCTACGCAAACAAACCCCAAACCACCTAAACGGTTCCCATCGAGTACGATGGATGCGAGGGGTGCTAACACCTTCCTCTCGCATAACCAACTCCCGAACCAAAATACAAAGGTTTTCGTGATATTTTCCTTTCCCCTCACGGGATAAATAAACGTCAATGGCGACTTCATTGTATGAAAAATGGAAGTGATTTTCCAGCCCGCTACACCTTGGAAACAAGAACAGTCCAAGAAAAACAAGATCAAACTTCAGAGATGAAGAATCATTATTTGGATTAGTGTCTTTGATTGAACCTAAGACAACAAGTGAAGCCCTCTCAGACGATGCTTGGATAGTTGCTTTGGAAGAAGAGTTGAATCAATTCAAGAGGAATGATGTATGGGATCTGGTACCCAAACCCAAACATAAGAATATTATTGGAACAAAATGGGTATACAGAAACAAACTGAATGAGCAAGGTGAAGTAACCAGAAATAAAGCAAGACTTGTTGCACAAGGATATAGTCAACAAGAAGGAATTGATTTTACTGAGACATATGTTCCAGTAGCTAGACTGGAAGCAATCAGGTTACTTTTATCTTATGCAGTTAATAATGGTATCACTCTCTATCAAATGGATGTGAAAAGTGCATTTCTTAATGGTGTTATTTCTGAAGAAGTATATGTCAAACAACCTCCTGGATTGGAAGATCTACCAAATCCAGACCATGTGTTCAAACTCAAGAAATCACTCTATGGACTCAAACAAGCTCCAAGAGCTTGGTATGAGAGGCTGAGTACTTTCTTAGTAAACAATGGTTTTGAGAAAGGTCAAGTTGATAATACATTATTCAGAAAGACTCTAAAGAAAGACATTTTGATCATTCAAATTTATGTTGATGATATCATTTTTGGATCAACTAATGCCACTTTATGCAAGAACTTTTCTAAGCTTATGCAGGATGAATTTGAGATGAGCATGATGGGAAAATTGAAGTTCTTTCTTGGAATTCAAATAAATCAGACAAAGAAAGGAACATTCATTCATCAATCAAAATATATAAAAGATCTTCTGAAGAAATTCAGTTTGGAAGATTGCAAACCCATGAACACTCCAATGCATCCTACATCAAGCTTAAGCAAAGAAGAATCTGAAGGCAAAGTTGATCAGAAGCTCTATCGAGGTATGATTGGATCTCTTCTTTATCTAACTGCCTCAAGACCTGCTATTTTATTCAGTGTATGCTTGTGTGCAAGATTTCAATCAGATCCTAGAGAATCTCATTTCACTGTTGTGAAGAGAATCTTTAGGTATTTGAAAGCTACTTGTAACATTGGATTACTTTATCAGAAATCCAATGACTACAAACTGATTGGATTCTGTGATGCTGACTATGCTGGTGATAAAATTGAAAGAAAATCCACCAGTGGTAATTGTCAATTTATTGGTGAAAATTTGATTTCTTGGGCTAGTAAAAGACAAACCACCATAGCTATGTCAACAGCAGAAGCAGAATACATATCAGCAGCAAAATGTTGTACACAACTACTTTGGATGAAATATCAATTAGAAGATTATCAAATAAGCAGTAACAATATTCCTTTATATTGTGACAATACTGCAGCCATCCACCTTTCCAAAAATCCCATTTTACACTCAAGAGCTAAGCATATTGAGATTAAACATCATTTCATCAGAGACTATGTTCAAAAGGGTGTAATTGATCTTAAGTTCATTGAGACAGAAAATCAATGGGCTGATATCTTTACAAAACCCTTAGCTGTTGAACGTTTTGATTTTATCAAAAAGAATCTGAATATGATGGAAATCCCTGAATAGCTGAGACTCTGGTGAAAAATTGATTTTTGTAAGGATCTAATAGCTATCAGAAGCTGAGATCATCAGAACCTTCTGTATCAGAAGTTGTGATGAAACCATCTTCTGATGAACTATCAGACTCTGTAAAAGAGATGGTTCTGACGCGTAAGTAAAATCTTTTTGTAAAAACGGTTCATTTTTCTCTTCACTTACGTGTCAGTTATTTAATAAATTTCTAATTTGCGTGTCTTGTTGCAAGTGGACAAAGAAGTTGGTTTATGATGATCAGCGTTCTAATTCCTATTTGTAATAGGTAAAAGACTCTGCTACCCCTATGTGTCTGTACTTTGTTTTTGCGCGAAACTTTCTATTTAAACACACAACTGTTCAAATTCACACTTTTGCACTATCACAACCCACACTTTTGTTCTTCTAAAAACTCAAGCAATATTTCTTTCTCTCTCTCTCAGCCTAGCAAACCCTAACCCCAAACTTCATAAAAAATGGCTTCAACCAGTACCAATGGATGTATTATTGACATTGAGAAGTCAATCCCAAATAAGTTCGCAAAGGATCAAAGGCCATACAAGTTTGATGACCTAAATTTCGCTATAGAAAATCCTGTAGACTTCGAGAGTCTAAGGGTAAATGGATTTCCAGAAGTGAAAACTCGTTTTGAAAGGCAAGGTATGATGTACTATTTTGATATGTTGAATGGATCAACATACAGTGAGGTGGTCAAAGAATTTTGGATGAAAACGTCTGTTATTACAAAACCTAAGTATCTTGAAAGAATGAATGAGTTGGTTAAAGAAAAACCTGAGTTACTTGGAAAAACTCCTGCTAAGATGGGTTTAAGGCCTTTTGTGTCAACGGAAATTGAATCGTATGTTGCTGGATTCAGAATTGCATTCAGAGAAGATCATATCTATGAGGCTCTGAAGCTATCAGATGATGGGTTATTCATCAAATCTACAGACTCTGTTGGAGCAGATGTTGATGAATTCATCTTCAAACCTAAGGAAAATCCTGAAGACAAGGCTGAGTGGAAAGACCTAAGCAAGATTATCTACAGAATCTTTATCAACAGTATTATTTCTAAGCTAGGTGGTACTGATCAAATCTCTATAATTCAGAAGCTATTTACATTCCATGTTGGAAAAGGAAACTTTGTTGACATTGGTAAACTCATCTTCATCCATCTTGCTGACTCTATAACTGCTAGCAAACCTATCATTCGTCATGGGAGACTACTAAGTCACATGTTTTCTCAGTGTGGACTGTTGGATGCTATCAAACCTTTCTTTCCTGGGTATGGTACTTTTTTGATTAGTTCTAAAATCATCAATAGTACTACTCTGAGGTATTTACAACTGTTGAAGGGTAAAAAGGTTGTTCATCCTACACACCCTCTGCTACTCAGAGAAACTGAAGAAAACATTGATGAATGTAGGCTCATCCATGTGAGTGATAGAGATGCTAGAAGAATAGCAGAAGTACATGCTGGATTTTTGAAGAGTTTAGGAGCTGAGGTTGGAAGTGGAGAATCTCAGGATCTGACTGTGAGGTAGGCAAGGATTTTGGCTCAACCAACCAAAATCTTATCAAAAAGAAAAGCTGATAAGAGTCCTGCTGTCTCTGAAAGCAAAAAGGTTGCTAAAACTAAGAAGAATACTGGACCAAGGGCTACAAGGAAGCCAAGGAAATTAGTGTTGACTGATTTAACTGATGAAGAAAAGGATAAAGCTGACCTTGAGGCAGCTATTGCTAAGGTTGCAGCACTTGAGAAAAAGGAAGAACTGCTAAAGGATGGATATGATTGTGGAATTGACCCAAAGGCATTTGAAGATATGTACTCCAAACTTCCTCAAAGGAATGATCCTGACAATCTGCTTGCTCAACAGACCCTATATGGACCAGCTAATGGTAAGAATCCTACGTATCTTGGTAACAAATCAGCTTTTAGAAATGTTTTTAAAAGGCTTCAATATCCTTCAGAGATCCCAGTTAAACGTGCTTTTGATAAAATTTTCAAAGGAGTTAATTTTAAGAAAGATCTTGCTCTTTCTGAGAATCAACCATCACCTGAGCCGTTTAACACACTTCAAACTAACCCATCAGAATCTCAAGCTAATTCAATATGTAATGATGCAGCACAAGCAAATACAAGTACTGCACCTGTCGTTCACGATGTGAATGAGGATGAAGATTCTGATCGCACACCCTCCCCACCTCCTCAAAAATATGAATCACTCATAAACAAAAATCTCTCAACTCTGGAACTTTCTCCAGAATCTAAAGAAAACCAACAAAATGATCACCAAAATGAACCACATACACCACCCCTAGAAAATAACCAAAACAATCCACCATTGTCACCACCTGTTGTTGAACAAATAATTCCCACCTCAGACTCTCTCAAAACACTTGAACCAAAAGAAAATATCAATCCAGACTCTGAGGTCTCTCATAAACCCAACTCTCCAGTAATTACTTTTGAAAAATCCCCACAAAATGTGGCGGTGGACAACACTCTTACTGTAGTATTACCAACCAACCAACAACCACCTCCAGATCACACCACCAATCCTGATACTCTGATGCAAACCCTCTCTGATGATTGCATCTATATCCCTCCTTCCTTACCCTCTAGGATCCTAAATGAACCCATGGCTAAAACCAAAGAGGACATTTCTAAAATGCTAAAAGTTGTTGACAAGAACATTAGGAGGATCCAAAATGCTATTCCTAATAGGACTATTGAGTCAGCAGAAATTGACAAGGAATGTGACCTTATGGAAGTTGGACTGCAAAATATGTTAAGGGCAATCAGAGTTTCCTATAAAAGAGATTTGGAATTTCAAATTGAATTGGCTAGAATCAAAGCTGAACAAGAAAAGAAAGAAGCTGAAGAGCGTGAAAGGAAGAGGTTGGAAGCTGAAAGGCTTGAGAAAGAAAGGTTAGAGGCTCTGGCTAGAGAACAAGCTAGGTTAGCAGAAGAAGCAAGAGTTGCTGCTGAACAGGCAAGGCTTGAACATTTAGCAAGTAATGCACTAGAGTTTGCCCTTCTTATGAGAGATGATCAAGATAGACTGAAGCAAAAAGTTGATGAACACTCTGGCATTCTAGTTTCCATCCTTGAGACTCTCAAAAGCATTAATGATAGACTACCCCCTCCTCCTCCACCTCAACCTTAGGAATCTATGCACTTGTAATTCATAACTTTTGTAACTTATTTTCAGAATTTGTTGTTTATCATGTTTGTGAACTTGTTAATTTTGATCAATATTTAAGTACTTGTTTTATCTTGCTTAATTATTTTTTTTGATTATATTTGGTTAATTATCTTCATGCATGCAAATGTTTTTGAGACAAATATCAAAACACAAGATTCCAAAACAAATTAAAGAGTTTTATTCCAAAAAATAATTGTTGATTACATAGGTTCTTATCCACCTTTTCACTTGGATTTTACATCAGAAACAGCTTGTTCTGATTCTAGATGATGAGAATCAGAAGGTGAGGACGGGTATTCTTCCCTAGGAGGAACATATGTACTCAGGAATTCTTTCCAGTCAGAATCCCATTCAGATTCTGACTCAGAAGATGACTCCTTTCGTTTGGTCTTGGATCTTGTTTGATAATTGGGTCTGATAGGAGCAGAAGTTGATGCTTTCATCTTCTGAGGATTCTTCTTAGACTCTGAGTCTTGTAGAATCTTCACTTTCTTCTTCTTCTTCTTCTCCTGTGATTTCTTACTCTCGATCACTCTTCCATCCTTCTCCATTGTTGTTTTTCAACTTGAAATGGAAGTGTTGAGTGAAATGACAAAGGTTTTTGGTCTTCATATAAGATTTCAAAATTGACATGTTTATGGTTTTACGACAAGTCATTTAATTGATTTAGTTGTAACCACTTTCTTAAACATTGAATGTCTTGAAAAACTCCCTTTGACCATTTTTTTCAAACTTGGCATTTATTATCTTGTCCGTTTCTTTGTTTATCTTTTTGTTTAATGACAAAAGGGGGAGTAAGAGTATATTAATTTTCTGGAACGCTATACCTGAAGCCAAATATTCCAAATTTTGCTTATAATTTTTTTATGTTCTGACTTATATATGAAGGAAAATTTCTATTTGAAATCTGAACTTATTATACATGGTACATATAAGAGAAGAGTGCAATTTTCTTTTATAAGTATCAGACTTAGGGGGAGAGCTTGCAAACCTAGCCTCTGATAGTCAAGTGTATAAGTCTAGTTCAAAATTCAAATAAATTTTTTTAAACTGATTTAATTAATCATTGCTGAACTCAGGGGGAGTTTGCAAAACTCATAAACCTGAGAGAGGCATGATATAATTAATCAACAACCATTGTAAATTAATACTTGGTTTGTCATCAATCAAAAAGGGGGAGATTGTTGGAACAAAAAAGGTTCTGACATAACTCAATTAAGTTTTGATGATAACAAAGGTATTAATATACAATAGGGTATACTAATTATTTACTCTAGTGTGCTGATATACAAGCTAAAATTTTATATTCACTATGAGTACATTTGAAGCTCTGAAAATGGGAAGCAAATTCTGACCAGAACATGCTCATCAGAAGATGCAATGTCAAAGTCTCGTCAGAAGCTGCATATCAGAGGCTATTTCATCAGAAGCTATGTTTTGAACACATCATGTTCTGATGCTTGCAGTGAAGGCCGTTTTGTCAGAAGAACATTCTTTGCTACAATGATTGAATTTCATCATCTTCTGACAACTCAAAAGCTGGAGAATCAACCTTATCCTTAGAATAGTGACGTTAGTACTATTGTACGAAATTTTTACCAGAATTGGACAAATCTTCATTCCCAAGTTTGGTAGTACACAAAGGTTACCTGATATGGTTCAAGATCGTACTATTACCAGCTGGCACAATCTCCTGCAACAAATTCAAATTCAAGACGCTCCACTCCTCATTAAAAATAGGAGTGGTAGTGAAGTTTTGTGTTCACAACAATTGAACAATTTGAAAGAGCTGTTACTCTGCAAAAATCATTCTGTGCACAAAACAACTTGAATACAACTTGAACTCATTTGAAAAATCCAAGACTCAAGCTTCAGCTTCTGATTCATACAGTTGTTGAACCTTAGATTTCTTTTATTAGGACTCTAAGATCAGTCTTGTAATTGAGTTGTATTTTTACTTATTCTTTTGAACATTGATTTGTATATCAGTGTTCACAGACTCTGTTTTTCTTGTAAAGTTGTTTGAAGTCTCTTGCTTTTGTGCTTGAGCAAAGGAAGTCTCTTGTAAGTGTTACTTGAGCATTGGAAGTCTCTTGCCTGCGTGCTTGAGCAATTGTAATCTTGTTTGATTATAGTGAACTCCCTTGGAAGTGCAAGAGGACTGGACGTACTCTCGATTTGTGAGAGGAACCAGTATAAATCTCTGTCTCTATCTCTCTCCCTTTCTCTCATACTTTTTAAGTTGCTGTTTGATTGTGTTTTGTTTTCTAAACCGCTGCAAACTCTGATAAGTTTTTATAACTTAAAAGAATTTTTCATACTACCCAAAACACAATTCAACCCCCCATTCTTGTGTTTTTCACACCTTCATACATCTTGGACCTCTATTCCCTCATCTGACACTCCCCTCATCCTTGTTACTCCTACTCATAAACCCATTTCTACAGATATTACCACTTCCATCCCCACATCTCAATCTGACCCTACTCTCACACCTAACTCTGACCCATCACCTCAATCTACCACTCCTCATCCTTCCACTATCCCTTGCCATACTCAAAGACAATCCACTAGACATAAACACCCACCTTCGCACCTCAAAGATTACATTTATTCATCCATCACTGATCATCCACATCAACAATCCTCGGGTAGTCTTTATCCTTTTTCTAAATACATTTCTTTTTCAAAATTGTCACCTTCACACTGTTTCTTTGCTTTGTCTCTTACTGTTCACACTGAACCCAAAACCTATGTTGAGGCTGTTAAGTTTGATTGTTGGAGGCAAGCTATGCAAACTGAATTGTTAGCTCTTGAGAAGACTAGTACTTGGTTCCTTGTTGATAAACCACTACATGTTAAGCCAATTGGATGTAGGTGGTTTTATAAAGTCAAACATAATGCTGATGGTACAGTGGAAAGGTACAAAGCACGCCTTGTTGCCAAGGGTTATAACCAGATTGAAGGTTTGGACTACTTTAATACTTATTCTCATGTGGCTAAACTCACCACTGTTAGACTTATCATTTCTTTAGCATCTATTCGCAATTGGTTTTTACATCAGTTAGATGTTAACAATGCATTTCTCCGTGGAGATTTGCAAGAAGATGTGTACATGACTCCTCCTCCCAATGTTGCAGCCAAGGCTAACCAAGTTTGCAAATTAGTTAAGTCACTTTATGGTCTTAAGCAGGCTAGTCGCAAATGGTATGAAAAGCTCACATCTCTCCTTCTCTCTCACAACTATAGACAAGTTGCTTCTGATCATTCTATGTTCACCAAGCAAACTGCATCTACATTCACAGTTTTACTAGTCTACGTTGATGACATTATCTTGGCTGGGAATTCTCTCTCATAATTTGTACACATCAAGACAGTCTTACGCTCTGCTTTCAAGATCAAAGGTTTGGGTGTGTTAAAGTGTTTTCTTGGTCTTGAAGTTGCACACTCCTCTACATGAATCTCTCGTTGTCAACGCAAGTATTGCCTTGATCTTCTTAGTGACTATGGACTTAGTGGATGTAAACCTGTTTCCACTCCTTCTGACCCTTCTATTAAGCTTTACAATGATGATTCAACACCTTTTGAAGATGTTTCTGCTTACAGACGCCTTGTTGGACGATTACTTTATCTCAACACTACTCGTCCCGATATAACTTTCATCACACATCAGCTTAGTCAGTTCCTCTCATCTCCCACATAGACTCATTACAATGCTGCTCTCCGTGTTCTTAGATACCTTAAGGGTTGTCCTGGCCGTGGTTTATTCTTTGCTCGATCTTCTCGTCTTCATCTCCAAGGCTTTTCTGACGCAGACTGGGCCGGGTGTAAGGATTCTCGCCGCTCTAGTTCTGGCCAGTGCTTCTTCTTGGGTCATTCTCTTATTTCATGGCGTACCAAGAAGCAACTTAGTGTTGCTCGTTCCTCCTCTGAAGCAGAGTTTCGTGCCCTCACAGCTTCCACTTGCAAACTCCAATGGCTACTTTACTTACTTCGTGACTTATGCATTATTCTACCCAAGACACTAGTTATCTTTTGTGACAACCAAAGTGCCTCACACATTGCTGCCAATCCGGTTTTTCACGAACGCACAAAACATTTAGATATTGATTGTCACATCGTGCGTGAAAAACTCATGACAGACATTATGAAGCTTTTACATGTTACTTCCAAGGGTCAACTCGCAGATTTTTTTACCAAGTCTTTGCTTCCTCAGCCTTTCTCCATCTTACTGTCCAAGTTGGGATTAGTAGACATTTACCAACTTGAGGGGGACTATTAACTTGTATGAAGTATTAAGTGTAGTACATAATTAGGATTAGTGTAGTACACATTTTGTATAGTACAAGTTACTGCTTTGTAGTGTAGTTTAGTACCGTATCTAAAGCTATACTCTATAAATAGCTTTTGTAATTTTTTTTTCAGATAATGAAACAATGTTATTTTCATTGATTTCTGATCTCATAATACTCATATTCAAGGGAATGGATATATTCCCAACAAAGTTTGTTGTCTCCTTAATTTACCTACTTACATTCTTCTCATGCTTATAAAATAAAAAATTGATTTTGAAGATTGCATTTATTAATAAAACTAAAAATATATAAACCCTTATATCAATGTTTTTGAATAACCAAGTGATTAGATTTAAACACGGTTGATGAGCTGCAATTGATAACTAAACATATTTATATTAATAGTCATGAATGAGTATTTATCTAATTTTTTTTCAAAATAATATTTCAAATAAACATTTGATCACATTGTTTATGCAAATAAAAACTCATGTCTACATTACATTGTTTATGCAAACAAAACTCATGTCAATTATAAGCCACTATGTTTAATTTAATAGTGAGAAATTTGGATAAAATGCATGAGATTCTATGTTCGATCTTCATTGGTTTCATTGTAAACCAAAAAAAAAAAACTCATGTCAACTATTGAATAACATTTATTAAATTGCAAGCGTGTGTTTTAGTTTTCTTTTTCCCAAGTAAGAGTTAAACTAGGTATTATATATGAGAATTAGAGAAGAAGGAATAGAAAAGAAGGAAGTTTAGGAAAATTTTAAAATGGACCACTAATAAAAGTAGTCCATGATGGATCGGTCTTAAAAAAATATTTAAAATTTTATCACTGACATACATTCTTGTTTGAAAGTATAAATTAATAGTCGTTATAATTTTTTCGATTGAAATAATGATTTAATTGATACTTATTTTGTTAAAATAATAAATAGTAAAAATATAACTCTTATTGAACTAACATTAATTATATCATTTTTTAGCCGTAAAAAATAAGCGGCTCGTGATTTTTTACTTTTAAAAAGTATTACCAACAACTGTTAAAATTTTTGATAATTTTAAATATTATTAATCTATAATAAAGCACTTTTAAAGATGGTTCACGATAGTATTAAGCCGAACCCAACTCAGATGGTTTGAATAATATGTTACCTAGAATGGGGTTGAATTTGCCTCAATAAACCAAATCAACCAAAGACTAATCTCTTTCTGACACGTGGGAGTGTGACATAAAAAATAGGTAGAGCTCCCTCTCGTCACCTGACCACCATGCCATGGTGTTCCCCCTAACTTCCAGAACTTTCTGAGCTAAGATAAGAACCATCCACTCCAATTGCTATTTGAGGAAATTAAGAAATTCAATAAAATAACTTATTAATTGTTTTCAACGTGTCTATTATATTAATAATTAATCATTTTTAATCTCAATTTTACCATATTTATCTTAATTAATAAATAAATATTATTAAAATGTTTTTTCTCTTAGATTTTTCACTTCTTTATCAATTATTCACTATAAAATAGTTTTTTTTTATCAAATAAAGCCTATATAGTAAAGAGAAAAAAATATTATCGAACATATTTTTTTATTTTTGTTTTTATTTTTACCAATAGTTTAATCTGATTCGGAGGTTAGTTATAACATCAAGTGATTTTAGCCTCCTCCAAATATAAAGAATGATCCTCTCTCTATCAAGTTATTTTGATTACACCATCTTTTTTGTTGACAACGATCACATAATTAATCTTACAAAACTATTTTGATATTACATGATCTTCCCACGATTGCTTTTTGGTGGCAACTTATCTACAAATATATTTTGGATTTATTTTGACAAAGACATTATTTTTTACTACAAAATTTACTAGATATACGTTATGACGTGGCATTAGATACCCTATCCACGTAATCTTAATAATATAACTAGACGCCGACCCGTGCGTTGCACAGGTTTGATGGAGCTTCATACATATATCAATCATGGTTGCTACCAATCATGGCTATTGCTTGGAGTTAAAGATGTTATGTTTAATCACAATAGTTAAATTTGATATAAAAAGTAAAAAGTTGCTATAAATTAGCTTATTAATCATACAATATTTTTGTTAAAGCCCTCTTAAGTGGATATCTTTAGTTGATTGAAAATGTCAAACTAAAAGTCTAAAATGTGCTATAGAAGGTCTAAATGTGTTATATTTCAAAGATCTCAAGGTAGAGCTTTAAACCTTGCTAATGTAGTTTGAAGTTAAAGAGTTTTAATTGATAGTGAATGTTAAAGATACAAAAGTTAAAATGGAGAGAAGACAATGAAACATAAATACAAATTAAAGCATATTAGTAGGATTTCAAGAGAGCATTGTGTTCCATGATAAAGAGAAAGAATAGCTTAAGGGATATTACTCAAGAGTGCCTATCAATGTACACATATTTCTTAAAGAAATGAAAAATTATTACATATATACCATACATGACTTCTCACAAATCACAATGTGTAAATCTTATGTAGGATTACACACTATTATCATAGTCCCTAATACCTACAAAACAAATTAGTCCCTAATACCTACAAAACAAAACCATGACCTCCCTCCAACAATTAGCGATCTCATATTCTAAAGTTAATCAACCATTATCAATCTCTCAACATTGCCTTATAACTCAAGTTGCTCAAAACTTTGTCTAAGAAGTAAGAACTAATTAAAGGAATCACCTTCAAATTTTATCACATCATATATTAAATCAAAAGGAACCAATTAAAGGAACCAGTTCATCTCTCAACCTTCAAAACTATGTTTCAAGAATACAGAATTGTAGCATCAAATCAAAATAAAGTTGATGAACCACAGAAATTTGATAGCAGAAAGTGATGCCATTGGTTATCACTCAGTCACTAATACCTACAAAACAAATTAGTCACTAATACCTACAAAACAAAACCATGACCTCCCTCCAACAATTAGTGATCTCATATTCTAAAGTTAATCAATCATTATCAATCTCTCAACATTGCCTTGGCAATTCATCATCTAACTCAAGTTGCTCAAAACTTTGTCTAAGAAGTAAGAACCAATTAAAGGAATCACCTTCAAATTTTATCACATCATTAAATCAAAAGGAACCAATTAAAGGAACCAATTCATCTCTCAACCTTCAAAACTATGTTTCAAGAATACAGAATTGCAGCATCAAATCAAAATAAAGTTGATGAACCACAGAAATTTGATAGCAGAAAGTGATGCCATTGGTTATCACTCAGTCACTCTCTCAAGTTAGTCCCTAATACCTACAAATCAAAACCATAAAGAGGAGAAAAATCTTGGCATAGAGGAAGAATGTTGATGGATCATAAAAAGTGATGCCATTGGTTATAGAAGGTTATAGGAGAACACTCACTCACTCTCTCAAGTTAGTCCCTAATACCTACAAAACAAATTAGTCCCTAATACCTACAAAACAAAACCATGACCTCCCTCCAACAATTAGTGATCTCATATTCTAAAGTTAATCAATCATTATCAATCAAAACCAGTCATTATTATCCACAAAGAAGACTCACAATTAGGGATACTAATAAAATATCAGAATATATATTAAGCATATTACGAAATACTACATTCAAAAACTCTAAAAGCTAATAAGGATACTCAATTATAAATCCAGAAAATATGTCTTTTGCACATAGAGGACACCATTATAAACAGAACAAAGTCAGTTGTGAGTAAGAATACTCAAAAGTACTTAAGCAAACCAAGGATACTCAAACAACACTCAGTTATAATTAAAAAGCATAAATCCAGGTTAAAACTAAAGTAAATCAAATTATCATTCAATCGTGAGCACTACAACGGATGATCTGAATCAGGAGTTTTGTTGGTGGGTTCTGAAGAGTGAAAATGAGCTTGTCTCCAGCTTGGAGGTTGTTTCTTCTCACAAATTTGGACCACTCTTTTGATATATATTTTTCAGCTGCATTCCTTCCCGCTGTAATAAGCTTGCAAGAGAATGTATCTCCTGCTCCAGCTTGGACCAACATCTTGTTTTGTTTTTCTCCCAAAAACAATGTAGACAATTGCTTAGGAAAATGCTATTGAAATTAAATTTTTATTAGAAACTAATTTTTGATATATTATAAGTTGTTAAACATGCAAAACATATAAATAACTGTTACCATGACTTGAGGTCTTGCATCAGCTGCAGCAACTGTAGTTACAATCTTCTCCCAACTATAGCTTCCATCAGGATTCAACTTTACAATTACTGGTTTCCTTGAATGCTTAGACTGCAATTAATCATCATTATACATCATTTAACGGTAAAATAATATTCTTTGTGTAATATATATATTTGATTAATATCATTCATTTCTTACTTACCTGATGTTGTTTGTTTGATTTCTTTGGTGTGGACTTCAAATATTTTTTTCTCTCAGATGCACGAATCTTCAAATTTGGCTTCAAAAAGATTAGGGGTTAATAGGTCGTTACCCCCTGCTAAGTGGGCGTGTTTTGCATTACCCCCCTACTAAAAATTCCTTTAAGATTCTCCCCTTGCAAAATATTTTTTTTTGGTTTCCCCCCTTGGGTGCTAGAAATTTGCACTTTTTAAATCGGTTGAATAGAATAACCGATTTAAAAAATAGCACTTTTTAAATCGGTGGAACAAAATAACCGATTTAGAAAGTGCATCAAAGGGGGGGACTCAAAAAAATTTACTTTGCGAGGGGGGAATCTTAAAAGAATTTTTAGTAGGGGTGTAATGCAAAACACGTCCACTTAGCAGGGGGGTAACGACCTATTAACCCAAAAGATTAATATCATTAATATCACTAATATGTTTAATATAATTGATAGGACTAATATGATTCATTTGTTACTTACGTGTCGTTGTTTGCTTAATTCCTTTGGGGTAGACTTCAGAATTTTCTGTTTTTTACATGGAGGGGGGGGACTTCAAAGACACAGCTTGTTTGTTGCCTCTAGGTTTCTTGCACCTCTTGGAATTTGGCTCATCTTGATCATCATTATTCTTGGAATTTTGACATGGAGGGGGGGACTTCAAATACACAGCTTGTTTGTTGGCTTTAGGTCTCTTGCACCTCTTGGAATTTGGCTCATCTTGATCATCATTTTGATGCTTCCTTTTCAAAGTTTCCTTGTGGGCATGTATTTGGAAATATTGTGATCAGTACTGAATAATAAAAAATGAATAGTTATTACAAAAAAATAATAAAGGCATTATGATTACCTCTGGTGGAAATTCAGTTTTCACAGGTTGAAGTGGAGGGTAAATTCTCATCCAAAAAGTATTCTCGTCAATCACATAGCTAAGTGTCACCCTTGTTGGTATAGCAAATCCAAAATATCGAGAAACACACACTCCAGAGGAGAGCTTGATACCACTATTGGATTGGAGATATCTAACCATGAATTTCATTTTTTTGGGACCCCTGATCCAACCAAATGTGTGCTTTATAAACTCACTTTTCATTTTGTTGAAAAAAGGCTGAGAGATTTCAATTGGTACCTAAATAGAATGATCAAAAGTTAAGGTAGTTTCAAATTTAAAAAAGCATTAAATAAGAAAGAAAAATACAAAAATACAATATATACCAGATTTGGATCTATGGTAGTGTCAAAAATGTGTTTCCATTTTTCTCTTTCTTCAGGTGTTGGTAATCTGTAATTACAAAGATGCATACAGTCCATATTTGTGAATATTAAAACATATACATTGAATAGATAGTGAAACTAAATGCATAAACCCTAAATATAAGAACATTAATACTGCATGGACAGACAAACTAAATGTATGAACCCTAAATATACACAGATTGAACATTAGGAAGTGGCACAGACTACACATTTGTAAACATGGGAAAAAGAGATATACCTCCTTGAAGTAGAAGCCATTGATGCAAGATAGAACTGGAGGAGAATGAACTTCCTGGTTCATAGAAAATACATGGTTAGGAAAAAATGTTTGACAAACCCTGAATGAGTCTAGACCAGGAAAAAAACCAAGAAAGGAAAGACTTTTCTCAAACAAAAATTAATCCCCAACAATATCAGAAATATAAAACCCCAAAAAGAATGAATCAAATCTAAATCAAGAGAGACATGAATAATGTAGCAGAAAGAATTGAATCGAAAATTACAAACATTTACCTCAATTGAAGAATCAAATAATCAAAGGAGACAGAATGTGGAAGGAAGGGTGAACTGAACAGACAGGCATACGCTACACTCCTTGTGTTTGCATATATCTGTTGATACTTACCAATGCAGTAATGGATATCTAATTAAATGGTTTCTCTTCTCACCCCTCTGTATTCTTTTGCACCCCCTTAGTTTTCTATTTGAAATTAAAAAAGAAGTATACCCCTTTGTTTTCATATTAAAATTCCATATTAGTAGGAAATAGAAATTTAAAGTTAATAATTCAACATAAGAGTGATATCATCGATTATTTTTGTTAGAACCCTCTTAGGTGGATATCTTTAATTTATGTTAAGCTAAAAGTCTAAAATGTGTTATATGTAAGGTAGAGCTAAAATGTTTGAAAGTTTTGATCTTCTAAGAGTGATATCAAATTCCATGTGTGATGCTCTAAAGATGTACTTGCCTGCATGCTAGCCATATGCAGTGATCTTTTCCCTTGGAGCTGAACAACAACACTGAAAAGGTATAATTGGAACAACTCTTTTGAGATTTCTGTAGCCATGTTCAGTGTCTTTGCATGTTATTTCATTGGGTAGATAACCTGCTAACTGCCATGTGTATAAAATAATGGCGTGTGAAAATGGCTGGCTGGATTCACCAAGATTTTCTGCATTTAAAAGAGACTGCGCATGGTTACATGTTAAGTGGGATTGGCTGTTATTTACTGCCCACCTGTCAAATGAGAGGCTTAATTAGTTTGTAGAAGCAATCACACCATATATAGTGTGACATCCTCAGAGGTATAAGCAAGCAATTGTTTGGTTAGATCATCATGGTGGAAATAGAAAGAGAGATGATCAATAAAGTTACAGAGATGCTAAAGAAAGGTCCTCTATACTGTCTCAAGGAGTTTAGGAAGTTCTCAGTAGCTGTCCAACATCCCAGTCTCTGTTCATGTACCCTATCCTCCAAAGAGCATAGTTTTCTTCATTACGTGACTCGATATAGAGATGAGATGAGGTTGTGTGCTCCTTTAATATCATTTGTTGAAAAAACATCAAGCCAAAACCAGAAAGCAGTGGCAGATCTGTTGGATCAGATGTCATATGTGAAGGAAATCATCCACATGCATCAAACCAACCTTGTTGGGTACATCCATGATTATGAGGTAAGTTATGGTCAAACCACCAAACCTTGTGACCTTGAGAAACTCCAAGAGAGGATTGAAAAAATAAAAAACGGCATCCATGAAGACACGACCATGCTTGTGGTCAGAACAATCACCCTCAAAACACTTGAAGCTGAAATGAAGCATTTAGAAGAGGATGTATCTGCGTTGTCGAAGAAAGCAGAGTTTGCTGAGAGTTATAGACAGCATCTTTATAACTTTTGGTCTATGGTTGACACGTTTGCTAGACATTATGCATTGTATTAGACATCATGCATTGTATTAGTCATTATATTAGTATTATCAATGATGTTTTTTTTAATGTGTTTAATAAAGTGGTGTCTTGGGATGTCTCATTTCAAGGTGTATGTTCAATTCTATTGCCAATTATGTAGTTGTTTTTGAATTAAATATAATCTCCCAATTAATATTTAAAAACCATGCCAAGACACAGTGGTGGTAAACATTGCATAAACATTAGATTAAACATAGAGATTATAAGATTAAAGTTCAAATTCATACAAAGTTAGAACATTACAAAATGGAGAGGAAAACAACTTATTATAAGATTAAAGTGCTAGACCAAAACAAACAAAGTTCAAATTCATACAAAGTAAGAGCATTGTAGACTCAAAAGTGAAGCATTATAGACTAAACACATTTGTAAGCTATTTCAAAAACCTAAAGGCAGGAAATGTCTTATCACTGTCGATTGATTCATAATCTTCGCTATCACCGTTCACTGATTCCACAGAGTATTCAGAATCCTCAGACAGATCATTACTGCCTGTACCTTCAACTACAAGTATAAAACGGTTGTCGTAATTTGTATATGTGAGACCAACTGGAGTTGGTTCTTGGAAGCCAAAGTATTTGCAGGCAAGTATGCCATTTGACATGTAACAGTCGTCCCCACAAACAAAAAGAGCAACACGGAAAGAGCGTCCATCTTCATGCTGCAACCATCCAAAAGAATCTGTACGAAGTCATTCAATCCAAGCTGTTTTAAATTTCGGACAAAGTTGAATCCTCGACTAAAAAGGAGAAGTTATGTCAATAAACAAATTCTATACAAAAACTGCATCATACATCATAGCTTTAATTCTATACAAATTCTATAATTAAATTAAAGATCATATTGCAAGGAGAGACATAGCTTTAATTGTTACCAATGATCATTTACTCTAATAAACATTAGAACAATAATGCTAGGGTTGCTCTTTACTACTCCACAATAATTCTTTCTTATACTTACATAATTCCTTCACAAAGTACCTTCATATGTATGCTTACTCTTACATCTTTTTTATCAGTATAATTCATAGCATAAGACAATACCTCATATGGATAGATGATAGTTTGAAATGACTTTGTCTCCTTTCTATCCACCCGACCTGATAGAATTCTTAGGTAATTCAAAACAAAACAAAAAGATTAACTAAACTTATGCTTATCAATTTGCTTTTATGTGGACCAACAGAAAAGAAAAACATAATGCAGCAAGATAGACACCATGTTATAATGCTAATTCATCACCTACATTAGACTTAACAGAAAATATTGTTCATTGTAATAATGATTCGAGAAAAATATTCTGCAGATAAACTCTAAAGGATCTTAAAAAAGTCTCTCCCACTTAGGTTATAATATCAAACGCGCAAATGATAATTCTTTTATCTGGTTTATGAAAACACATCAGTGATTTATGAGAGTGTTCGAAATTTGGTCTATGAAAATGTTGAATATGTTTCCCTAAAAACTCTTTTTTAACTATCTCCTTCGGGTTTATGAAAGTGATTGAAATTTGGTTTGTGAAAATATTGAACCAATGAAATAATTTTCAGTACAGAAATATGGTTTAGGATGATTAAACTAATTCATATACTGTATTCAACTATAGTCAAAAGGAAAACTGATGACACCAAAGATTAAGCTATAATCAAAGCAATAAACAAATAAAATGAGCCAGAGATTAAGTTAACCTAACGATACCAAATCATATTTAGAAAAACTGATGTTCATCAACCTATTGATTTAATCAAAGGATAATGAAACAAACCTGATGGGTGGAGATGCCATGTGAAAAACAGTGGGAGATGAGATTGTATAAGGAACCAAGAATGTTGGATATATATGATGGTGGCAGAACAGACACTACTAAGGGATGAGGTTTGAGAATCCCTAATGATAAATAGAGGGTAGGATAATGGTATGTTTTGTTGGGCCAAGCCCAAATCACAAAAACAATGCCTTTCATATATTGGAATGAGAAGAAGGAATTAACATTGAATGAAAAGAAATGCGACCAATGCATGTTTTGGCAAGATAGCTTATTGAAGAAGTAAATGATATTTATCTGCAATGAACAAAGCATTCAGGACACAACTGGTGCAATCCCATCCAGCACTTAAAGAGGGTGGAAGAGTATAAGATGGGCAAAATCAGAAATCATACTTTTGATGCGATTTACATGTGGCAAAACAAATCTTGCAAGCAAGGATAAAATGGTATTTCAATATGATTTTGATAAGTTAAGATGAATTAGATGTCAACTATGTATTGATCAAAGTTCAATCTTTATAGATGATTAGCCACATGTTGTGCTAGCTTATTGAGCAATCTAGGGCTATTAGACTTTAGCCTAAACATACAATTAAATGTTCAATATTGAATAGAACTAATTTGTGCATAAAACATAAATATTGCTTGTACTTCAAAATGAAATGTCTAAGATTTAACCCAACCATGTTCATTCAATAGTCAATACAAACGCATGGCATCAATGGCCATATCCAAAATATTTGTTAATTCCTAATTCATAGAGTCTAACAAACACTATCATTAGCCCATAATTCTAAATTCACATAAAGCCTCTCAAACGTTAGCTCGAATTATATTCACGAACAGAACATTTGGTGGATTAGACAACTGGAATTGCAACCTATCCCCCTTCCTAATATCATTGGCATTCATGAACTCAAACCACCCTGTACTTATATACATCTCTTCATAGCCTCCGTCTCTTTCGTAGGTGATGAGGGTGCATTTGATTATGTCTCCACTGTGTTGAGCCTTCATGACAATGCTGTATCTACCCCTAAGAACGCGCCTAAAGCAATTAGCTGGCACATGCTAGCACATACAAAACACAATGGAAATTAATCAGTTCATAAAAATATACAAACTGCAGTAAAACTGGTATCAATATCTCACCAGAACTTGCTCCTTCTTTGAACTTGCATAAGCCTTTGTGATGAGAAGCTCCCAACCATATACACGGTCATTTCTAAATTCAGGCATCTGGTAGTTGTTGCGATCATCATCCTCTTCCTCGCCCACTGACTCTTCAGATTCATAAGATCCTTCAACATGGCTGTTCTCATCATCTGAGTCATCGCTTGACAGAATTTCAATTGGATTGTTTTTTATAACGGTCATTTTGAAGCGATTGTCAATAATCTCATATGTCAGAATGACATTAACGGGCTCTTGGAAACCAAAGCACTTTGACACAAATCTGCCATTGATCATATAACAATCACTGCCATCAAGACAGAGAGCTACCTTAACTGTCTCTCCATCATGGAGCCGCAAAGATCCCAGAATTTGTTTACGAAGTTGTTCATTCCAAACCTGCTTGAACTTTGAACAGATTTCAATTTCTCGCTGCATTCATTAAGTAGAAAAATTAATGTACTGTACTAATAATAATACATTCATTATCTGAAACATATCCTTTATAATAATATAGGATGGTAATACCTTATTTGGATAGATGCAGGTTTGGAATGACTTGGTGTTCTTTCTCTCAGCGCGAGCCCTTCACAAATTTTGAAAACATATGAATTAGAAATGAGAAATCAAAGAAGTGGAGGTATGACATGTGAGGCAAACATTAGATTTGGGAAACCAAATAAGCATAAATTTCACAAAACCTCACATATGTTGTTAAGAGGCCTAGAATACTCTTAAGCTGGAGTCCATGCATTTTTCTATCAGTGTCTCACAATACTCTCTTGCTTGATAAGCAAGAAACCAACTATAAAATAAACATAATCATATAGTCTTTTTCAACAATTATGATAGGAAAAACAACTAACTAATTGGAAGCCAGAATAACATTTCAACTCCAATTTCCACCCCCAAAAAAACAATCTGCCTATAAGTCTGCAAGAGCTGCTGCTGAGCAGGCAATAATTTGCCCTTCTTATGAAAGAAGATCAAGATAAACTGAAGGAGAAGGTTTATGCACATTCTGACATTCTGGCATCCATCCTTGATACTCCGAAGAGCATTAATGAAAGATTACCCCCTCTTCCTCAACCTCAACCCTAGGATTCTAAGCACTTTAATTCATGTTATTTTGTTATGTATTTTGTTGTTCAAAATCTGTTTTATTATGATTGTGGAACATGTTATCTTTTAATTTCTAAAGTACTTGTTTTGTTTGGTTATTTATTCTGTTTAATTATTTTATGTTATTTACATTATGCATTCACAGATGTTTTGAGACAAATATCAAAACAGAGATTCCAAACTAAATAAAGAGTTCTATTCCAAAAATAATTGTTTATTACATTTGGATTCTACATCAGAAACAGAAACAGCTAGTTCTAAATCTAGCTTTTCATTTAGATTCTACATCAGAAACAGCTAGTTCTAAATCTAGGTTATGAGAATCAGAAGGTGAGGACATGTATTCTTCCTTAGGTGGAACATATGTACTCAAGAATTCTTTCCAGTCAGAATCCCATTCAGACTCTGACTCAGATGAAGACTCTTGTTGTTTGGTCTTGGATCTTGTTTGATAACTGACCCTGACAGGAGCAGAAGTTGATGCCTTCATCCTCTGAGGTTTCTTCTTAGACTCTGAGTCTTGTTGAATCTTCACTTTCTTCTTCTTCTTCTTCTTCTCCTCCTCTGACTTCTTACTTTTGATCACTCTTCTATCCTTATCCATAGTTGTTTTTCAACATGCAATGGAAGTGTTGAGTGAAATGACAAAGGTTGATGGTCTTTATATAGGTTTTCAAAATAGCTAAATTTAATATCTGCACTGTTGGAACAAAAGAGGTTCTGATATGACCCAATTAAGTTTTGATGATAACAAAAGTATTAATGTACAATAGGGTATACTAATTATTTACTCAAAGTGTGCAGATATTCAAGTTAATTTTTATATTCATTGGAAGCACATTGGAAGCTCTGATATGGCAAAACAAACTCTGATCAGAACTTCAAGCCATCAGAAGATGCGTATGTGATTCATCAGAGGATGCAAATTTTACTCATCAGAAGATACATATCAGACTCTGATAAGAGCAGTGAGAGCCATTTTGTCAGAAGAACATTCTCTGCATCAATGATTATACTCTGACATTCCAAAAGCTGAAGGAATCAATCTTATCCACAAAATAGTGACGTTTGTACTATTGTACGAACTCTTTACCTGATTTGGATAAAACGTTTTCCCCAAGATTGATTGTATACAAGGTTACCCGATTTGGTTAACAATGGTACTATCTACAGCTGGCACAATCTCACTGCATCAAATTTGAATCAAACACGCTCCACCTTCATCTATAAATTGGAGCAAGTTTGAAGCTTTGGGATACGACACTTGAACAATTTGAAAAGAGCTGTTACTCTGCTAAAATCATCCTAAAGCACAAAACTGCAAATACAACTTGAACTCATATTCAAAATCCAAGACTCCAGCTTCAGCTTCTGTTAATTCATTAGTTGAACCTTAGAATTTTGTATTAAGATCCTAAGTTAAGTCTTGTTTCAAAAGTTGTATTTATTTTTGTAACTGAACATTGATCTTTATATCAATTGTTCAGACTCTGTTTTTCTTAAACTTGTGTTTTGAAGTCTCTTGCATGCGTGCTTGAGCATTAGGAAGTCTCTTGTTTGTATACTTGAGCATTGGAAGTCTCTTGCTTGTGTGCTTGAGCAATTGTAATCTTTGGTGATTATAGTGAACTCTCTTGGAAGTACAAGAGGACTGGACGTACTCTCAGTTTGTGAGGGGAACCAGTATAAAAATCTTTGTCTCTATCTTTCTCTCTTTCTCTCTACCTTCAAAGTTACTCTTGATTGTGTTTTGTTTTCTAAACCGCTGCAAACTCTGATAAGTTTTCCATAACTTAGAAGAAAATTTCAAATTACCCAAAACACAATTCAACCCCCCCTTCTTGTGTTTTTCATACCTTCAATTGGCATCAAGAGTCTGGTTCTGTTTTCTAATCACCTAACAGTGAAACAGTTTCTAGTTGAAAAACACTATGACTGAAGGAACTCCAAGTGTGAGCATGAAAGCAGATCCTCATGACTATGATGTTGAAGATAAGTCAAGCAACAAGGCACCAAAGTTCAATGGAGATGCTTCTACCTTTTCCTGGTGGAAAGATAGAATCTACAGTCATCTTATTGGTTTAGATGATGAGCTTTGAGACTTGGTTGAAGAAGGGGTAACTTTCCAAGGACTAGATGAAAAGGGAAAGCTATCTGTTGAAGAAAGAAAGAAGTTCACTCCTACAGACAAGAAGCTTTACAAGAAACATCACAAAGTTAATGATCTTCTCATTGGGTGTATTACTCATGATGAGTACCTCAAGATCACAGACAAATCCACTGCCAAGAGCATCTATGACTCCTTGTGTTCCACATATGAAGGGAACAAACAGGTTCAAGAGGCAAAGGCTACTCTTCTGATCCAACAGTATGAACTCTTTAGAATGAATGATGATGAGAATATTGAATCAATGTATTCTAGATTCAAAATTCTTGTGGCTGGTCTCCAAGTTCTAAAGAGAAGTTACACAACCTCTGATCATGTAAGGAAGATTTTGAGAAGCTTACCTTCAAGGTGGAGGCCTAAGGTAACAGCTATTCAAGAAGCTAAAGATTTGGACAAACTTGGCTTGGAAGAATTGATAAGTTCACTCATGAGTCATGAGATTGAACTATCTTCTGATGAGCCTCAGAAGAAGCTAAAATCTGTGGCTTTGCCATCTATTTCAGTTTCATCTAAGGCTCTGAAAGCCAAAGTTGTAGAATCTGAAGCAGAGGAATCTTCCAAAGATAATCAAGAGGAAGGATCAGATGATGATTTCTTTGCACTCTTGTCCAAGAACTTTCAAAAGTGGTCACTAAGGAAGGGCAAAAATTTTCAAGGCAGAGGATCTGGATCAAGAAACAACACCAGCAAAGAGAAGAAGGATGACACAAAAAATTGTTTCAATTGTCATAAGCCTGGACACTTCATGGCTGATTGTCCTGAACTCAACTCCAAGGGTAAAGGAAGAAAGAGTACAATCAAGAACAAAGCCAAGAAGAGTCTGATGGCAACATGGGAGGATATTAATGAACTATCTGAGGATGAAGACTCTGAGGAAGCAAACCTAGCGCTTATGGCCATTGGTGAGTCAGACGATGAAAAGGATTCAGAGTCTGATACTAACGACATTGATGAGGTAATATCTAAAATGTCTAGTACTCAAATGACCAAAGCTTTGAAAGATGTAATGGTGAAGTACATGGAAAAGTTGAGTGAGTTAGATTTTTGCAAACAAAAAATGAAGCTACTCAATGAAAATCTCACCCAGACTCAAGCAAACTATCAAAAATCTCTTAAAACAATTAAGGTGCTTGAGACTGGATGCAGGACATGTCACAAACCTTATGATGAGTATGAAATCTCTCTACAAGAGTTTGTTCACCATAACATAGATAAAACTAGGGTAACTTCTGTAATTCATGGTGGACTTAGCAACTATTACAAAAGACAAGGACTTGGTTCTCTTACATGTCCTGATGTAGGAAAATCAAGTAAACCTGTCTTGTTGAGCAAGTCACCATCAGAATCTTATTCAAACTTTACTAAGGGTACATCAGAACCTCTGACTGTGTCTGGTACTCTTGTGAGCTTGGAACCACAAGATAAGGTATCAGAAGATGACTCATCTTCTGAACCTAAGTCTTCTAAAACTCAGGTTCCCCTCACATCAGTACCCATGTCTACTCAAGTTAAAGCTGTCAAAGTACCAAAGCCTGTTGATAAGCGGGGCACTAATACTTCTAAAGCAAACTTGGTAACTGGTTCTCTGACACACTCAAGAGGAAAGTCTCAGAGACAACATAAGCCTAAACATTTTTCCAAAGGCTCTGTTGACTCCAGATCTTCTGAGTATTCTAACAAGAAGAATAAGATTCTCAAAACTAACCAAAAAAGACCCATCAGAGTATGGGTACCAAAATCTGAAATAGTGTATGCTGCAGGTATGCACCCAAAGAAGAAAAGAAAGCTCATGGTATCTGGACTCTGGCTGCTCACGTCACATGACAGGAGACAAGCTCTTATTCCACACCCTGAATCAACAAGAGGGAGGAACAATAGGGTTTGGTGGCAACCAGAAGGGAAAGATCATTGGCATAGGTACAGTAGGTAATTCTTCTTTGTCAATTTCTGATGTTTGGTTAGTAGATGGACTACATCATAATCTACTTAGCATAAGTCAATTGTGTGATAGTAATTATGATGTTATGTTTAATAAGGATTCATGTACTGTAATCAGAAACTCTGATCAATCCATTGTCTTTAAGGGAAATAGAAAAGGCAATGTGTACAAAATCAATTTTTCTGATTTAAAGGAACAACAAGTGCTTTGTCTTTTGACACTGAGTGATGAAAAATGGATCTGGCATAAAAGATTGGGTCATGCTAACTGGAGATTAATTTCTAAGCTTAGCAAGGACAATCTTGTCAGAGGCCTTCCAAAAATAAAATATCACTCAGACTCACTTTGTGGTACCTGTCAAAAAGGAAAAATTGTCAAAAGTTCTTTTAAGAACAAGAACATTGTCTCTACTACTAGGCCTTTGGAACTCTTACACATTGATCTTTTTGGACCAGTTAGCACTGCTTCAATCAATGGTAAGAAATATGGATTAGTCATTGTAGATGATTATAGTAGATGGACTTGGGTTAAATTTCTGAGAAATAAAGATGATACATATGAAGTGTTTAGCATCTTCTGTACCCAAATTCAAAATGAAAAAGATTCCAAAATTTTGAAAGTAAGAAGTGATCATGGTGGTGAGTTTGAAAATGAACCTTTTGAAAAATTTTGTGAAGAACATGGAATTCTCCATGAATTCTCTTCTCCTAGAACTCCACAACAAAATGGAGTTGTAGAGAGAAAGAATAGATCTTTACAAGAAATGGCACGCACCATGATGCATGAAAATAATTTAACAAAATTCTTTTGGGCAGAAGCTGTTAACACTGCTTGTTATATTCAGAATAGAATCTATATAAGACCTATTTTGAACAAAACAACATATGAACTCTTTAAGGGAAGAAAACCCAATATTTCTTATTTTCATCAATTTGGTTGTACATGTTACATTCTGAATAACAAAGTCCATCTTAAGAAATTTGACTCTAAAGCCTGTAAGGGTATCTTCATTGGATACTCTGAACGCTCTAAGTCATACAGAGTGTATAATTCTGAAACTAACACAGTGGAAGAATCAATGCACGTAAAGTTTGATGATAAAGAGTCTGATGATAAAAAGTCAGAGCCTGTTAAAGATTTGTCAGGATCTGATGAGTCAGAAGATGAAGCTCCAGAGTAAGATAACAACATAGAATCTGTAGAAGACTCTGAAGCTCAAGAAGATGCACCTTCTGATGCTACTCAAGAACATCAAACTATTGATGATAACTCTGAAGAATCTAATATTCCAGGAAACACATTCAAATACAAATCATCACATCCTGAAGAGCTCATTCTAGGAAACAAGAACAGTTCAAGAAAAACAAGGTCAAACTTCAGAGTTGATGAATCATTGTTTGGATTAGTTTCCTTGATTGAACCCAAGACAACAAATGAAGCTCTCTCAGATGATGCTTGGATAGTCGCAATGGAAGAAGAGTTAAATCAATTCAAGAGAAATAATGTATGGGATCTGGTACCCAAACCAAAGCATAAGAACATTATTGGAACAAAATGGGTATACAGAAACAAATTGAATGAACAAGGTGAAGTCACTAGGAACAAAGCCAGACTTGTTGCACAAGGATACAGTCAACAAGAAGGAATTGACTTCACTGAAACATATGCTCCAGTAGCAAGACTGGAAGCAATCAGGTTACTTTTATCCTATGCAGTCAATAATGGTATTACTCTATATCAAATGGATGTGAAAAGTGCATTTCTAAATGGTGTCATTTCTGAAGAAGTGTATGTCAAACAACCTCATGGATTTGAAGATTTAACAAATCCTGATCATGTGTTTAGACTAAAGAAGTCACTCTATGGACTCAAACAAGCTCCCAGAGCTTGGTATGAGTGATTGAGTACTTTTTTGGTTGACAATGGTTTTGAAAAAGGACAAGTTGACAATACACTGTTCAAAAAGACCCTTAAGAAAGACATTTTGATCATTCAAATATATGTTGATGATATCATTTTTGGATCAACTAATGCCACTCTTTGCAAGAACTTTTCTAAGCTTATGCAGGATGAGTTTGAAATGAGTATGATGGGAGAAGTGAAGTTCTTTCTTGGTATTCAAATAAATCAAACAGAGAAAGGAACATTCATTCATCAATCCAAATATATAAAGGATCTTCTGAAAAAGTTCAACTTAGAAGATTGCAAACCCATGAATACTCCAATGCATCCTACATTAAGTCTAGGCAAAGAAGAGTCTGAAGGCAAAGTTGATCAGAAGCTGTATAGAGGTATGATTGGATCTCTTCTTTATCTAACTGCCTCAAGACCTGACATTTTATTCAGTGTATGTTTGTGTGCAAGATTTCAATCAGATCCTAGAGAATCTCATTTCACTGCTGTGAAGAGAATCTTTAGGTATTTGAAAGCTACCTGTAACATTGGATTACTGTATCAGAAATCCAATGACTACAAGCTGATTGGATTTTATGATGCTGACTATGCTGGTGATAGAATTGAAAGAAAATCCACCAGTGGTAACTGCCAGTTCATTGGTGAGAATTTAATTTCATGGGCTAGTAAAAGGCAAACCACCATAGCTATGTCAACAGCAGAAGCTGAATACATATCAGCAGCTAAATGTTGTACACAACTACTTTGGATGAAATATCAATTGGAAGATTATCAAATCAGCAGTAACAATATTCCTTTATATTGTGACAATACTGCAGCTATTCACCTCTCTAAAAACCCTATTTTACATTCAAGAGCTAAGTATATTGAGATTAAACATCATTTTATCAGAGACTATGTTCAAAAAGGTGTAATTGATCTCAAGTTCATTGAAACAGAAAATCAATGGGCTGATATCTTTACAAAACCTTTAGCTGTTGAACGCTTTGATTTTATCAAAAAGAATCTGAACATGATGGAAATCTCTGATTAACTTAGACTCTGATGAAAAATTAAGTTTGTGAGAATCTAATAGTAATCAGAAGATGAAGTCATCAGAACCTTCTGTATCAGAAGTTGTGATGAGAACATCTTCTGACACACTATAAGAATCTGATTAGAAGGTAAATGGTTCTGGCGCGTAAGTAAAAATCTTTTGTAAAAACCCTTTCGCTTTCCCAAACTTACGTGTCAGTTATTTAAATAATCTTCTAATACACATGTCTTGTTGCAAGAGGATAAAGAAGTTGGTTAATGATGATTAGCATTTCAAATTCCCATTTGTGGTAAAATACTCTACTACCCCTGTGTATGTGTACTTGTTTTTTGCGCGTAAGTTTCTATTTAAACACACTAACTGTTCACATTCACACTTTTGCACTCTCACAACGTACACTTTCATTCTTCTAAAACTCAGAGAAATTTCTTTCTCCCTCCTTAGAAACCCTAACTTCCAAATCTCATCCATGGCTTCTTCTTCTACATTAAGTGTTAAAGCATGCATGGTTTTACCAAGAGAATCCAACCCCACTGAGTTTGCTAAGGATCAACGATCATACAAATATGATGAACTAATGGTTGCGATTGAGAATCCCGTTGATCTTGAAAGTATTAGAGTAAACGGTTTTCCTGAAGTTGTTCATCATTACAAGAGACAAGGGTTGGAGTACTACTTTGATGTGTTGAATGGACCAACGTACACAGAGCTTGTTAAGGAATTCTGGATGAAAGCTTCTGTTATCACAAGAGATGTACATAATAGGAGGATCAGGGAGATGGTTGAAGAGAACCCTGAACTGAGAGGTAAAACCCCAGAGCAAATGGGATTGAGACCTTTTGTTTCTACAGAGATTGAATCATTTGTGGCTGGATTCAGAATCTCCATCAGACTTTGCCACATTCTTGAGGCTCTGAAGCTAGAGCGTGGTGGTTTAGTACTCAAACACACTGATGAAGCTGGTCCTGATGTGGAGGAATACATTTTCAAACCTAAGGCTGACCCTAAGGACAAGTTTGAATGGACCAACAACTGCAAGATCATCTACAGGATTTTAATTGACAGTGTTCTGCCCAAATTGTGAGGTACTGATCAAATATCTAGTCTCCAGAAGTTGTTCACTTATCATGTTGCTAAAGGAAGCTTTCTGGATGTTGGTAAGCTTATTTTTGATCATCTATGTGTATCTATTATCTCTAGCAAAGCTATTGTTCGACATTCAAGACTACTTAGCCACATGTTTGCACAGTATGGTTTGTTGGATGCTATCACACCTTACCTTCCAGGCTTAGGTACCTTTCTGCTATGTTCTAAGATTGTGAATAGTACTACCTTAAGGTACTTAAGGCTTGTGAAGAATAATCAGATAGTCCATCCAACACACCCTATGCTACTCAGAGACTATGAGAAAGACATTGGTGAATGTTGGCTTGTACATGTCAGTGATAGTGAAGCCAAGAGGGTTATAGAAGCACATGCCGAGTTCATGAACAAGCTAGGAGCTGATGTAGGAGATGGACAACCTACAAAGCTAACTGTTAGACAAACAAGGCTTTTGGAACAACCTCTCAGACTTGAACCAGTCAAGAGAAAAGCTGCCAAGAGTCCTGCTGGGAAGAGGGCTGCTAAGACTCAGAAAACTACAGCTCCAAGATCCTCAAAGAAACCAAGGGCTAGGAAGCCTGCAATGATGGATCTTACAGAAGAAGAAAAGGAAGAAGCTGTGATTCAGGCAGCATTGACAAAAGTTGCAGAGTTTAACAAAAAGCAAGAGGCTCTCAAGGATAGTTATGATTGTGGTATTGAAGAGTCTGCTTTTGACAACATGCATAAGAAGCTTCCTAAAAGGAATGATCCTCATAATCTGCTGGCACAACAGACTCTGTATGGAAATGAAACTGGTAAGTTTTCTAATTTTATTGGAGGCGGCAAAGCAGTTAGAAATTATTTCAAAAGACTTCAATTCCGTTCTGAAATCAGAGTTAAACATGCTTTTGATAAGATTTTAAAAGGAGTTCATTCTGAGAAAGACAATGTTCTTTCTGAGAATCAACCAACGTCAGAGCAGTTTAACCTCATCCTATCTAACCCATCAGAATCTCAAGCTAATATTATATGCAATGATGCAGCACAAGCTTCAACAAGTACTGCACCTATCATTCAAAATTTGGATGAAGATTCTGATAAAACACCATCACCACCTCCTGAAATCCCTGTCACAGAAACTCTACCAAACTCTGAGAATGTTCAACCTGTGAACACTCAAGAAAAACCAACAACACCACAACCAGAAAATGACCCACAGCCAGAGAATGAAACCCAACCAGAAAATAAACAACCAGAAAATGAACCCCCACCAGTACATACTCCATCAGAACATAACCATCAAACATCACCAGAACCTCATCAAAATCAAGTTTCTGAGACCCTTCACTCTGATGAACATGCTCATGAGAAATCCCCACATCATGTGGCTATGGATAACTCATGTGACTTATCTACACCCATTAAGAAACATGTTCAACAAATCAATGAGACCTTAGATCTTGAAATTGCTCAGAAAATCCCTCCTGACCAATCCAATCATCTCAAAACCCTGATGCAGGATCTTTCTATGGACTGCATTTATATTCCACCTCATTTACCTTCCAGAATTATGAATGAACCCCTAGAGCAAACCCAGGATGATATAGCTAGTTTTCTGCAAGCCGTTGACAAGAACATTAGAAGAATGTCCAGCGTCATTCCTAACAGGTCTATTGAAACAGCACATATCAATAAAGAGTGTGACCTTATGGAACAGAATCTGGTGTATATGATCAGATCAGTAAGAGAAGCTTACACCAGGGATCTAAACATCAGAAATGAGATAGCAAAGAAGGAAGAGGAAGAAAGGCGTGAAAGAGAAAGGTTGGAAGCTGAGGAAAGGGAAAAGAAAAGATTGGAGGATGAACGCATTGAAAGGGAAAGGCAAGAAGCTGAGCAAGCTAGGCTAGCAGAAGAAGCTAGAAGAGCTGCTGAACAGGCAAGGCTTGAACAGATTGCCAGAAATGCACCAGAATATGCTCAACACATAAGGGAAAATCAAGATAACTTTCAGAGAAGACTTGATGAGCATTCTACTATGTTGGCTGCTATAATGACTACCCTCCAGAGCATCAATGCCATATTACCTCCTCAACCTGATTAAACTTAAACCTAGGATTCTTTGCACTTGTTTTGCTTATTTCATTATTATGTTCTGTTACTTGTTTTGTAATCTTGCTGAATATCTTCTTAAGTACTTGATTGTTTGATGATTATCTTCTGTGTTCATTATTTATCTGTTTATTTAGATATTTTTTTTCATATTATGCTTTCATAAATGATTTTGAGACAAATATCAACTCAAAGATTTCAAAGCTAGATAATGAGTTTATTCAATTGAAAATTGTTGATTACATAAGTTTATATCCAACTTTTCACTTGGATTCTACATCAAAAAACAGCTAGTCCTAAATCTAGCTTCTTTGAATCTAAGGAAAATGGAAGAGTTCACAACATTCTCTTCACTTCCTATTGGGAGATCAATGAGAAGTGATCTCATTGATTATGAAGAGGGGTATTCTTCACTAGGAGGAACATATGTACTCAAGAATTCCTTCCAATCAGAATCCCATTCAGATTCTGACTCGGATAAGGACTCTTGTTGTTTAGTCTTGGATCTTGTTTGATATTTGACTCTGACAGGAGCAGAAGTTGATGCCTTCATCTTCTGAGGTTTCTTCTTAGACTCTGAGTCTTGTTGAATCTTCACTTTCTTTTTCTTCTTCTCCTGCGCTCTCTTACTTTTGATCACTTTTCTATCCTTATCCATTGTTGATTCTTCACAATGAAATGGAAGTGTTGAGTGAAATGACAAAGTTTATGGTCCATATATAGTGGTTTCAAAATAGACAAGTTCATGGTTTTTACGACAAACCATTTAATTGGTGTAGTTGTAACCACCTTGACTGCATTGAAACTTTAATTTTGACCATTCTTTTTCTAAATTGTCATTTATTTTTTGTCAGTTTTATCTTTTTGTTTAATGACAAAAGGGGGAGTAAGAGTTGTTTTTAATTTATGAGATGCTAAACTGAAACCAAAATTCCACAATTAATTTCAGTTATGTCTTCGTATGATATGATTTTGAGGAAAATATTAGTTGAAATTTGAACTTCTGATACATGGTACGTATAAAAGAAAAGTGCAATTTTCTTTCATAGGTATCAGACTTAGGGGGAGAGCTTGCAAACCTAGCCTCTGAAAGTCTAGTGTATTAGTTTAAGTTCAAAATTCAAATAATTATTTTTAAACTGATTTAATTAATCATTGCTGAACTTAGGGGGAGCTTGCAAAACTCATCAACCTAAGAGATGCTTGATAAATTTTATCAACAACCATTGTAAATTAATACTTGGTTTGTCATCAATCAAAAAGGGGGAGATTGTTGGAACAAAAGAGGTTCTAATATGACCCAATTAAGTTTTGATGATAACAAAAGTATTAATATACAATAGGGTATACTAATTATTTACTCCAAGTGTGCAGATATTCAAGTTAATTTTTATATTCATTGGAAGCACATTGGAAGCTCTGATATGGCAAAGCAAACTCTGATCAGAACTTCAAGCCATCAGAAGATGTGTATGTGATTCATCAGAGGATGCAAGTTTTACTCATCAGAAGATACATATCAGACTCTGATAAGAGCAGTGAGAGCCATTTTGTCAGAAGAACATTCTCTGCATCAATGATTATACTCTGACATTCCAAAAGCTGAAGGAATCAATCTTATCCACAAAATAGTGACGTTTGTACTATTGTACGAACTCTTTACCTGATTTGGATAAAACGTTTTCCCCAAGATTGATTGTATACAAGGTTACCCGATTTGGTTAACAATGGTACTATCTACAGCTGGCACAATCTCACTGCATCAAATTTGAATCAAACACGCTCCACCTTCATCTATAAATTGGAGCAAGTTTGAAGCTTTGGGATACGACACTTGAACAATTTGAAAAGAGCTGTTACTCTGCTAAAATCATCCTAAAGCACAAAACTGCAAATACAACTTGAACTCATATTCAAAATCCAAGACTCCAGCTTCAGCTTCTGTTAATTCATTAGTTGAACCTTAGAATTTTGTATTAAGATTCTAAGTTAAGTCTTGTTTCAAAAGTTGTATTTATTTTTGTAACTGAACATTGATCTTTATATCAATTGTTCAGACTCTGTTTTTCTTAAACTTGTGTTTTGAAGTCTCTTGCCTGCGTGCTTGAGCATTAGGAAGTCTCTTGTTTGTATACTTGAGCATTGGAAGTCTCTTGCTTGTGTGCTTGAGCAATTGTAATCTTTGGTGATTATAGTGAACTCTCTTGGAAGTACAAGAGGACTGGACGTACTCTCGGTTTGTGAGGGGAACCAATATAAAAATTTCTGTCTCTATCTTTCTCTCTTTCTCTCTACCTTCAAAGTTACTCTTGATTGTGTTTTGTTTTCTAAACCGCTGCAAACTCTGATAAGTTTTCCATAACTTAGAAGAAAATTTCAAATTACCCAAAACACAATTCAACCCCCCCCCCCCCTTCTTGTGTTTTTCATACCTTCATGCACTCATCAAAATGAAGTCTGAAACAGATAGAACTATGATACTGGTTTCAATTCAGGAGAATAAAACACAAAAACTGCCTATAAATCTAATCTCTATAAAACCTACTTGCTAAATGCTAACCACCCAAATACCTGCAAACAACATTAGTTCCTAAGATTTACAGAACTAAACCATAACCTCCCTCTACCAATAAGTAATATCATATTCTAAAGTTAAGATACTAAGTCCAATAGTATACAATGTAAATGCCAATCATTATAAATCAAGCTAACCCTACATTAAAATCAATCCTTATTGTCCAGAGAGAAGAATAACAATTTATGTCAACCAATTGTTTTGAACCCTAATCCAGACAACCTAAATTAAACATTAAACCTTACAAATAAGAGTACTTGTACAAAAGAGATGCAACCAATCTATACATGAAATGAGTTTAGGTGAACCATTAATGAAAACTGCAATAAACTAAAACCCCAAAAACCAAATAATGTGAATGGAAAATCAGAGGAATTTAAATTGAAGAATTTTAAGCTAATGGAGATAAGGGTGATAGATGCAAACCTTTGCAATGATCAAGAAACCATGGCAAACAAAATTTGGGAGCAGAATAGTAACAGAGAGAAGAACCACGATGGAGATGAGATATGGGATAGAGAGAATGGGAATTAGAGCTGTGAATGAGCAATGGAGGGTCATTGGGATATATTACTCTGCTGAGCTGAATAATCCAACTTCATTTCTTAAGCCCACATCACAACTCCCTTTTGTTTTTTCCCATACATTTATTTTTCATACAACTCCCTAGTTAAAATATGATGTATAGCATTTATCAATACAGATATGCTATAATGTGTGGATGCCACTTATATGCAAGTTTTCATTGCTTAAGACTTGAAGACAAATCTAAATTGGATAGTACATAAATTCAAGTTCATACAAAGAAAGGATATAGCACCAAGACGTAAAGTAAGAATACACGGTGCATAATCGTTAAAGTCTCGAGTGCTTCATGATTTATTGTTAATAAAAATCTAGATTGGACAACAGATAAGCTCAAGTACATACAAAGAATTAGGTTGCTTATTATTGTTGCTAGAAGAATTGGTTTCTATTTAGTGACGGAGGCGAAAAATATTATGAGGCTGCGAAGGAGAGTGTGTGGAAACGGGAAGAAAAATCAGGATCATGTATATTACTTTGACTGATTTTTTTAGCAACTAAAAGGGGCTGCTGCATATCATTGTTAAGCTTCCTTGCCCAGATGATCTTCATACCAGAAGTGTTAAGTTTCATATATACTTCAAAGTGGTTCATCTATATTCTATAAATACTTAAAGAAAAAATAATCCTTTTCAAACACCACATATTTAAATTAGGAAACAACTAACAATTAATATTCATATGATATGGAATTACAAACATTGATGATGATAAAAAAGCTATTTCTAATTAAATTGCTTTGTTGCTGTCAACTTCTTCAAACATGGTATCATCATCTTCTCCTCCACCATTAACTGTCTCTAGAGATTCATAAAAATTCTGGGATACATCATTGCTGGCTAAACTTTCATCCTTGAGAATAGCAACTTTGAAGCAATTGTCATAAATCTCTAGTCTAACTTGGATTGGTTCTTGAAGGCCTAAGAAAGAGGAAGCAAGCATGCCGTCTGTCATGTAAGAGTTGCCCTCGTGAAGCAAGAGTGCGACCCGAATTGATTGTCCATCTTCACGCTGCTACAGTCCAAAAAAATCCTTCCTAAGCTCTTTAATCTAAACAGCTTTAAATCTAGGACAGATTTGGATCCTTCGCTGTACATTGATAAACATGAAAAGTTAATGTGTTGGATGTGTAGCTAATTTAAAGTTAATGTTTAGGATGTTAGGGGACAATACCTCGTGTGGATTGATGCAAGTTTCAAATGACTTTGTCTCCTTTAGGAGGATTCTTTTGAAACTTATATACAACACAATCAAGCACAATAGTAAGACAGAATTTTTGATATCCATTAAACCATTCTCAATATAACCATTAAATTGATAGAGGACAGTGCAAACAAACCTTGTGAAGGATGGAATCGCCATAGGTGTGAAGACTATAAAGCAGTAAGAGATAAGAACTTCAATTGAAAATTAGTTAGAGGTGAGAATGTAGGCTTATTCTATAGACCCGCAATTTCTCATCAACAATCAATCCTGGGAGTAGGGGAATTTTCATCAAGCCAACATGCCAAAACTAACAACTATATTAAATATATTATAGTTGCAATATTGATTTTATCATTCCAATCGATTACCTAATCAATTGTATTATTTGTTTAAGTGACATTTGTGTGCTTCCTTTTATACATGTCCATGAGGCTATATTGATGTGTTTATTCCATCAATAGGAAAGATCCACGAATCACAGTGGTGGGAACACAAAATTATAGAGGTCAAAATAGGAAGACCATCTTCTTGCTCATCGTCATGATCATATGGTACAGATTACATTTCCTTGAAGTTTTGTTGTGTTATCTGAAGCTGAAATGTGTGCAGTAAAAAGAGTGTTAATTTGGATGGTCCATATTAACACTGTACATTAACTGCACGCATCACAACCCCAAATAACACACAAAAAGTCAAGGAAGTGTTACCAGAACCAGATGATCATGACAATAAAGAAGAAGAAGCCTCGTTTCATCCTAAATTATTTGATGTATATAGCACTGTGTTTCGAGGAGATCTCCTATCAGTGAAAGCATTGGAGAATAAAATTTTAGGCATATGCAAATGACATTAAGAGGAAGAAAGCAAGTGTGACTTAAACACAGAACATACTGTGAAAAATGTTTGCTTCAGTCATCCAATCAGAAGACAAAATTGCTTTCTGAAGAGATATTGTGAATTGAGAAGACGCCTCGTGAAAAACAAATATTGGATTGCCTTTTACGGGACACATTCCGAAGTCAAAATATCTCTTCAGAAAACAACTTCCTCTTATGGTTGGATGACTAAAGCAAATATTTGTCTCAATACCATCAGTTATAGGGCATAATAATAAAAACATTAAATATTATTACATGCCACACATAGTTATTTGCGCCACATATGGAAACTACTAATACATGTTTTTTAAAAATGTGCGTTGATGAAGAAGAATGGTGATGGAAGTGGTAATGCTGGGATTCTATGAAAAGTGAATAGATTAGACTCATGACATATCCATCTGTTGGACGAAATCCGATCCCAACAGGATTGATATTAGCAATCATGGAGAGATAAGTATTATTTGCCAACTTTGCATGCAAACTCAACCATGAAAGCTAGAGCGGGGATTGAAAACCTACACTCAACAATAGTTCACTTTGGGTGTCTCAAAAACTGGATTATCCATACAGCTTTAGAGCCACACAAAATGGACTATCGCTGAATATAAGTTTTCATGCCCCATTCTAGCTCTCAAGATCTAAATCACACGGAAAATTGGTAAACAACAAAAATTTACCCAGATTCCACCTAACAGATGAAGGGATCATAAGCCTACCATATCCAGATTCACTAAAATCCTAGTAGTACTACTTCCATTACCAATCTTCCCCGCCAAAGCACATTGACAAAGAACATGGATTATTAGTTTAGAGATGTGAATTAAATGACAATGAGGGACATGTTAAATGATAGGAATATTTTATCAAAAGCTAAACTGAATCATGGAAATTGAATGGACAGTTCCAAATTTTAAGAGGGTATCCTGAACCAAATGACAGGCTTTGCATATTGTCATACCCTAATTTTGCCCCACATAATAAAATAATTTTTTCTTTTCACATTTAATCAACATTTTGCATAAAAATTCCAAAAATTCATCTCTCATGTCATTTGCATTATTGCATCATTTTTATTCATCATTTTATCCATTTTCATCTCCTTTGGCCCATTTACAATTTTTGCATCATAAACAAAAACCATCCAAAAAGAATGATAGTGCATCATCACCTCACTAGAATCTTCTATTCTCTTCCACATCATCATCCTTATCATTAAACAACCTAGAACCTTCTCAAAATAACACCTCATCACCACCAAAAAAATATCTCTAAACCCAAACTACCAAATTACCCTTTCTTCTTTCTCAATCCAACACCCCTAAAACCCTAGTTTTCTACCTATAAATAAAGCCTCACATTAGAGCAAATGGAAGCATCAACAATAGTAAGGAAACTCTGTCAAAATCAATACTCATCAACACCCATTTTTCTCCATCTTCATCAAAAAACCAAAAACCTCAAAACTTCATCAAAACTCAAAAATAAACCTTCAATCATCTTCAAACAACTTCCAGAAACACAAATTCGTAAAGAAATCATCAAAAACGGTGACTCAAAGCTCAAGATCAAGCTCAAAATAGCTAGAGAGAAAACAAGGTTCCCTAGGCCAAATCCAAGCTCTCTGAACGTAAATAACCTCGAATTCTTGCTTCTGGACACGATGTAGTTCTTTCTAGAGATTTATTTTGTTTAATTTCATCCTATTTTGCATTTTCATATTTTTGAGTTCAATGTTGTCGTTATCGTTTTTCATGATTTAGACTATTTTAGCCAAAACTAAGGTCGTATTTGAGTTCTACGCGAAAAATAGTGCAACGTAGTTTATTTGAACGTAAGTTTTGGTTCCAATTTGTGATTTCGGGTTTGAAACCCGTGGAGCTTTGAAGCTCCTTCAATGGCCGTGTTCTTCATGTTGATGAAGATGATGGAGGTTGAAGACGATGACGTGTCCGTACGTCATTGGCTCCCTCCATGTTTAAAACATGCGCGTTAGATCGATCGCGTGGCCCAGATCTGTTTGTTTTAAGTTTAAATCCTATCCATCTGATTAAATCTGAAAGCCCATAACTGCTGTCCATATCATGCACCTATTTTGGACGCCACGCATGATTACTAATTGCTCTTTGCCCCACCCAATCTTGCGTTTTGCACCCCCTTCCAGAATTTTATTTCCAGCTTATTTTCAAAAGCAGTTTTGTGAACTTTAGCTTATTTAAGCTTATTGTTCACATGTTTATGCTAAAATTATGTAAGTCCCTTTTGACTACAGTACCACTTTTTTAACTTATTTTCATAAGTGATTCTTAATTAAGTTGTTTTGTTCATAAGTGCTTATTTGTGATTTCAAAAAACTCTTTAGCTTATTTGATCCGAATTTTTGCACAACATTGATTCATATACAGTGGTCACTGTGTACAAATGTTTCCAAACTTTTTAACTTATTTTAATAAGTTCCTTTCAACTTAAATGCTTTTTAGCTTATTTCAATAAGTGCTTATTTGAACCAAAAGCTCTTTAGCTTATTTGGATCACTTTTTTGCACTAGATTAATTAATTTTCCAGATTCGTTAATCTAAAGTTGTTGACTTATTTTCATAAGTTATTTTCCAAATTAATTGCTTTTTAGCTTATTCTCATAAGTGCTTAAGTTGGACAATCACTTTTTTTAAGTGCTTTTGGCCACTTTTTCTAGCACAAACAGATTTGTTTACTTTTGAATAGCTTCTATTAGTACCACTTATTTGCTTTCACTTGGTTATTTCTTTGTTTATACTTATTATTTCATTGTTCGCTACATTAACACTTGTATTTTATTTAATTCTTGCTTCATGCATATTTATCCATTCACATTTTGTTCATGCATATTTATTTATATCATATTGATTCATGTATTTTTATTTTATGAATTTGCATTCATGCATACTTATTCATTGTAGTTAAGTATTATGCTTTACGTTACTTATATTGTTGTAATCTATCTATCAATTGCTTATTGCTTTATTTTCCGTTTGGACTTTGTTTTCATAATCAAATTAATAAACATTTTCACAAAAACTAATGAATGAAAAAGGGAAAATCTGGCGTTGCTTCTTTCTTTCCCGGATTAACTTGGTCGCCGGTCGTTTGACTAGTGTTCATGAGTTAATTCTCATTCTAAAAATCAAGCGTTAAAAATAACCAACACTCGTCTTTTCTTTTAGACATTGTTTTCTTAATCAACTTAATTAAGATTTTCATAATAACACGAATGAAAAAGGGAGAATCTGGCGTTTGCTTCTTTCTTTCCCGAATTAACTTGGTCGCCGGTCGTTTGACTAGTGTTCATGAGTTAGTTCTCATTCCAAACAAAACAAATGCTAAAATTAACTCAACACACTTAAATCATTTTTCAGTCAAACATGGATATACGCTTTATCCATTCCTCTGACACATACGAGCTTAAGCCTTTCTTTAGAGCATACAAGCACCGTTGTATTAGCGGAATGCGAAATAAGCAACATCCGTTATTCAACACTCTTTTTCAATGAATACACGTTTTATCTATTCCTCTGATACATACACAGCTTAAGCCTCTGATTAGAGCATACAAGCGTCGTTGTATCAGCGGAATACGAAATAAGCGTTACCCACTAAAACCAACCAACCACACAAACATTTTTATCAGAACTACGTGAGTTTTGAATTTCCCATTGCACCAGGGAATACGTAGGAGCGGACTCCTACAACCGTCAAACTCAATAATAAAAAAACCTTTTTTGGAAACAAAGTAGAAACTAGCCAACGATAAAGTAATTTAATCCAAACCTGCGCAGACGAACCTTAAACCACCTAAATGGTTCCCAACGAGTACGATGGATGCGAGGGGTGCTAACACCTTCCTCTCGCATAACCAACTCCCGAACCCGCCATGGTTCTTTAACCATGTTAATCAAGGTTTTCGTGATATTTCTCTTTCCCCTTCCAGGATAAATAAACGTCAATGGCGACTTCATTGTATTATAATGAGAATTCTCCAGCCCGCTACACATATATCACGCCGTTGGAAAGAAATATTACAGGTTTGGGGAGGAACATCTTCGATCACCAGGCACCACCTGCAGGGATAGCCAAACCAATCAATAACAATACATACATAAATAAGAACATAAGTTCTGAGTAAGATTGAGACCAAAAACCTTGTGCAAAAACTCACATGTGAATGCAATGTTGCATTTGCGTAAGCTGTCATCGCAAGCTAAATCAGCATTTTGACCCTTAATAGAAAATCACCAATAATCTATTCCAAACTCCGTTGCAAGTGTTTGCTACAGTCATCAAATCAGAAGACAAAAATGCTTTTCGAAGAGATATTTTATCTCAAACACACGTCTCATGGAAAACAAAATCAGTCATTTTTCCAAACGGAATATTTCTATAATCCAAACAATCCAAAAAAAATGAGCATTTGAGAGCCTTTACATGCACCAATCATTCATACAAATTTATTTGGGAATTGTATCCAAGACATGGACAAAAAAAACGTAAGTTATAAAGTGATAGTTTTCCCAAAGTAGCAAATTTGTATGTTGATGAAAGGGATAATGTTGTGATGCTCCCAAAAGAGAATAGAATATAGGTTAAACTATATATTTGGTCCCTTACGTTTATTTTAGGTTTCAATTTAGTCCCTTACGTTTAAAAAGTTTCAATTTGGTCCCTTAAGTTATCAACGTTTGCATTAGTTGGTCCCTTCCGTCAGATTCCACTGTTCCACTATTTCAATTGGACACGTGTCAACGTGTCCAGGTGTTCACGTGTCAACGTGTCCAGGTGTTCACGTGTCAATCCACGTGTGCAAACCGTTTGCCACGTAAGCAAACTGTCTGCCACATGTGCAAAAACTGATGGAATGAACCAAATTGAAACCTAAAATAAACGTAAGGGACCAAATTGAAACTTTTTAAACGTAAGAGACCAAATTAAAACCTAAAATAAACGTAAGGGACCAAATGTGTAGTTTAGTCTAGAATATATGATACACTATACGCGAAGTGCGATCTAGATACATTATTTGTGGATAAAATATTCTACATATCATTCATCATCATCTTCGCCACATCCACAAACAACCAATACATATTTTTTACAATATGTGTTGATGAAGAAGATTAGTGATGGAAGGGGGTAGTATTGAGATGTTCGCGAAAGCGAATAAAATAGACTTGCAACATATTCATCTGTGGACGGAATCTGAAACCAACTGGATCTTAATATTGATCCAGTTGGTTTCAGATTCAGACCAACAGATGAAAGGATCATAAGTCAATTCTATTCAACTTCTCTAGAATCCCAATAGTACTCCTTTCATCACTAACCTTATCCACCAATGCATATTGGTAAAAAATATGTACTAATAGTTCAGGGATATGAAGAATAGGTAGGATCATAAAAATATTTTATCCACTTCTAATGTACCTAGAAACATTTTCCATAAAGGGTTCATCATATACTCTACTTTTGGGTGACGGAATCACGACACTTACCGTTTGTTATGTCATAAGCAACATATATCAATGACATAGGGCGAGGATAATAATAGGACAGATCACCAAGAAGGAATACCTTTTTTAAAACAATTTTCTCTTCTGTTTGGATGACCAAAACAAACAACTGGATATAAAGCTGCTATTTGGACAACCCTCCACCTCAGTATTCTATTCACCAGCTGAACAATCTATTATAAAAAGATCATCAAATGCAGATCATATTAGAACAACGATTGCTATGAAAGCTATTAGAAAAAGAATGTAAAATGAAGACAATGCTAGAACAAAAAATGCTACCATAATGAGTGAGGGATATGTAACATACTCTGGGTGCAATTCTGGCATTTATAAGACAATCTGTCTTCCTACTTGAGTGCAATGCCACTCTCTAATCTGTAAAAACTACTCATTGTAGATCAAGGAAATTAATTAAAATTCTATGACAATATATAAATTGTATCAAAGTCCAAAGCAATCATCTGAAGAGAGACTAAAAGTGTTGCTGTAAACCAAACAAAATGTAGGAGATATAACACAAAAATAGGGAAAGGAGGTACAATATCTTATCACTATCATTATCATAAGATGTTTAGAAAGGGAGAAACATTGCATGCAAATAAATCATCTCAAAAATAGGGAGAAGATAATAATACATTCAAGCTGAGATGAAAAATAGGGTGAAATTCTAATTCTCAAAGAACTGAAACAAATACATGGGAATTCAGACATGCAAGAAAATCATATAATTCAGACATGCAGTGAAATTCAACACACCAATTTCCTTTCTGAACTCTAATTTCTAATCAAGCCTTAATAACAACACCAGTCAATAGATTCTTTATTCATATGAAATTAGTTTTGAAAAACCATTTAATCAAGGTGCAGGAAAATCCTAAAAACGGAAATCACCAACATGAAATTACAGAACATAATGGAATCTTGAGAGCAGAGAATCACTTACAAAGAAAGAGAGAGATGGCAAAGAGTAAGAGCCGGAGTAACATAGAGCAAGGGTTTAGCCATGCAGAGAGAGGGAGAAACAGTTATATCTTCATCTGGGTAGCTATTCAGAGAGAGAATGAGCTGAGTGAGAGAAGAGAAGTAGAGTACGGGAGAGAAAGAGTAAGAGAAGGCGAGAAAGAGAAGAGCAGTAGAGAGATATATAAAAGGAAGGAGTATGAGACTGAAAGAGTAAGAGAGAAGGAGTTGAATTCTTAAGCATACACATTGCTTAGACACATGCATCACATGCATTGGGCATTGATATACATATGTCATTAGATCATTTTTTTTAATGCAAGTTTATCAAAATATTTGAAAATAAACAAATAAAAAATTCCTAATATCATTTGAACATGTAATACACTTGTATAATACATTTGAACACTTGTCATGTTGCATGTTGATTCCCCAATAATGTATAAGCTAGATAAATTAGCTAATTATTAAGTTGGTTATCATAGGAGTATATAAATTCTTAAAAAACAATTATTAAAAAAAAAGGTAAAATACAATTGATGGTGCAAATATTATATGTATTTATTAATGCATTATAAACTATTTAGAACTCATGATTTATAAATCATACGCCTTTGTAAGAAATAAAAAGGATACTTGTAAGAACATAAACATTAAAAAGATTGCATTTTATGAGAAAACAATGATAAGGTTTGTTTGATATTTACCTTCTAAGTCCGAAGGCTCAAACTTGTAAAAATTCACTTCAGGTATCTCAGTGGAATCATTACCAAGTAATTTGTTTTTTAGGTAATGGGTAATTAGTTCTTCATCAGTTGGTCTGAATCCGAAACCAACCAGAAAATCAAAGGGGGGCAATGAGGTTGTCATTGGGGGGAAAGAGATTGTCAACTGCGTATGAGAGAGAAAGAGAGGATGAAGAGAAAGTAGTGGTGATCAAGAGGGTATAACGGAGAGGAAATGAAGAATAATTTCTAATGTAAAGAGTTTTGAAAGTGATCATAGTCTACTTTTTGCTTAGCTCAGAAAATGTACCATAGATAATGAAAGTAAGTAGTATTAGAAGAAAAATTGTTAATGTAAAGTGAAACATGATTAGTGTTAGGATTATAAAGGCAAGTGAACCAACTAATTACATTAGGGTTATTAGAATATGAGCATTGTTGAGAAAAATGCAACGTTTTTTTGGGAAAATATAAAAGAGATTATGAAAATAAGTAATATTAAAAGAAGAACAAACATATGAAATACGAAATATAGAAAGGGAGGATGATGTGAAAAAGTGTTTGTGTCACTATATTAATATTTCTATATATAGTCCTTTTAAAGTGGGTAAGTAAAACATATAGCTCACTTAAATATAATACTATTCTCTTTGTCTCACTTAAATTATAACTAAAACAATTATTATCCTTCTTTACTATTATTTGATATATATTCATGAGTAAAACATCATTTATTTCTTTCATGATGAAAGGATGCATTGAACACATAATAAGATATCCAATTCCTTAAACTTTTACATATGAAATATACAATACTTAGAAGTTACCAAAGTAGAGTAATTGTTGAGATTGTATAAGTTTTAGTGATAATAAGCCCCCATATCATTGATTGCTTATAGAGATTCCAGTTGAAATAAACAACAATAAAGATAATAGAGGTACCACATATCACTAATAGAAGCTCAAATACAATAGCTTAATAATCAAGTACCAATCCAACACACAAATACTAAAATTAACATATTAAAACAGAGATTAGTCACTACAAAACCAAATTCTCTCAACTGCTTCCTCGAATAATGTCCACAGCCACAGCTTCGGGCGGATCTGAAAGTTGAAATTCTAATACATCTCCCTCCCTCAAACTGTTAGCTCTCATGAACTCAAACCAACCCTTGCTAAGATACATCTCCATCTTCCCTGGTTTCCTTTTGTAGGTGACTATGTTGCACTTGATCCCATCCAACTTGTGGGGAGTTCTAATCACAATGCTCTTCCTATTTTTAAGAACTTGCTTAACAGTGTCCGCTGGAATATACTTTAACATTAAGAACAAACCAATAATTACAAAGTGCATTAAAATCTAAGAAATACATGGTTAGACACAAAAGAAAAAAACTCACCAAAACCTGATGCTTAGTAGAAGTAGCATAAGCATGACTGATAGTAAGCCTCCAACCAAACTTTCGATCATCATTGAATGCAGGGAATTTTCTCATGGCACCAGTGAGAAATTCTGGAAGGGATTGATCATAGCCATCCTCTTCATCAATAAATGTATCAACAGGTTGAGAACAACCTCCAAAATTTGAAACATTCACATAGTCCTCGACTTCTTCATTGGCAATCGTTTCAACAGGTTGATAGCCTTCAGGATTTGGAATAACCACACAGTCATCATCTGGCTCATCAGTTGGCAAGATCTCAGTTGCTCAATTCTTTACAACAGTCATTCGGAAGCGGTTTTCAAATACCTCATATGTCAGGATGATTTTGGTAGGCTCTCTAAAACCCAAATTAGAGGAGACAAACCTACCATTAGATATGTAACAATCACTCCCATCAACATATACAGCAATTGGTAGTGACCGTCCATCCGGATGTAGAAGCCATCCAACGGAATGTCTTTGCAGGTCGTTAATCCAAGTATTCTTGAATCTTGGACAAAGCTCAATTTCACGCTACATTCATGCACACAGAGAGCACTGATGTCATGGACTCTACATATTTTCAACAACAAAACTAAATACCAAATCCATACACCATTTAGAATAATATTCTCAAAAATCATACAGATCCATTCATAAAGTGGAAAAGCTTTGTGAGTCATAGGAACTCTTTGTATTTGCTAGTAAGTTCCAAAAACACTATCCATGATTTAATCTCAGAAATCATACAGATCCATTCATAAAGTGGAAAAGCTTAGTAAGCCATAGGAACTCTTGGTATTTCTAGTGAGTTCCAAAAACACTATCTATGATTTAAACCAATATTAAAAAGCAATACCTCGTTTGGATAAACGCATGTGTGGAATGTTCTTGTACTTTTTCTTTCAGCCCGTTCCCTTTGTAATCTTTCAAAAGACATTCTATTATGTATCATCATATACATTCAATGAGATTTCATATATTGGAATTCTTAAAAAAAATACTGAAATGAAATCCAAACACCAATCATATTTCAACCATCAATTGCAAATCTTCAAATATGATATGGAGGTATTCTTCATTGTCAAAAGTCAAGTGTTCTATCTAGTAAATTATCAATTATAATTTTGCAATCAAGAATGTCATACTTTAACATTGTTAAAAATGACACACTATAAATACGCGAACAAATTCACAAAGAGGTGGAAAACCAAATACTTTGAAATCTTTCAAAACATATAAGCAATGATTAATTGACATTCTACTATGTATCATCATATATACCTAATGAGAATTCAGATTTTTAAATCAATGAAATTTTAAAAATTGTAATCTAAGAACTAATCATATTTCAACCATGAAATGAAAATTATCAAACATGACATTCAAGACCCTTTCATAGCTAAAAGTCAAGTGTTCTCGAGAGTCAAGAATCAATTACAATTTTGCAATTAGAAAGGTCACCATTCAAGACAGTAAAAGATGAAGAACTATAAACATGTAGTAGTCCTTAAAAACCAACAGAAATGATGTAGTATTGATACGAAATCAGTGCAACACAATACACAGGCAGGTACTTACGCAAGACATGAAGGCTATGTTCGTTTTCTTGAGATGTTTGATGCATCACGTCAGTGTGCATTTTGGTATGGATTATAGAAAAATTATTTACATGAGTTGTGCAAATGTCTTATAAACAGCTAAATATTACTTATAAAATGATGTTATGATTGATGGAAGAAACCACAATCAAGTGAGCAAGGAGAATGATAACAATAGAATAGAGGTTATTTTACTTCCATATTTGAGAGACACTAATTGAAAGGTTGTGACAAAGATTAAGTAGGTGGTGAAACCAATACTTGTTGTTGATATGCAAACAACTTCATATTCCTAATTTTATGTAATAATTGATTTAATTTGAAAAGGAACTAAACTTGGAGTGTTACTATGAAATGACTGATTTTGTTGTCATCATCACATGATATTCAATAAGCAATAAATAATGGAATAGTATTAATGAAAAATTTGTGCATTTTAGTATTGCTTCATGAAATAAACCTCAAAGACTGGCATACTTCAACAATGCCAAAAATACAGAAATACAAACACGTGAACAAAATCACACAGATGGGGAAAACCAAATACACTCAAAGCTAATGGCCTCCCATTTTAATTACATTACAGTTTATGCCTTAAAAAAAATATCATACTTCAAAATTGCTAAATTTGAAAACCTATAAATATGTGAACAAATACAGAGAAAAGGGGAAAACCAGAAGTACCAAACCTCAATGTGAACCAAACATGCATGAGGTATAAAAAGTATCTATGAATTGATCAAAGTAAAGCAAGGAAGTCAGACCTGGATGATGAGAAGGACGCCATGCCAGAGATGAAAGGATGGAGTGTATGGCGATAGATAAAAGAGAAGGGGCTAAGCTGAGATTTGAACGAAGAAGAAGAATGAGAGTGTTTTGCTGCATGGGTCAAAATAATTAGGACTCTTTTGGGCTAACCCAAACAAATAATGGAGGTGATATATATAATTAGGACTCTGTTGGGCTAACCCAAATATTATTAATTATAGTGTTAAAATAATTCTATTAAGTTTGAATTAACTCGAGAATATGCAAATGAAAAAAAAGGCGTATAAAAAAATACAATCAAGCTAAAAAATGGTGAAAAAATGGCATAAAATAATGATTATTTTGGTTAATGATGGGAATCAATTTATTTTTGATGGAGAAAGAGCCAAAATAGATGTTTTGGTAGTGTTTAATTATCATTTAAAATTATTTAGATAAAATTGATAATTATATAAACTTTGAATTAGCTTGATAATGTGTAGATTTTAAAAAAATGCAATCATTTCATAAAATAATGGAGTAATCCTTTTTGATAAAGAAAGAGTCAAAATAGATGTTTTAGAAGTGGGTAATTATCATTTAAAATAATTTGAATAAAATTAACAGTACAAATAAATTTAAGATACTAACCATCTATTAAACCATTAAATTGATTTCACTTTATACTTTAATCACACCAACAAAAAAAAAAATTGGAAACCCAACGGTGTAACATTGGGAAACTCTTTGTAAGTTAAGTGTACCTGAACTTGTAAACTCATCACCTTCCTCTCTCACACCAATCAACTTTCAAAACATTTTTTTATTTATATAGTGATCAGTGTTGGACCTAGAAAACTGATCACTTTCCTCACTCACCATTTTCCTGCGCTCTTCCCTAATCACTCTCCTCTCCCACTCCCTGCAACTTCCTCAGTCAACAATGGCCCGATCAATGAACAATCTAACCTAGAAGCTCATCAACATGCTCCTAGAAGGGTCTGACTTTCTGATCCAACATTTGGAGGCATTTTAAATCCGTGTCAATGAGTACATTACTCATGCAAGGATGCTATCAAGGCAGCGTGAGAGCTTCCTCCATGCTCTGATTCGACTGAAAGCAGAGCTTCTGTCAAAAGGTCCTCTCATAGCATCCATCGAGGATGACCTGGCCCTAAGTAATGAAGAAATACAAAGTCTGACTGATGAGGGTTTGTATTTGAAAGAGGCTATGACCACTTGTGTGCTGAGTCTTGCTGCTTTCTTCCACCAAGAAGTGATTATTGAGGGGCACACAACCATGTGTGAGTTTGAAGCAGCACAACTTGCCAAAACGAAATTAGAGGTCAGGAGTCTGATTCATGAGAACATAGTGGAGCTGCTGAAGAAAAGAGAAAGCCACAAAGGGTTTAAATTGAGAATGAGGGAGGCTGGCAGAAGAAAGGGAGACCTGATGGAGCAGATGGAGATGGCTGAAGAATCGAAGGAAAAGATCGGGGATTTGTTGGCTGAGACTCTTACAGCTGCAAATTCTTTGTAGTCCTTTAAGGTTTATATCTTTATATTGCAATGTAGAACATTAATGATGCTGGCTTGTATGATATTCCTATTTTGCAAATCTAATCTTGCTTGGTTCTGTTTCTGATAATGATTTTGTAAGGAACTTGTTTTGCCTAGTTTTGTATGATAAGGTACTGCTTCTTTTGATTGCTATTTTATAAGTACATGTATATTAGAAGTTTTTATTATTTTCATACAAAATGCTTTGGGCAAAATGGCGCTAATGTTTAATGCTGTTTTTGCATCAATTGAATCAAACTAATTACACCAATTAATTAGCTAATCTGATGCATCATGCATGTCTCCCACATCTTCCATTGACATAAGTTGTTGCATAGCCAAATCTAGTTCTTATTTTGTTCCTTTAGGCCTAATTATACCATATATATGGCTTACAATTGTCACATAATAAAATTGGGTGAGAGTGAGTTTATTGAATTCAAAAAGGAAATGAATTACAGGCTATTGCAAAACATATTTTAAAGCTTGCCACTCCATAAGATTTAAATTACATTTAATACAATGCTGAGTAACATCATATACAAAAAATTCTCTATATCAAAATGTAAATATTAGGATATGCTCTGTCCTGGAATTAGATAAATTCTATGTCAACACTTCAATCACTCAATACATTCCAAGAGCAAAAAAATGCAAAATCCTAGAAACTACTAAGAGTAAATATAGGAGACTTAAGATGCAAGAAATCTCTCAAGCACAATCAAATCTATCAACTATACTTACAAAATATGTCTCATAGCAATGACACACCAACTCTAAGAATAAGCATATGATAGAAATTGCTGATGAAACCTTACTATAACTGAGATTTCCAACATAGCTGAAGTAACTATATGGAAGAATAGTGATCAATATCAACTGCCATCATCTCTATTGGATGCATACAAAAAAACATCCACATGTGCTTGCCTACTGAACATTATCTGACAGCAATAAGAGAAGAAGCAAAATATTGGACATGATCACACAAAAGACATAGATGCAAGAAAATTATAAGTGAGCCTCTTCTGTCACAGTGACCAAGCAAATAGCTTGCAGCAGTAATAATTTGCTTCTACAATCAAAATAATGATAATCCACTTACAGGAACCAAGAACCCACTAAGAGCAAGCAAAAGAGATTTATCTGCAAAAATAATCTCTAGGAGAGATTTATCTGCAAGCATCCACAATCTGCTTTTACATATATGATAGACTGTGGCAATAAATTACCACAATCTATCATATATGTAAAAGTATTCAATTTAATCAAGGAGACCTATAAACCAACCTGCTAGATGAAAACCTATAAACCACTAACAGTAAGCAAAGGAGAAGTAAGATGCAAGAAATCTCTCAAACACAATCAAATGTGTTAATAATAATTGAAGGAAAATAACCACACTACACTCAATCAACTATGCCTACAAAATATGTCTCATAGCACTGACACATCAACTATAATAATGAGCATGACAGAAAGCTTCCTAGAACCATTGATATAATCAAACAAAGGAAATGAAAGCAAGACAAATCCACCTGTCATACCAGAGATATGCAGAAGTGATTGTATGCTTATTGGTCTTTCTCTGACAGTAGTAGAGCACAGCAAAAGTGGACGTGCAAAATGGTTTCTTTTCCAATACACACTCCAACCAATAAAAAGAGAAGCATCTTCTGTTAATAGCCATTGAAACCTAGACACTTGTCATTCAAATAACTATTAGAAGCAATAGACAGTATAACTAAAGTAAAAGAAGCAACAGATCTAAGCTTAAAGGATACAATCTTCTCTGATAAGAGTGATTATCCATCAGTAAACCTATAAGCCACTAAGAGCAAGTTAAAGAGATGTAAAATGCAAGAAATCTCTTGGAGAGACTAATCTGCAACAATGCACAAACAAAACTTTAGGCCTCAAAAAAATTTTATTTGGAAACAAATCAACTATTTAGTAAGTTGATAATATAAAATTTTTTTCAATAAAAAACAATAAGATTATGCAAAAATATAAATAAAGAAGTTAGGGAACAAAGGCTAAATTAGTTTTTTAATTGTACAATTAATACAGCTTCATAAGGTCAATATTTTGGTTAAAGAAAATAGCATATATTTTGGTTCATATGCCTTTTTAAATTAATTTCTAAAATCTTTTGGTATGAAATATAAATATTTAGATATGTTTGAAAAGCTGAGGACAAATTTTAATTTAGATAAAAACTTATTTGAAGATTGTATGCACCAAAACGTTATTGTAACAAATAATACCATTTTTTTTTAATGCTAAATACTATTTTATTTTATGGACCTAACAATTTTTGTGAAAATAGAAATTTCAATTATCTAAATTTAAGATATAATAAATCTAACAAATGACAATTTAAGTCTGAAACATTGCAAAACTCTTGACATTCCCACTCAGAAGTGTACATGAACCTGTAAAACTCTTTACATCCCCACTAAAAAGTGTACATGAACCTGTAAACCCTTCAACTTCAAAAACATCAAAACCACACGACATTGCTCTCCATTCTTTATATAGTGATCAGTGGTGTATTCAGAAACCAATCACTTTCCCCTCCCATCCTTTTTACAGTCCTGTTACTGAACATCTAAACCCAACTACTCTCCTAACCCTTCAACTTTGCCAGCAAAAATCATGGGTCGCTCAATCACCACTTTAACCCAAAGAATCACTGATATGCTCCTTGAAGGCTCTGATTTTCTAATTGAATATTCAGGCGTATTTGAACTCCGTGTGGATGAGTTGATTAGTTGTGCAAGGAGGCTATCAATGCAACAGGTGAAATTCCTGACTGCTGTTATACGATTGAAAGCAGAACTTGTGTCAAGAGGACCCTTAATATCATATGTGGAAGATGACCTATTTTTGAAGAATGAGCAAATAAAAAGCTTGTACTATAAGGGTCTAGATTTGAAGGAGTCTATGACCATTTATCTGCTGAGTCTTGTTGCTTTCACTCATGAACAAGCAATAATTGGCATCCACAGGACCATGGATGAGTTTGAAGCAGCCCTACTTTCCAAATGGAAATTAGAGATCAGGAGTCATATTCATGACAACATAATAGAACTGCTCAAGAAAAAACAAAACCAACAAAACCTTCAAATAAGAATGAGAGAAATTCGCAGCAAGAAGGAACAACTGATGGAACAGATGGATATTGTTGAAGAATCCAAGGAAATGATTGAGGATTTGTTGGCCGAGGCTATTGAAGCTGCAGAATCTATATAGTATTTTAATTTTATGTTATGATGATAGAGTTGATGATATATCAACCTTTTTGTTTGACTATGTCCTTTTTTATATAGTTGATGATCCTTTCTATGTATTCAATCCCATTATCAAATTTGGCTAATGAAATGAGCATTGGGTTAATCAGTCTTTATCTGTCTTTTTTTCTTTTTTTTGAAGCAATGATGAGTAATTACTATAGTAGTTGGATAGGCAATGCATTGATTAATAAATTTTGATTTAGATTCTATGAATTCTCCTTAAAGTACTTTCCAAATTTGATTGCCAGATTCCCATGTCTTATATCTGCACATGCAATGTTTTTTGTTTGTTTAAGGCTCATGATTCAACTTAGTATTACCAGTGAACAATTACTTGTTCCACACCCATCCCCTTAGACCCCTAGTGTTAACTCTATATCAACCTAAATGACAGAATTTCAGAAACCTATAAGATATAAGAGTAAGCAAAGGAAGCTTGAGATGCAAGAAATCTTAAAAAACACTCAATCAGCTATACCTAAAAAATATTTAGGAGTGAGGATTGAATTAACCACTAACACTGTCATATGTAGCTTAAAACAATATAGACAGCTTAATGCAATCATTGTCACAATTTCACAAAATAAGGCAAATAGAACATGATTTGCTTTGATGGATGAGCTGCTTGTAGCAGTGTCACACCAACTCAAATGATATAATCACACCAAAACAATATTTTTATAGGATTGGATTTTAGATTTCACATTTGAAAAGGACCAATTATATATCAAAATAAAAAATTAACACACATCGCGACAATATACGGGGGTACACAAAATACAAAAATTTAATTTATAAATTTGTGGGTAATGAATAATATAGTACTCTAAATTAACATTAATAATGAAATAATAATTATACTTGTGTTATATTACATGAGTCATAAAGGTCCATAAACTTCAATAATTATGAAATACTTGCAAACTAATAAAACATGAGCAACCAAAATGTTATACAATATTAGCTTTCATGATGATGACATTGATAAAATCAGGAGGAATTGAGACAGATAGGCGAAGCATGTCTCCTTCTTTGACATTCGCATCACGAACAAATTCGTAGAATCCTTCTTCGATATATGTTGCTGTGATATCATGACTCTTATAATAACATATTTGGCATGGATAAAGCTTGTCTTTGTTTTCATTGACCAAAGTAATAAGTTTTTGGTTTGTTTTCAAACAATCTTGTGCAATTTGTCTTGGGATATACTATAAAATAAAATCAATCAAATTATGTTAGTTGTATACTACCATTAAAATTATTATATCATAAATAAACAATAAGAAAAATTATTAAAGATCAAAGTTATTACCAAGACGGTCGGAAATATATAAGTAGCTTTTGATACTACTACATCCCAAGTATTGTTGCCTTCACTACTCTCATCTCCAATAGTTTCCATTTCAACATTTTGAGTATCATCTTTGACATCCATATCACTAATTGTCATGCAAAATTTTGAATGTTGTTAAAATAAATAAAACAAAATTATTTGACAATAAGTTATGAAATGTATTATTCGTTTCTCATACATTTTTGTTTGTTAGTAGATGACCTAATGGATCTAAATATTCAACAACTTTAAGTTGAATGTAAAATTAATATTGCAAACTATTAAGCAAATGAATGTAGAAAAAAGGAAGCTTACTCATTGACTCTATCCAAAATTTCTGGAAACAATATGCAAGGAGGAAAAGTCATTTTTGGAATTGGATGAGGGCTGCTGCTGTTTGTTGGTAGACAAAACCCTAATATGAATATATATATATATATATATATATATATATGAAGTACTATATGGGCTCAAACCTAATTTGTAAACTTGTAAAATATGGACATGATGTTGAATTGTCCATCATGCAGGCCCAACATAACTTTCTTGATACATTTAATGTCAGAATTCAAATTAGCAGAATCCAGACTGGGATACCATCTCCATTAGGTGCATGTTCAAATTAATCCACCTGTCATACCAAGGATAGGTAGAAGTGATTGTTTGCTTACTGAATTTAATCTGATGGCAGTGAGAGCATGGCAACAGTGGATTGGCACAGTGGACTATTTTCAAAGACACACTGTCAACCAATAAAAAGAATAGCATTTTAATTGGGTGAGTGTGGAAGCTCAACCACTTAGAATTTAGAATATTTCCATTGATATAATCAGACAAAGTCATGGTTATAGATCAAACAAAATATTTGGTGAATATATGTAGTTCAATAAAAAGATGGTCAAGAATCTCTATAGAAATATTAAAAGATTAGAATATGTAATAGTTATATAAGCTTTAGGCCAATACTCCAATCATTCAACATAGCATAAGGGCACATAACCACAAAAATCCATAAGCCACAAAAGATACGTGAGATGCAAGAAATCTCTTCAAGAGATTAAGCTGCAAATTCTCTTGAACATGATTATAGGGGAATGATCACACTGCACTGATGTCTAAAAAAATTAACACCATCCATCATATATTTAGAAGTGTTCACTTTAACCAAGGATTGCCTACATTGGTAATAGACACAACTAACTTGCTGACCATTTCCCTAAAGCATTGAGAGGACAATTGAAAAAATGAGCATCATGAGAAGTACCCTGCAACCATTGACATCATTGCACCAAAGCCATGGATGCAAGCAAACGAAATGCACTCTTTTCAAATAGACATTTCCAATCAATGTCTAGATCAACCAAATAGTTTGCATTCCCTTTCAATAGTAATTTCTAAACAATAGAACAATAATGATGAGCATCAACTGGTATTGTCTTCATTGGGTGCATGTTGTAATTCATCCACTTGTCAGACACAATAAGAAAATTTATGCAACCAATACACAAAAGTGAGGGATGCAAGGCAGATAGAATATGTTCTTTTCCAGCTGAGAATAGAGCAGGATACTTTGTCATACTTTCTATTGGATGCATGTTGATATGTATCTATCTGGTATGTAAAGAGCATGTGGCAACAATAGTTTGCTTGGTGGACCTTATATGATAAAAGCAATAGTTTTACTATGCCCTTTTTTGTTTAGCTGATGATCCTTTCTATGTATTCAATCCAAGTAACAAATTTGACCAATGAAATGAGTTTTGTCTTTATCTGTTTTTTTATTCTTTCTTTGAAGCAATGATGAGTAATTACTATAGCAGTTGGATAGACAATGCATTGATTGATTAATAAGTTTTAATTTACATTCTATGGACTCTCCTTAAAGTACTTTCCAAATTTGATTGCCACATTGACATGTTTTATATTTGTACATGATTCAACTTAGTATTAGCTTATTATGGACCATATCACATTATTTTGCATCAGAATGTGGCAATTTTTTAAGTCATTTTTATATGTTTAAAAAATGTAAATGAAATGTTCTTTACAATTAATACAATGATGAGTAACACCATCAAGCAATTAGCTTACCTAAAAATGATAAAAAAATACTATAAACAAACATTGAAAGATTAAATAAACTCTATATCAACCTAAAGGACAAAATTTCAGAAATGTATAAGATATCAAGAGTGAGCAAAGGAAGCCTGGGATGCAAGAAATCTAAAAAAACACTCAATGAGCTATACCTAAAAAATTTTCAGAATTGAGGATTAAATTAAGCACTATCAGTGTCATATGAAGCTTAAACCAATATAGACAGCTTAATGCAATCATTGTCATTGATGAGTTGCTTGTAGCGGTGTCACACCAACTCAATTGATATAATCACACAAAGAAAATGGAAGCAATGAAAACAGAATACAAATTAGCAGCATCCAGACTGTCATTAGCTGCATGTTCAAATTAATCCACCTGTCATGCCAGGGATAGGTAGAAGTGATTGTTTGCTTATTGAACTTAATCTCATAGCAGTGAGAGCACGGCAGCAGTGGATGGGCACAGTGAACTATTTTCCAAGACACACTGTCAACCAATAAAAAGAAGTAAATCCAAAATAATGATCATAATCACACAAATAACATGAATGCAGGGCAAATAGAATTAGCATATTTTATCAGTGATCAGCATATTCATCCACTTGTCATACATATTTGCTCCTACAATCTTCTCTGATTTTCCATTGATATAATGAGACAAACACTTGGTGAATATATGTGCTCAATTAAAAAATGGTAAAGAATTTCTATATAAACATTAAAAAATTAGAACATGTACTGTCACATAGTCATATAAGCTTTAGGCCAATACTCCAATCAATTAACATAGCCTAAGGGCACATAACCACAAAAACCTAGAAGCAAGAAAAGAGACGTGAGATGCAAGAAATCTCTTAAAGAGATTAACCTGAAAGTATGCACAGGCAAATTTCTTGACCATGACTATAGGGAAATGACCACACTGGACTTATGTGGAAAAAAATTACCACTATCCATCATATATTTAAAAGTGTTCACTTTAACCAAGGATTGCCTACATTGATAATAGACACAGGTAACTTGCTGAACATTTCCCTAAAATATTGAGAGGACAATTGGAAAAATGAGCATCATGAGAAATACCCTGAAACCATTGACATCATTGCACCAAAGCCATGGATGCAAGCAAACAAAATGCACTCTTTTCAAATAGATATTTCCAATCAATGTCTAGATCAACCAAATAGTTTGCATTCCCTTTCAACAGAAACTTCCAAAACAATAGAAGAATATTGATGAGTATCAACTGCTATTGTCTTCATTGGGTGCATGCTGTAATTCATCCACTTGTCAGACACAATCAGAAACTTTCTGCAACCAATATACAAAAGCCAGGTATGCAAGACAGATAGAATGTGTTCTTTTCCAATCGAAAATAAAGCAGGATACTTTGTCATATGTGACAGCAATAGTTTGCTTGTTAGACCTTATCTGATAAAAACAATAGTACAGCTCAAGCAACTACTATCATAATAAGAAGGTTCATGTCACTATTGATGTCACTATTCAAAGACACATATGCAAGGCAAACATAATGCACTCCTTTCCAATATAGATTTCCAACAAATATAATGATAGTGATCAGTATCCATCACCATGACCTTCATTGGATGCATGTCGAAATTTACCCACGTGTAATACAGATAAGATATATTTTATGCTAAGAGTTAAAATACAACCCAAAAACTGTACTTGGGTACATGTTATTTCATAATACAATATGTAAGAGATGGACAATATAAGAAACCTGTTATAGACTTTTCTATGAATCTTCTATTCTATTGGGTACATGTTATTTTTGTGCCACATGTAATCATATCAAGTAACTCAATTCCAATCATGACAACCATAGTAAGATATTGTTTTTTCCCAAATACCTCTTATAGATTTTATATGAGATGATGTGGATTAACACGACAACCATAAATATAAATAGATATTTTTATTAAAGTACATTTACGGATTTAAGCAAAACCATATGCCCTTCTGCAATAGAAATCAGCAGAGTTCAGACTGCGCCATCATCTCCATTGGGTGAATGTTAAAATACATACACTTGTCACACCATGAAGGAGCAGAAGGGATGGTTTGCTTGTTAGACTCCCTATGATTGCAGTGAGAGTATAGCACAATTGATGAGCACAGCTGAAACATCTTCACTGAATGCATGTTAAAACACAGCCACTTGTCATGCAAATAAGCTATTGCAGTGATAGTTTGCTTGTTAAACCTTACATCACAGTAATGACAGAAAAGTGAAAGAATGTGCACCATGAGAAGCTTCCCACAACTATTGACATAATAGCAGATCCATATTATATTTCATCCACTTGTAAACATAACAATTCATTTCTTTCCATATACTGAGAAGGCTAATAAATATTATTGAGAAGACTAATAAATATTACTGATATTGATATATCTCACATGACAAAGATGTAATTGATTAGAATTAAGGCCATATGTAAGATACCAATATATGTGAACAATGAGAGAAGAAATAGGGAACCCTTATTATCCAACAACAATAGAAGTCCATACAGAAATAAGATCTAATCTCAAAAAATAGTCTATGAGGTTAAAATTTAACCATCAAATTCCATAGAGAATAATATGCACTTTTGTTTGTTGTGTAAAGATCAAAGATTGCTTTACAACATAACCATCATCATTAAAATATTTCATACAATTAGTGTTCCAAGCCAAATATAACACTTTATTGCTAATTCTATGGAGGACACATTTGTCACCAAAATGATACAACTCAAATTAACCAAACATAATGTGATAATTTACACAAATAGCACCATTAAGATTTAATCATTTAACTACATTCAAGATCAAAGATTGCTTTACAACATGACTGCAACAACTAATGAATCAACTAACATTAAGAAGATAAATAGTCCAAAATAGATACATTACATGTAATAATTCTAAACATCCCCATTACTACTTTTCAAATAATCCTCCACTGTGATCCTTGGATAAACATAGGCATACATCACATTGCTTGCAATATAGGGAGCAACACTAAACTCCACCCTATCCCCTTCAACAACATTGTGAGTTGTGCAAAAATCAGTCCAACCACCAGAAAGATTATAAGCCATATCTCCGCTAGAGTCCAAAACAATCTTCAAAGCACATGTATATTGAGCTCCAGCACTGTCCACCAAGATCAGATCGGAAAATAAGTGAGAAAAATTGGATTCACCAAAGCCATTCCAAGGCAAGAACTGCAAAATTGTAACAAACAATACAATTAATAAACATAGTGATAGAAAATAATCCAAAAGAGATAATAATAAAGAAATTTACCAAAGAACCAGAATGTAGATCGTATGGAGACAGTTCCTTCGCATAAGAATGAACAAAGGACTTAGGCAAAGTGGAAGTAGGAGAGCATGCTTCCACAACAGATGAACCAAATTTACAGTTAGAACCATCCCTAAACAGCAAATGCCTGATTGGTGGATTATAGCAAGGATACCTAAACTCAATACCCCATCTAGTAAAAAGTCTAATATTATAAAGATTAGGGCTCACATATGTAATAGTCACCCAAGCACCAAAACAAATATCATACACAGATTTGAGAACATGCCATCCATCAGCAAAGAACACCTCACCAACCTTCTTAAGGACATGCACTTCAAATTCATTGTGAAAAGGATCCCTAAGAATAACATAATCTGATACTATTTTACCAAACTCTCGAACAAAACATCCCGGAAGCCTCCCCATTGACTGGTTTACATATAAATCAGAAAATAATAAAAAAAATCAAACAAACTGTAACTATTAGCATCAGAAAATAAACCAAAAGATAGAGAAACCAAAATATAAACAGAACATGACTCACGTTTTCCATATCAAACTCCATTTGATATGTTTGAATCAAAGCAAGCACCTCATCCACAGGATGAGGACAAACCAAAGACGAACCATTTTTCTGATTACATTCACCAGGATGCTTGAACACAGAGGAATCAACCAAACATGGATCATGCAAGGCCGAGCCATTTTTCTGATTACATTCACCAGGATGCTTGGACAGAGAGGAACTAACCAAACATGGACCATGCAAGACTGAGATGTTTTCCTGGGAACACTGATCAACATGCTTGGAGGGAGGATCAGTACAAACAAAAGACAAACCATCTTTATTGTAGCATTCATTGACATGCTTGGGAAGAGAGGAGCTATCCAAACCTGGATCAACCAAGAGCGAGCCATTTTTGTGGCTACACTGATCAGCCTGCCCGAGCAAGCCAAGAGTAAACAAAGGTGGATCATTTTTCTGGTGGCTATGATCAGTGAAGCGCATCAGAGAGGTGGTTGAAGATGGAGGATGATATTGAAAAAAGGTGATTCAAAGTGGATGATGGTATGGATGATCAGCAGCTTGAGAGGGGTGGTTCAAAATTGAGATTGGTGTGGACAGTTGAGAGGGGTGGAGAGTGGTTTATATAGAGTGAAAAGGCCAAAAGAAGAAGGACACTTGGTTGGCTGAGAAGGTTGCTTGCACCATTGGATGATCCTATGCATGTCACCAATGCTACACTTGCATGACATGATCACAAAGAATGAATGCATAATGAAAGATGAATGGTGAGATGGATAGATTGGCCAATGAGACATGTAGAAAAATGGGATGATGGATGCTATATGTATGCTTGTACATGGAGTCCAATCCACTTGTCACAAATTACCTTCCACCACCAAAGCCAAGTCATCTAGATCAACCAATGGAGCACACATATTTGGCAAATGCCAATTGTTAAAAAATGGCATGCAAGGATTGGTCTACAAATTCATGTTGGCAAGCCTCCAATGGTCAATCCAAGCAAGATGATGTCAAAGATGACATAGGGTGCTAGGGTTTTGGCTTGGGCATTAGGGTTTCAAGTCTAACTTTTAGTATAATTAAAGATTAAAGATTAAAGATAAAGATTAAAGATTAAAGATAAAGATTAAAGATACGAGCTTTCCAAGAGCATCAACCTAAAACATTTTTTTTATATAGTGACAAAGAAAAGGTGATGATGCACAATATATTAAAAATAAATGATTCTCACTGGTTGATGATTTTAAATTTAAACAAATTCAGCTTTGTGACAGTGCCACAGTGGCGGGACAATTGGTTTTTTTTTTAAAGCAGGCCCGGCCCTGAGCTAAGGCAATGGGTGCGACGGCCTAAGACCCATTAAAATTTTTTTATACCTACCTACTAATAAAAAAATCAATACTAATTATGCTTAAAAAAAGAAAATGTTATTAGGCCTAAGAAATAAGTGTTATGAATAAAGTTCAAATATGTTTTTTTACGTACTAAATAAAAAATGATTGAGGCTCAATTGGTAGAAAACATAATTAGGGCATAATTGATAGGATTACCAAAATTGAATTCCGTAGAACAAAAAACAAAACGACGGATGTGGTTAATTTCCTAAATTTTGATTTCTTGCGAGGTATGTATGGATGCTATGGTTTTTTCTTGTTTAGATTTTGGTGTTGTTTATATAATATATACTCGTATGATAAATTGATAATTATACTTTAATAGCTTTTTCTTGTTTTAGTTTTTGTGTTCCTAGTTTTATTAAAGAATTATTTAACATATTTTCTACAAATTATTAATACTCAATAGGTTATTTTTTGCATCTCATTTCAACCATTTGGATCTTACAAATTCTCGATTTGTCCCTGAAGTCAGCTACTTAATAAGTTATTTTTTGCTTATCAATGAGTTTGCGTCTCAAAATGCTCGAAGAAATCACTTCTTATGAATTTTCGAATAAAAAGAATGTTTTTGATATTTTGTAAAACTTATTATGTATTAATGTTATTTTATTAAATGAAAGAATTTTTTTTCTTTATATTTGACCTAGTGCCCATGAAATATCAGGAACGGCACTGGTGGAAAGATTAAAGAACATCGGTCATTTTGGTTGGAAAATTTATCATTCAAACCCACAGGAATTTTGTCACAAAAAATCACTGAAAAAATCGATATGCCAGTGCCAAAAAATGCGACACTTGTTGCATTCTTTGCCTATATTAACTTCTCTTGCACACACGTCGTGTTTTTTGTAGGTGACAAAATGGAGAATACAAGTAATGGAGCAGATCTGAACTCGTGACAAAATGGGTTCAGTTGGTCGAGTTGTTTGTTTAATTCTATTTTAGGTGGATTAAATTCATGATTTGGACTCCTACTTCTGCGCATTTGGTTTTGTGATTTGAAAAAAAATTATGAAAATCGATAGATGAATTTAGATTAACTCTAATCCAAGTTTGTCTATCGGTATTTGTAATTTTCTTTCTTTCGAATCAAGATAGTATGAAATGTGGTTGTCTTTTCTGGATTCTTAAAAAGTAAAGAGAATTTAGTGTGAAAAATATAAAATTATTTAGGGATGAAAATATGTAATTTTTTTTTAGATGAAAATCAAAATTTACTATTTTATTAAAACAAGAAATATATCTAATCCAATTATTAGTGATATTTCCAAATTCCAAAGTTTATTAGCACAAGTATTTTCATCTCTGAAAATATTAGAAACCATAAAGTTCATTTGATGTGTACGAAAAACACAATTCTTCCAACTTTCATGACACAATCTAAAATTATTTACATAAATCTAAAATTTATGATTAAATTAATTATTCAAAAAAAAAATATGGTATTATAGGTTCTAGTTTCAATAATAAAATGTTAATAGTTACGATAATTTAATAAACTAGAGTCCAATTCCTTAACTCACTGTTTTTGTTTATTTAATATAGCACACTAAGGGTTTGTTTGGTAAACTAAATAAGCTAGCTTAGAGCTTTTAGCTTATAAGCTCTTTTTTAAAAACTGTTACCAAACAGAGTTTTTAGCTTATAAGCTAAAAGCTATAAGCTAAAAGCTAGCTTATAAGTTATCCGCTATAAGCTCATCCGCTATAAACTAGTTTATAAGCTATTCGCTATTTTTTACCAAACATAACCTAATTCCTTAGGCGAAACTTATTATCTAAAACATGAATGAATTTTAGATTCTAAACCATACATCAATTAGTTCGATATTCCTAAAGCAATTACATTAGCAAACAATTAATTTAGCTCCTGTTCAGATCCGACCTCAAGTCCACATCTCCGAGAGATTGTCCGCTTTGGGTTGACCCGTCACGGTTTTGTCCTTTGAAGAAAAGGCGCCTCGGTTGGTTTGAAAGGTGTGGGTGTTGTATATAAACTACCCTTTGCCTCGAGTACCAAACGATGTGGGACTATTTTGGTGTATCCAGAACAGAAGCCGCCCAGTCGAGGCTAAGGGGCTGAAGGGTTCGAGAACGAATTTTATCGTTCCCACAGACGGCGCCACTGTTCAGATCTCACCTCAAGTCCACATCTCCGAGAAATTGTCTGCTTTGGGGTTAACCCGTCACGGTTTTGTCCTTTGTAGAAAAGGCGCATCGGTTGGTTTGAAAGGTGTGGGTGTTGTATATAAACTACCCTTTGCCTCGAGTACCAAGCGATGTGGGACTATTTTGGTGTATCCAGAACAGCTCCGATAAGAATAGACTCTTAATGATATTCTTTTGCTAGATAACCAGCACTTAAAACATCATCCCCACCCCCACAACCTTACATGCGCACAGTAGCAGCCAAATGAAAATGATTCAGACGAATGAGAAGAGACTCTCAAATCTTTAAATTTATCTTCATAAAAATCACTTTCTTTTGCTAGAAAAATAGCTTTCAACATTATCAAAAAAAAATGAAAAATAGCTTTCAAAAAGTGTAACTAATGAAAACATGTAACTAATGAAAACAATTCCAGCGTTCGTGGGTTTTATAATTCAAATTAAAATTATATCAAGTTTATTTTAAATGTTATATTATTTTTACAAAATTCATTAATAGTTATTAGTATTATCTTAAATCTTAACTCAGTTGGCAAAAATATTGCATTATATATACATGTGGTCGGAGTTCGAATTCAGTCATCCTAATTAACCACCTTAAGAGTTGAATTTCATGACAGACAAAAAAATGTTGTTAGTGTTATATAATTTATTTAAATAACAAAGAGAAAATTAAAAATACAAAAGATTTTTTTTTTTGTCTTTGAAGAAGTACTAATCCACTGAAATTAAACTCACATAATTGTAAGATCCCGGGTTCGAAGCCGGGTCACGATATCCACCTAAAATTTCGGCAATTTTTACCAGTTGAACTAGGACTTATGAGAAAAATGCAATATTTATATATATATAGTGCTAAAAAAAAATTATATTGTTGAAAAACTTCTACATCTATATATGTCCCATTTGTTCCACAAAAATTGTGACAAGGCCACATAAGATATATGCACGTACGGAAATGTTAAACAAAAGGTTTTTTCTCCTTAGATTTTGGTGGCAGAATATAGTTTACCTTCACCAAAGTCACCAACCAAGTGAGAGAACAAGAAGCTCACTCTCCATTCATTCATAATCTTCTATACTTCTGAAAGAAAAAAAAAAACCTTTCCATAAATTCTATGCTTATCCTATTTCCATTCATTTGATTCCAATCAATTATTATTAATCTGTGACTCTTTTTACAGGTGTTACCACCCAATTGAAGAATCAAGTTGAATTTCCCTTTCATACATATAACAATCCTATCCAAAGTATTATAAAATCAGTGTGCCATGCCAACCAAAACCACTCTCTCCAACATGTGAATCCCCACAAACAATATTAATTTAATCAACCAATAATAAAAATTAAAATTATAGCTTCCCCACCACTATTATATCAAATTCTTCCTTCCTCTCTATTTTCCAGAACTTTCCTAACAAAGAACCCACTCCCTCACCCACATACACTCTCTTTCATCCACTTGCTATTCTTAGAAAGGATTAATCAACTAATTTAATAAAATAACACAATATTGCTTCCAAGATGTCTAGAATGTTCTTATAATAATCCAATTTTTTAATATTAATTTTTTTCACTACACTTCACTCTCTCTTTCTATATAAACCTTCACAACACTTCCTCTTATAGCTTTCTTCAAATATAGGTAAGACACCTCATCAGTTTTCATTCAACTGCCTTAACTACTTTCCAAAAGTGCTTCTTTCACAAAACAATTCCCAAATTTTCAATGCTTCATTTTTCTTTCTTTCACTCAATTTCATTCAATCAAATCCTTTCTCTTACTAGCCTCATTTTCACTTCTTTAAAATTCCCCCTCTAAAAAAAATTAGTTTTTTGTTACGACTTTATTGTTTTCGAGCAACCTTCAAATTTTAGGTCGTGATAAAATGAACTATTTGTACCCGGTGAAAGAAGAGTATTTGGAAATCGAATCAACATCGTCAGCGGCGTCAAGATATGAAAGAGGAAGTGATGAGGGATCAATGGTTGTTATTCCACGGCCAATGGAGGGACTTCATGAAGTAGGACCACCACCATTTCTAACAAAGACATATGATGTTGTGGAGGACCCCACAACAAGTCACATAGTTTCATGGAACAGAGATGGTGCTAGCTTTGTTGTTTGGGATCTAAATGCTTTCTCAAGAGATCTTCTTCCTAGATACTTCAAACACAACAATTTCTCAAGTTTTGTTAGACAACTCAACACTTATGTAAGTATTCTTTTGTTTGATTAAGATTTCAATTGCATAGATAGTAGATACACATTTATCCCAATTAATTAACCAATACAATATTTTCTTTAATCCCAGAAGAAAAGTTTTGATATTGAGCTTAATTAATATTAATATGCACTAAAAAAATTTAAAATTTTAGGATATAGTAAGTTTTGGTCATTTTACATTACTTGTATATATTGGTTGAGTTTTTTAATAATATTTTATATATGTTGTGCTAAATCTTATTTTATTTAATTAATTTTTAGCTTTAAAAAAAAAGTGCATTATTGTCAAAAAATAAAAGTGCACTAGAGATATATAAAAATATGTTTAGTAATCTGTATTGATAAAAGAAAAAGAAAAGATATTTTACACGATTATATTATTCTAATTATAGTAAAATAATTGAATTATTATATAAAACTTTTCTAGTGTATATTTTTATCTATTAAATTCAGCGGATATTTTCACTGTTTAGTTGCTTTATAATATGATTTTATATTTATTAACTTATTTTTAATATGGTATTATTGAGTCAAAAAAATTAAATATATTTTATCTTCAAGTGGACTCTGTACTATATGAATATTTTAATGTCACGCATCTTGTTTTAGTTTTTGGTTTCTGGATTTCTCCTCCTACCTGCTCCATTTGATTTTATAAGTTAGTAGTCACATTCATTCATTCATGCATCAAGTTGATGCTACAATCATAATATATTACCATTAGACCATTACCTATAGCTGAAGCAATTGAACAATTCCTTCATTTATTATACATATGAATGTACACATTGGATAAGACAAAGTGACACGTCAATATCAATATCAATATCAATAATAATTTGAGTAAATAACATAATTCAATGTCGGTGTCATGTCTGTGTCAAACGCACCTGATTCAAAAGTGTCCATATTTTATAGATTTATATTAACATTGAGTTTTTTGTTTTAATATTCGATGTGGGATTTAAATTTTTTTAACAGGGCTTTAGAAAAATTGATCCTGATAAATGGGAGTTTGCAAATGAAGGATTTTTGAGAGGACATAAAAATCTTTTGTCAAACATTAAGAGAAGGAGACAAAGTTCATCACAACCTAGTACTTCACAAACACATTCACAAGGTCATTGTGTTGAAGTTGGTCGTTTTGGATTAGATGAAGAAATTGTTCATTTGAGACGTGACAAACAAGTGTTAATGATGGAACTTGTGAAGCTTAGACAGCAACAACAGAACACAAGATCTTTACTTCAATCAATGGAGGAAAGGTTACGCGGAACCGAAATTAAGCAGCAACAAATGATGGCTTTTTTAGCTAGAGCTATGAAGAATCCAGCTTTTATTCAACAATTACTTCAACATAAGGAAAAGAGAAAAGAGATTGAAGAAGCTATTACTAAGAAGAGGAGAAGACCAATTGAGTATGGAGAATCAAGCAATAATGATGTTAAATATGGATTTGAAGTGTCTGAATTGGAGGTTCTTGCTATGGAAATGCAGGGTCTTGGAAGAGGTAAGAGAGAACATGAGGAAGAGATTGAGGTTTTTGAGACTCATGAGAAATTGAATAAAGAACTTGATGAAGAGTTTTGGGAAGAACTTTTTAGTGAGAAATTTGAGAATGAATTAGATATTCTAACATCTCAAGGAGATGATTATGATGATGATGTTGATGGTGAAGATCATGTCGATGTGTTGGCTAATCACTTTGGTTACTTGGGTTCAAGTCCTAAATGAACTATAAGTGCATGTTTGGATACACGGTGAATTTGATGAAATTACAGTGACTTACAACTGTGACACTGTGATTTTGTTGAAACAATAACACACTGTAATTATGTTGAACTCATTGTCAATCCAGACGTGTACTACACTTAATCAAGATTAACTTTCTGCATATGGTGGAGTGATCAATATTTAGAAATTGGATCTCAGAATCGGCCACTAAATAACAAATTTCTAGCAGTGTGATCTTGGTTGGCAACTTGGTGTGACAGTAAAACTACCAAGCAAAAATATCCGTGGAAACTTTTAAATTTTGGAGTTTCTAACCTTTATAATATATGTCCTTTTGTAGTCACAAGTTAAGTGTATGTTTGGTGTCACAGTGAATAGGACAAAATCAGAGTGATTTACTTTGATTTTGCGAAAATCACCATGATACCATACAAGCACTAAAAATTTCAATTTCTCATGTTTCTCTCTTATTGATTAGGTAGGTTTTGCAGCAGTTGATTGGACAAGAACCTCAGATAGTTGATAGAGATGATTAATAACTCAAGGTTCATGGTATTTTGTTAATTCAATGTTATTTCAATTAAAAAAAAAATCAATGTAATAAATGCATCATATCAAGAAAGGTATGATCTTTGTCTCTTATTGTGTTTAATAATAATGTTACCTTAACAAATGTAGATTGATTCAGAAGATGTAGAATGGTACGAAGTAGCTGATGATCAAGAATCATAACTGAATTTGCTTTTTGAGTGAAGATCCTGTTGGTGGTTGGTTAACCTTGTCGGTTTGATATTTTTCTTCCCTTTTAACACTTTACAATTGTTGTACTTTGTCATATGTGGTCAGGAAGAAAAAAAAAAGAAGAAAAAAAACATGTGTGTGTGTGAGAGAGAGTGAGAGGTATCTATAAACGAATTTGATGATGTTACATAACATAATGTAATAGTAGTGTTTTATTAGGTATCTTCGATTGTTCAAGATTCCTTTCTCATTTGAAAAACCAATAAACATAAATTATTTGGGGGGACAAAAATATGTGTGCACTATATGTTCTTGAGAATGAGTGGAGAGAAAATTGTGAAACTAATAGTTGTTTTCACTCCTTTTCTATGAGAAGAATAGTTAGGGGAGGAATGAAAAGATAATCAACGAGAGGTTCATATTAGAGATTTTTAAAAGTAGAGTGAAAATACAAAATTTGAGTAGATAAATTTTAAAATTAAACTACTTAACCAAAAGTAATTTTTTTTTTTTAAAAAAAAACTATAGAATATTAAAAATCAATTTATTCCATGACTTGTCTTTTTTTTTTTGAAGGTATTCCATGACTTGTCTTGTTATCAAGAGTGCAAAAACATATTAAATATTTTCTTTCATCCACTTTTTCATCAAGTAAAGAGAAGGTTGTATTTTTCTTTTCATTTCATTCATATTCCACCTGATTTTTCTGGATTACTCGGAGTGAAACAGTGCATATAAGCTCATTGTCAAAATAAAATAAAATATGGTTGCACAATATTTATTTATATTTTTTTAATAATAGTATTTAATAGCACATATATTGAGAATATATTGTCTGCCGTGGACCACGTTCATAACTAGAAAAAATTGTAATGTTAGATGATTCATAATCAATAGTTTAAAGTAAAATCGAATGTATCGAGATAGTTAATGCTACGGTAGACCACTTTCATAAGTGGTCTATCATATGAATTGATGTTTAAAATTATTTGAAATTCTAACGACTGTTGACAATATTCTTTAAAAGTAATTAAATATGTCTCTCATAATCATTACAGCTAAAAAAATGACATGATGTATGATGGGTATCAGTTTCATATGAGTCACATTTTTATTTTCGGTTGTTTTAATTAAACCAGTATCAATTAAGTCATTATTTCAGCCATAAAAATAAAGATCGCCATCAACTTATACTTCCAAACAACAATATATATCGTCGTTAAAATTTTAAATATTTTTTACCTACTGGTCCATCATGAACTACTTGTAGTAGTGGTTCATGTTAGAATTTTTCGGATAGGTCACAAAAGTAAACATACTTTAAAATGAATGTTTAGTGTGTATAATTTAAAGTAGCAATAAAGGGGTGTGCAAAGTAAACCTATTAAAAATACTTGAAAAAAGGCTTCAGCCTTCAACAGAATCTCGCCTGGGTTGACAGGCCCATATTTATCCATTGACACCCAACTTAGAAACATTCCCCCCACCCCCACCCCCCCCCCCCCCCCACACACACACGAAAAACTTGTCACCCATTTGTTAAAAAAAAGAAAAATTCTCATGCCACCCATGTATCTTTTTCACCCCCTAGAAAGCAAACAAAAATCGATAAATACATCCCAGAATTTTTTTTAGTACAAACTTCAGTAAAATTTACACTAAAAAAAGTTTGGGAAACGTTTCCCAAACATTTTCGAGGTAAAAAAGAAACTTTTCTATGTTTTTATTCATGGGTTTGATTTACAAATTGTAAAACTAATTTTCTCATCGAACAACATTTAAAAAAATACTTTGTTATATAAAAAAAATATGTTTTCACCACCAGTTTAATCTAGTTCGAGAGTCAGTTCTGACCAGGGACGGTGCTGCAATGCACTGAGGGGGTGCAGGTGCACACCCTGAAATTATAAAAATTTCACTAGTAATCCTATATTTTTTACTTTTTGGACCCCTGATTTTATTTTTTTGCACCACTTACCCAAAACTTAAAACAATTTCACTTGACTCATTTTTCCCTTCTAACTTCTCTTTAAACTTCCTTTCTAACGTAAATAGAAAATTGAGTTTTTTTTTTTTTAAAAAAAAAATTCTAACTTTGAGGTGAAGTTTGTTAAGCGCCAAGCGAATTCGGTTGCTCATTTGTTAGCTAAAGCGGCCAATTGTTTGTGCTCAAATATTTGAAATCATTCGTAATAGGTTTTTTATTATTATTATTATTATCATTGTAAAATATTTGAGCACAAACAAATTTTAATTATAGTATCTTTTTTCATAAAACTTGGCAACACAAAATTGTATGTGATTATTCTGATACGTACGGTGTATGCATGAGATAAAAAGGTTGTAGTTGGAACGGTATTTTAGGAAGAAGACGACGACTAAATAAGAAAATAAATTATTTGTGTAAAAAATAATAAGGAAGAAATAATTAGAAATGATTTGGTAATGAGTACGCATGAGATAATTAAGAAGGTATTTTTAATCTAAATCGTTGATTTGTATCATACAGTTAATATTGATTGTTCTCAATTCTCATAACTCTGGCTTTAAACGGGACCCCCGCAAATGGACGGTGGGATTGGTCCCCTCGAATTAATCGGTCCTTTGAGTCGGATACCGAGTTTCTAAAAAAAAAATCAAGGTGTTCTCACTGGACTCATCCCCATATATATATATATATATATATATATATATATATATATATATATATATATATATATATATATATATATATATATATATATATGATTAAAAATCACTTCAAAAAAAAAAAATCAATTAAAAATGCACCTCCTGGTCCAGGGTCCGAGCACCGCCACCGGTTCTGACGTCAAATGGTCAGCCCGCTTCCGATCGCAGTTGCGGAGATTGAACCGTGCTCAAAGTTCAACGTCAATCAACGCCGAATCAACTAATAATTGGGTAATTTTTCTTTTTATACATAAAATTGCATCTACATGTAATTAACCAACACAACACCTACTATAAATTAAGCGTGACTTTAGATAATAGTGATGACCTATTAAACCAGTTTTAAAGCCGTTAAAAGTTCTGACTTGACGAAAAATTATTGCCATTTTTACAAGAAAGAGATCTAAGTTAGTTTAAGCCACAACTTAATAGAGAATTAATCGGCCATTAATTAACAATCATAATTAACAAAGTGGGAAGTTTATGGATTGGCTTTCACAAATTTGCACAATTGTGATAATTTTGTTAGGTAGCATAATCTCTCACGCATTCTCTCTCTCAATTAGTTTACACGATGTGGAATGTGTATCAGAAAATGTTCCACATGATGGTGATACAGTTTCAGGAAACTTTGTAGTCATGGATCATGATATATTTTGGAGTTCAGATCATCCCGGAATTGATTTCACCGTAAGATATATAGTGTGTGTTTGGTATCACGGTAAGTATATCAGCATCACGGTGACTCGTCGTGATTTTACAGAAGCTATATTTTGTAGCTTCTATAAAATTACGGTGAATCACTGTGATTTTGGTGTATCCCACCATGATACCAAACATAGGCATCATCATTAACTTTTTTTTGCGATTTTTCCATCTCTTTTTAAAGTTGTGAATCGATGTTGTCAATTTGACATTAAATTTTTAAATGAAAGCATGATCACGACCTTACTTAAACAGAATCCGTTTTGTAAGAACGTGTCTTATTTTTTGTAACAAAGTAATATGAATTGATGGTGATCTGTAGGTGACATCTCCGGGCGGAAATGTGGTGCACTCTTTGAAGGGAACATCAGGGGACAAGTTTGAGTTCAAAGCCACAAAAAGTGGAATTTACAAATTCTGCTTTCATAATCCTATTACTACACCAGAAACTGTGTCCTTTTATGTTCATGTTGGCCACATTCCAAATGAACATGACTTAGCTAAAGAAGGTAAGTTTATGATGATTTTTGTCATTAAGGGGACTTGAAATAAATTTGATTTGCATGAATGGATATTGACTTGTACATAATGCAAGAGAAAAACTGTTTTCGCTTCGAATTTTCTTGTTTTAGTGGCTCGTATTTATCAAAAAAAGTTGAAATAGTACGGAAATTTAGAGACAGACAAAATTTAATACTTATTTTTGCTTTTGGATTCTTCAGAGCATTTGGATCCAATTAATGTGAAGATTGCTGAGTTAAGAGAAGCATTAGAATCTATTATAACAGAACAAAAGTACTTGAAAGCACGCGATGCTAGACATCGAAATAGTAAGTTGTTCTTCCTAACTTGTAATTGAAATTTTTGTGTATTTATTTATCAAACCATGTACATATCTTTAAATTTGATGGATCTATTAAATTTTTGTAATTGCAGCAAATGAGAGCACCAGAAAACGTGTCGTATTTTATACACTAATGGAATATATTTTATTCGTTACTACAAGTATATTGCAAGTGGTATACATTCGTCGTCTCTTCAGCAAATCATTTGCTTACAATCGGGTGTAGGTTTCATATACGCAATTTATAACATCATATTCGACACAATGTATCACAGTATCAATCATATATTTAGGAGTTTTCCATTGATCATTTTGTTACTTATATTTTTGTAAGTTTTCCAAATATGATCAATTTTTGAATATGAGTTCTTGTGGCCAATTAACTAGCATAGCAAATACTATAATCAAGTCATTTTATACAAGAATTGAGAAATATGATCATTTTGTTACTTTTGGACTTCTGCATTTAAGTTCTTTTATGTTAATTTTCACCCAGTTGAACCCAACCTGATACACATTAAGCCTAATCCAAGAATTGACACTCTTGTCTCGAACAATCTAGAACCCAGTAACTTTTTACATCACGTGTTTCCAACGGTTTACCAAAAATAGAGTTTCTCTTCTCTTAGACATCGCCACTTATGAATTTGGAGATAATAAAATTTGAAAATTTAGTTGTTTCTAGGGTCAACTCACTATCCATAAACCTAAACGAATTTTGTTTGGCTGCAAAACTTCACTGTTTCGTCGGAGATGTTTCAATGAGTTTGGAAAAGGAGAATAGATGAGTAGGCTCATATAAGAACAATGGAGGAGGAGGATCCGGCCGGTAGAGGTGTTTCAGAGAGTCTAGAAAAGAGGAATAGAAGAGTAGGTTCATATAAGAACTATGGACCCAACATAGACGTTTCATAGAGTCTAGAAAAAGGGAATAGAGGAGTAGGCTCATATAAGAACTATGAACCCACGCAAGATGTTTTCAAGACTTTGTGAAACATCTCAGTCGGATCTATAGTTCTTATATGAGCCACTCTTCTATTCCCTTTTTTTTTGGAATTGCAAAAGAAAGTTTTATTAATGAAACAAGTAGCATAAGACATGCCTAAATGTGTACAAGGATTTACAATGGAAACATCCATTTAACAAATTGTAGACACCAATCCAACAAAGTTACAGAACACCAACACATCAATTTCTAAGATTCACTACCCATAACACAAAGCATTAAAACACCAGTTTATTACACAGGTTAAATCCTTTGAACAATCAAGCAACCAAAACGAGAAAGAAAGAATAAAAAAGATTATACTCTGAACAATAAGAAAGAGAAAGAAGAAGATTCTTACATTGAACCAGAGGATAAAGAGACCACAAATAATTTTAAGTTGGCTTAATCCCCAGGTCCCTTAAACACTTTTTTGGTTTCACTTTGGTCCCTTAAAGAAAATAAGTTTCACTTTGGTCCCTTATTGATATCTCCGTCAGTAAATATGGTCCTTTCCGTCCACTTTTTTTTTTCTTTTCAGAAACCGGTAATTTCTATACATGTGGCAAAATAAGTTGTTACATGACATCTGATACCAGAGTTTGAATAGAGTTATCTCAATTTCCAGAGTATTATCTCATGAGTTAACTTGAGATAATGTACCACCGTACAATTGAATAGAGTTATCTCAAAATAGGTTTAAGTGGTTCTCATTTGACTCAGATGATAATGTACCACCGTACACTTTTATCCAAGGTTGCCAGAATCGAGAGTTTACGTTAACTCTTTTTGCCTAGGTAAAATCGAAACGTAAAATCGTCAATTTTACCTCATATTAAAATAATATTAATTTTATATACATAACATGTATATATAGTTATATAATACTATAATTCATTAATAATTTAAAATTCCAAAGCTAAAATATACTAAATCACCATAATAAAATGTAATATTCATAAAAATTGGGTTTTTTTAAAAAAATTATCAATTTTTTTATTTTTTTTAAAAAAACGGTAAAATCGTCTCAAAGAGTTAAAACCAAGGATTTTACACGATTTCGCTATGATTTTACACGATTTTAGAGATTTTACTACGAGTTAAATCGTGTAAAATCGTTCTAGATCACGATTTTACTAGAAAACGATTCTACCAGCGATTTAACTCATTTTTGCTACCTAGAAACGTAAAAACTATGGTTTTTACGTTTTAAATTGCGATTTTAACAACCTTGCTTTTATCTATTCTTATAAATTGTTCTATACTCTTAAACCATCTAATTTGCAATCTACAGAGGTTAAGTTTAGCTAGGTTTGGCATAAAGTTAATTGTTACATAGATTAGTTTATAGTATTTAGACTTATTATCCAATTCATAATTTTTCTTGACTTACTAAGCCAGTTGCTTCAAGAACTGATTTAAAAGGTTTTGACTTCATTGGTATAGTCAAATTGGTTCCCGCACCATAGAATTTGCCCAATGTTTATAGTATAAGGATAGTTTTGTCTTTTCCAAATTTAAACAAACTGTTTTTTTCTTCTATCAAATAATACATCAAATTTACTATATTTTTGATTTATTTCTCTGTTTTGACACTCTTACTCTCCTCAATTTCCTTCTGACCACCTAACTTACAAATTAATGTTAAATTGGAAATTCAAAGTGACAATAGAGTAACATTTTTTTTAAAAAATTTAAATAAATAAATTCTAAGTTGATTATTGATCATTGCAACCAGTGGCGGAACCAGGAATAAAAATGTAAGGGGGCCAGTAAAATAAACTAAAATATTTAAATTATATATGAAAATTATATTGTGTATACAAAAAGGCATACCAGTACAGGTGAAAAGAGCAATACAAAGGGGTTGAATGGATTCCAACAAGGTTTTGCAACTACCAACCAAAAACAGACAAGACAAACAAAACAACAAGTAAACATAAGCAAAAACAAAAGCCCCTAAACCAAAGCAGCCAGCTCCAACAACGAACAAAACTAGCCCCTCCTCTGCATAAACTCGCCACACCAGCAAACCAAAAACAGAGGAAGAAAAGGGCTGCAAAAAACACACTCGGCCACCAGCACAACACCAAGTTGATTACTAGACAATTAAATTACATACCATAAAATGACACCCTACGTGAATCGAGCAACTTAAAATCATCAATAATAGAATCTGAACTAATACTTGCAGCAATTTCCCTTTCAATGTAAACAGTCATGCTATCTCCTAGAAATCGACCTTTCATCTTGTTTCGCAACTTAGTCTTGATGATTTTCATTGCCGAAAAGACCTCTCGGTTGTGGCAGTAGAAACTGGAAGAGTCATGATAAGACGGAGCAGTCTATCAATCAAGAAATAAATTTTATCCTTGTTAACCAAACACGAACATCAATAAAAAAATTCTAAGTTGATTATTGATCCTTGCAACGTACTTAAATTAATTGAAATTCCCCATCAGATTATGTATCAATATTGTTTATCATATAATGTTAGTAATAAAAAAATGTACCATATATAATGTTGATAGCCATACAATGGAAAGCAGATGATTCGTAATTATGGTAGAAAGTGTTTTTTTATTTATTTTTGTAACATAACATGAACAGCTTGAAAAGCTTGGATTAAATTACCAACCTTTCTGTGTTGAGCAAGAGCCGTTTGGACGAACAATCCTAGAATCTCAAAAGTGGAGAGGGGAAAATTGTTTGCGACTCCTCTGCTTTCTCTTGTGGATGAATGAATTAATGTGTGTGTGATGGACCGGTGGGTGAACAATGATGTGTTTATGATTTGTATTTTTACAAAAACTAAAATATTATTAAATTAACCTTTTTTTAATAAAGTAAGAGTAAGAAAGACTTAACCAGTCTCATGACCTTAGCTCAATTGGTGGACATTTGCATTATTATGCAGGGTATCGGGTTCGAACTCTGGTCATCCCACTTATTCACCTTAAGAGTGGAATTTGAAGTCATTAGGCTACTAGACAAAAAAAAAAAAGACTTAACCAATTAATATTTATTATTTTTTAATCTATATAAAAAATTAAGGACCAAAATTTTGAGACAGATGAAATAGAATGTAGATGTAATTTTAGAGAACTCGATACCATATAGTAAGAAGAGAAGTGTTTGCTGAGAAGATAGGATATGACAATTAGCATCTTTGATGGATGAAATTAATAATTTTTTGTTTTTATCTATTATATTTATACTGCTCTAAAATATAAGTAATTTGATAGTAAATGTTAATATATTTGGTGTAAAATTTAGACTAAATACATTAATTTTTATTGATTCATTTTTTATTAGAGTTTAATTTTTATACACCGTCGATATAAATTTATTTCACACATACATTCAATAATGTGTTGTCAAATCATTTAATGAATGTGACATGTTATGTGATTATAATCATAATACATAATGTGTCATTGTATTATTGGATGCATGTATAAATTTTTCTTACATTAACGGTGCATATAAATTAAATTCTTTTTCTTATATTTTAGAATAGATGGAGTATAATATACTTTTGTCCTTACTATTTAATTACAAAGTATATTAATGTAATCCAAAATTCATTTTTCTTTTGATTGTGTCGTAAAAATGGTGGACTCGAGAAAATGAGTGTAATAATTAAATTATTGTAAAAGCTAGTTAAATTATTAATCGTTAGTTGGTTCAGTGGTGATTGACGTTGAACTTGATAAAGAGAACCACTGTTCGATTCCCCACAATTGCGATCGAGAAGGGGATAAAACCACTTGATATCAAAACTGACCACCGAACCAGATTAAACGGGTGGTGGAAAGCCTACTTGAAAGCACCATGCTAGACATCTACATAGTAAGTTGTTCTCCCTAACTAGTAATTGAAATTGAATTCATGTGTTTTTATTTAACAAACCATGTATATATCTTTTAATGATGTATATATTAAATTTTTGTAACTGCAGCAGCAATAGAGCACCAAAAAAAGTGTTGTAATTTATACATAATACACTATTGGAATATATATTATTCGTCACTACAAGTATATTGCAAGTGGTATCCATTCGTGGTCTCTTCAGCAAATCATTTGCTTACAATAGGGTGTAGACTTCATATTTATTATCGTTGTGTTTTTGGACACACAATCTCTAACAATGTATACGGTCACAATGTATCACGGTGTCAATTATATATACTTTTCAAACACACATTTAGCATATTTCTATTGATCATTTTGTTAATTACTTATAGTTGTAAGTTATCCAAATATGATCATTATGTCACCATAATTTTGCCAATTTACTGTTTTTAAGTTCCAAAATCGATGAAATGAAGATGCTCTTCAAGGCACCCGACAATAGTTCAATGTTCAATGGAAAAAATGTTGATGATTTCGTTGAAATATGGCCTCTTGAGATATTTGCTTGTAAAAACTTAAAGGGTTGTTTGATAAGTAAATAGAAACACTCAATACGCTCAATATACCAGAGGTATAGATAACAATAAAAAGTTTGAGTGTGAGTGATGAAAGAAGGGTTTTTTGACTGGTTGACAAAAACAAGTGATTGATGAATTGTAGCTCGGACTCTTGCTTTTCTTGTGCAACATTTCGTTCTATTTATAAATGTAGATGGTCCTTTGTACATCACTATCTATCCAATAAGGATGTAGTGTAGCAAGTTACCAAAATGCCCTTTGCAAGTTCAATTCATTGTTAAAATTACACGTGGCTTTTCCAATCCAACTTGATGCAAAAAGTCCAACATGATGTCTGACCCCATCATATCAACTTTTACTTTAATTCAAAATTCAAAAAATTTCCCCCCCTTCATTATTCTCATTTCTATAACTATCTTTCATTTTGCTTTTCAAATATACTTTCCTCTTTCTTTTCTTTCTCACTATTTTGTTCTCTGCATTTTTTCATTTATCAACATTTCATATTTATTGTCTTTTCTTCTCATTTTGCAGAAAGAAGAACCAAAGTTAAATGAAATTTATATCTTCTTTGACAAAGGTATGAACATGATGATTACCAAACTCACTTTTTTAGTTCATATATCATCTTCATTATTTTTGTGCTTCATATCATTATTTTTGTGATGCAGTGTAAGAAATATTCAAATAAAAAGAAATTGTTGTAAATAAGTAACTACAAAGATGCATAAACAACAAGCAAACTACTTCTCAATAACTACAAACTAAAAGGTAGAAGCACATACCACCAACTACAAATTTGCTTTTTCAGTGTATTATTTTCTACTACTAATCTTTTGTTGTGTTTCATCCCAGGATGAATGAAGGTGTTAAACAATAAACAACTCTAATTAATGTAATCAGTTTTTTTTTCCCAAGACATGATTAAAAGATGATGGAAAGAATGCCTACAAAACATTTAAATTCTACTATTTTTTTTTTTCTTCTTTTATAGATCTGTTTTACTGTATATGCAACATTACAATTTATGTTTTCCAATTTCATGTATTCACTTCTTCTAAATTTTTTAAATCCTAAAACGTAACAAACAATTCCAGAAAAATATAACAAGCATTTGAAATCATGTTTTGTTCTTTTTTCATTTTATTCATCTTTGAAAAATTACCATAAGCTATAATATATATATATATATATATATATATACACACAAATAGAGAAAGTAAAAGAAGAAGAAGGAGGTAAGTAAAAAAAGAAATAAATTAAAAAAGACTTAAAATTTATGATAAATTTAAAAAACAGAGAAAGTAAAAAAGATGAACAATCATAATAGATAATGAGAAAAGTGGAGAAATTATTTTTTTTAAATGAAGAACAAACATACAAAAAAAATCTTCAAAACAGATCTACAAAAAAACACAAAATACTTAGTTCAAATCCTTTTTAATAAAATATACAAAAAACAATTCTTAGTTCAAATCCTTTTTAATAAAATAAAAACATATAAAATCTGCACAATATACAAAAAAAATTATAATCAAACACTGATTTATTGTCGTTGTTGTTGCATGTAAGAGAGAGGTGGAGAAAAAGACAACACAAAATACTTGCAGTGCACTTTCCGGCACGGTGGTTGTATTTTCCGGCACGGTGGCGGCGATGGTCTTCAAAAGTTGATTTTTCTTTGTGGGTTTTGAAGAGGAGATGTAAGAGAGTCTGTATAAGGAGATGATTGTTTGAAATATGGTCTATATTGCTTAAGATCTAAGCAAAAAGGTGGCGGTTTGAGTCTTTAAAAATGGCTCAAATCTGAAAATATGTTTAACAGAAAAAGAAAGGAGAGGATGAAGATGGTAATGATTGAACAATCAAACAAGATCGGAAAATAATTGAAGGAGGCAGTGAGATCCGGCGGCTAGGGTTCATGAGGGAGGAAGTCATTCTTTGAAGATCTTTCTCAATAAGTGAAGAGAGAGAAATGAATTTGCAAATGAAGTTGGATATGTGTGTGTGATAAATTTACCTCATGTAATTAAAAAATAGAAACAAATTGAAACAAATATAAAATAAAAATTGAAAAATGATAAAAATTGGTATGTGGTGGACGGTGATTTACGGTTCCACTTCCACCACCATAAAATACTATTTTTTCTTTTTTCCTATATATATAATCTTTTTGGACTTCAAACAATAATTCAATTTAGTTAATTTTTAATGTTCCCTTTTTGATAAAGATTTTCAATAGTTTAGTTCTCAATGTTACTCAAAAGTTATTTTTTAATACATTCAGTAAGTAACTACACGATAGTTACTCAATGTTTCTATTAAAAGTAATTTTTTCTTTTAATTAAGGAAGAGAGTAATAATTTAACAAACTTATAGCAATTTGTTTTGAAAATAATTGATAAAGTATATCATATAAAAAATTTAAATGGAATCAAACATATATGATAACTATGAAGTACGAATACTTTTTAAATTAGTCGTGTTCTGTGTTGGTCTTTGTTATAAGAGAATTTCTAAGTTTAGATTTTTTGTTATTTTTTTTAAAAACAAAAAAAAAAAAAGATTTTTGTTAATTTTATCAAAAATATATGAGATATGCCATACATTTATTAAAGTTTAAGTTTATCACAAGATAACATGTTTTAAAGATTGATATTTAAAAATAGAGAAAAAAGCAGGAAATATACGACTATGTCACAATCATGTTTTCCGCCACATTATATATAAGAAGATGATTTATGACGTAATATAAAAGAAGAAAATATACGACTATGTCACACTCGAAATAAACTACAATCTTTTGTGCAAAATTTTGCTTTCGATTCTCATCTGACATTTTCTAAATTCAGATTTTATCAAGAATTTATGCCAGACATATATAGGACTAACAATATGGACTTTCATATTTTACTAAACAACATACGAGATACGCCAGACATTTATTAAAGTTTAAGTTTGTCAAGGGATAACATGTTTTAAAGATGGATATTTAAAAATAGAAAAAAAAAATATGAACAAACAATGTAAAATAATTGTACACTGTCAATCAATCACATCATATTTTCCGCCACGTTATACACAAGAAAATTATATATGACGTAATATAAAATAAGGAAATGTACAACTATGTCGCACTCGAAATAAGCTACAATCTTTAGTGCAAACTTGCGTTCGATTCTAATTTGACATTTTCTATGTCCAGATTTTTCGTTATTGTAAAAAACGAAGAAAAAAAAATTCCGTTACATTTATCAAGAATTTATGTCATGAATATATATGACTAACAATATGGACTTTCATATTTTACTAAATAATATACGAGATACGTCAGACATGTATTAAAGTTTAAGTTTGTCACGGGAAAACATATTTTAAAGACGCATATTTAAATATAAAGAAAAAAGAAGATACACAAACAAGATATTTTCGTTATTGTAAAAAACAAGGAAAAAAAAGATTTTTGTTACTTTAATCGGGAATTTATGTCATGAATATATATGACTAACAATATGGACTTTCATAATTTACTAAACAATATACGAGATACACTAGACATTTATTAAAGTTTTAGTTTATCACGGGATAACATGTTTTAAAGATGGATATTAAAAAATAGAGAAAAAAGAATATGCACCAACAATGTATAATAATTTTACACTGTCAACCAATCACAATCATGTTTTCAGCCATGTTATACACAGGAAGATGATCTATGATGTAATATAAAAGAAGGAAATATACGACTATGTCACACTCGAAATAAACTACAATCTTTTGTGCAAATTTTTGCTTTTGATTCTCATTTGACATTTTCTAAGTTCAGATTTTTCGTTATTGTAAAAAAAGACAAAAAAATATATTTTTGTTAATTTTATCAAGAATTTATGTCAGGAATATAAATGTCTAACACTATGGACTTTCATAATTTACTAAACAGTATACGAGATATGTCAGACATGTATTAAAGTTTAAGTTTGTCACGTGATAACTCGAACATGTTTTAAAGATGAATATTTAAAAATAGTAAAAAAAGAATATGCAGAAACAATGTAAATTAATTTTACACTGTCAACCAATCAAAATCATGTTTTCCGCCACGTTATATACAGAAAGATTATCTATGAGGTAATATAAAAGAATGGTATATGCGACTATGTCACACTAGAGATAAACTACAATCTTTTGTGCAAACTTGCTTTCGATTCTAATTTGAAATTTTTTAAGTTCAGATATTTCGTTATTGCAAAAAACGAAAAAAAAAATATTGTAGTTACTTTTATCAAGAATTTATGTCATGAATATATATGACTAACAATATGGACTTTCATATTTTACTAAATAATATACGAGACACGTCAGACATGCCTTAAAGTTTACGTTTGTCACGAGATAACGTATTTTAAAGACGAATATTTAAGAATAGAGAAAAAAAAATATGCACAAACAATGTAAAATAATTTTACACTATCAACCAATCAAAATCACGTTTTCTGCCACGTTATACACAGAAAGATGGTCTATGACGTAATATAAAAGAAGGAAATATACGACTATGTCACACTCAAAATAAACTACAATCTTTTGTGCAAAAATTTTCCTTTCGATTCTCATTTGTCATTTTCCAAATTCATATTTTTCGTTATTGTAAAAAAAAAAAATAGAGTTATGTTACTTTTATCAAGAATTTATGTCAGGAATATATATGATTAAGAATATGGAATTTCATAATTTACTAAGCAATATAAGAGATACGCCAGACATTTATTAAAGTTTTAGTTTGTCACCGAATAACATGTTTTAAAGATGAATATTTAAAAATAGTGAAAAAAAATATAAACAAACAACATAAAATAATTGTACACTGTCAATCAATCACAATCATGTTTTCCACCATGCTATACACAAGAAAATTATCTAAGACGTAATATAAAAGAAGGAAATATACGACTATGTCGCACTCGAAATAAACTACAAACTTTTGTTCAAACTTGCGTTCGATTCTAATTTGACATTTTCTAAATTCAGATATTTTCGTTGTTGTAAAAAACAAAGAAAAAAAAGTTTTTTATTACTTTAATCGGGAATTTATGTCATGAATATATATGACTAACAATATGGACTTTCATAATTTACTAAACAATATACGAGATACGCTAGACGTTTATTAAAGTTTTAGTTTATCACGGGATAACATGTTTTAAAGATGGATATTAAAAAATAGAGAAAAAAGAATATGCACAAACAATGTAAAATAGTTTTACACTGTCAACCAATCACAATCATGTTTTCCGCCACGTTATACACAGGAAGATGGTCTATGACGTAATATAAAAGAAGGAAATATACGACTATGTCACACTCAAAATAAACTACAATCTTTTGTGCAAAAATTTTCCTTTCGATTCTCATTTGTCATTTTCCAAATTCATATTTTTCGTTATTGTAAAAAAAGTAGAGTTATGTTACTTTTATCAAGAATTTATGTCAGGAATATATATGATTAACAATATGGAATTTCATATTTTACTAAGCAATATACGAGATATGCCAGACATTTATTAAAATTTATGTTTGTCACGGGATAACATGTTTTAAAGATGAATATTTAAAAATAGTAAAAAAAGAATACGCAGAAACAATGTAAATTAATTTTACACTGTCAACCAATCAAAATCATGTTTTCCGCCACGTTATATACAGAAAGATTATCTATGACGTAATATAAAAGAATGATATATGCGGCTATGTCACACTAGAGATAAACTACAATCTTTTGTGCAAACTTGCTTTCGATTCGAATTTGAAACTTTTTAAGTTCAGATTTTTCGTTATTGCAAAAAACGAAAAAAAAAATATTGTAGTTACGTTTATCAAGAATTTATGTCATGAATATATATGACTAACAATATGGACTTTCATAATTTACTAAACAATATACGAGACACGTCAGACATGCATTAAAGTTTACGTTTGTCACGAGATAACATATTTTAAAGACGAATATTTAAGAATAGAGAAAAAAGAATATGCACAAACAATGTAAAATAATTTTACACTATCAACAAATCACAATCACGTTTTCCGCCACGTTATACACAGAAAGATGGTCTATGACGTAATATAAAAGAAGGAAATATACGACTATGTCACACTCAAAATAAACTACAATCTTTTGTGCAAAAATTTTCCTTTCGATTCTCATTTGTCATTTTCCAAATTCATATTTTTCGTTATTGTAAAAAAAAATAGAGTTATGTTACTTTTATCAAGAATTTATGTCAGGAATATATATGATTAACAATATGGAATTTCATATTTACTAAGCAATATACGAGATACGCCAGACATTTATTAAAGTTTATGTTTGTCACGGGATAACATGTTTTAAAGATAAATATTTAAAAATAGTGAAAAAAAATATACACAAACAACATAAAATAATTGTACACTGTCAATCAATCACAATCATGTTTTCCACCATGCTATACACAAGAAAATTATCTATGACGTAATATAAAAGAAGGAAATATACGACTATATCGCACTCGAAATAAACTACAATCTTTTGTTCAAACTTGCGTTCGATTCTAATTTGACATTTTCTAAGTTCAGATATTTTCGTTATTGTAAAAAACAAAGAAAAAAAGTTTTTTATTACTTTAATCGGGAATTTATGTCATGAATATATATGAGTAATAATATGGACTTTCATAATTTACTAAACATTATACGAGATACGCCAGACATTTATTAAAGTTTTAGTTTATCACGGGATAACATGTTTTAAAGATGGATATTGAAAAATAGAGAAAAAATAATATGCCTAAACAATATAAAATAGTTTTACACTGTCAACCAATCACAATCATGTTTTCCGCCACGTTATACACAGGAAGATGATCTATGACGTAATATAAAAGAAGGAAATATATGACTATGTCACACTCGAAATAAATTACTATAATCTTTTGTGCAAATTTTTGCTTTCGATTCTCATTTGACATTTTCTAAGTTCAGATTTTTCGTTATTGTAAAAAAAAGACAAAAAAATAGATTTTTGTTAATTTTATCAAGAATTTATGTCAGGAATTTACTGATCTTTGAAGTACTTCTACCTGCATTTGTTCTTTAAAACTACTTTATGTAATGTATTGACAATGTTTTTATCCGTAATATTGATCGTTACTAAATAATACATATATCATGAATGTCTAACAACATATTAGCCATATTTATATATACTAGCCGTCAAACGGGCACGTGCCCGTTTGTGTGACCGATATTCTCTTCTTTATTTTTTGTGATCGATATTCTCTACTGTGCAAATATAAATAACTATTTAATCTCCTTTTTTATTGGACTTAGTTAATTGATAACTACGTAACCTTTTTTTTTTGTTAGGTTTTAAGAAGAAAAAAATATATATTTTTAATATAAAAAAACTGAAAATCTACTTTTATGTGGAAGTTGTGTTTAGTTGTTAAGAAAAAAAAAATATTATTTACTAAAAACAACTGAAAATCTATTTTTATGTGGAAGTTATTTTTTAAGGGTAAAATAGGAATAACAAAAAAGCCATCCAAAAATTTGTATCCCCTTTATATATTAGTATAGATAATGTTCATGACATTACTTCAATTGATAAGAAAAAAAATATTTCAAACCCGTCCGGAGGACGGGTTCTTAACTAGTTGGTCTTCAAAGGATGTCTATTGTGTTGCAAAATATAGCTGTTGTGCACTCAAAAAGATAGTTGGAAAAAAGTTGGTGCATAAAGCTGATTTTCCTAAATGTTCTTAGAACGTTCTTCTATAACCGTTTTTTCATGGAATAAGAGAGATGGGTTGCGATGATTTGTTTTTCAAGGGTATCCGTTTTTGCTCCTAGTCATTACTCTTATTTAAAAGTCGGTCGGAAGAGCTTGATTCGTAGATTAGACATGCAAACCATTTTCCAATGTTTCTTGATCAAATTTTTGTGAGGGAGCTTTGGAAAAAGAGCAGTTTGGAGCATAGTAGTGTTGTAGTATGCTAAAATAACTTGCTTCACAAGTATTGTTATTAGAAATTGATGCCACATCAACATTCTACTAAAAATTTAATAGCGAGGACCGAAGTTGATAATAGAAACAAATTATAGAGTTTTTTAAATATATTTTTTAAAATGTAGGAATTATTATTAAATATCAAGCAAAAAATAATGACTAACAATATATTTAACTTTTATAAATATAAGGTTACATATATATTTTTTGTTCCTACAAAAAAAAAAGTAACGTCTTTTGTCCCTAAAATTTTGTATCTATTCCATTTTAGTCCCTACTTTTTTCAAATTTTTTAAGAATTATTTAATTATCCTTAACATTTTCTTTGAATTTTAAAATTGTTTAATTATTGTTGAACTTTAATGTTCTTGTAATTTTTTTGAGGCATGTTTAGAATATAAAGAGTTTTTATTACTAAATTTTATAATTTTTTAAAATTAAAAGATTTAAATTTGAAATTTAAAATTTCAAACAATAAAGATAAAATAAAGAGATAACTTATAGGATTAAATATTTTAGTTCTTATATAATTAGGAGCTTTTAAGTTTAGTCCATTAAAAATTTTTATTCATTTTTAATTTTTATTTGTATTTTATATATAGAGCATTTTGAGGGACTAAAATAAAATTGGAAGAAACTAATGAAAATAACAATATAAATTAAAATTGAAAGAAAAGTAAAAAAAAATCATTCAAACAAATAATAATAATAATAATAATAATAATAATAAAAAAAATACACATTTTCATTCTCATTCCCGCCAAAAATACCGAAACAAATTAGATTCTCTGCAAGAACAAGAATGGTGAAATCACCGCCGTCACAGACACCACCGCCATCGCCACCACCATCGCCGCAACCACAGCCGCCGCAATTTCGTCACTCACAATCGGCCACCAATATTGTTCGTTTGATGACTGAAGACCTCCCTCGTCCTATCTCGCTGTTGCATTCTTCGTACCTGGAACTTTCAGAAGAATTACCACTGGCAGTTACTGTTCATTCACCGCCACCATCGCAACCTTCATCGAAACAACTACCACCGCCAGAGTGTTAGAAGGGGGAAAACATTCTTGTACAATTAAGTTAAGTAGTTAGGGTCATTGGTCAACAATCCACACCAATACAATATGGAAAGCTTAAAATGAAATAATCTGTAAGTACAACTTTCCCTTCCAAGAATCAAGAGTCATGTCTTGAAGATACTAATGTACCTTGCTCAAGCTATACATCAATATCCAAACATTATTAATTTCTATGACTATGCATACAAATAAACGTATGAGAGTTTATCTTTTTCCATTTTGTTTTATTTCTTCTTTTCCTTTAATTTTGTGTGTGTCACTTAGGCCATCAATTGAGGAAATAAAGAGATAAGAACATGGGAAAAGATCAAAACTAGAAATACATGTGAGTGTGTTAATTAATTAAGGAAGGAACAAAAATAGAAAAATTTAAAAGCAATATAAGTTAAAATGTGGTATGGTATAGATGATATAAATGGGATAAGATAATTGAAATATATTGAAAGAAAAGATAGATACATCATAATCTCGTGAGTATGGAGTTTTTGGATTTTGATAAAATAAAATGTGATAAATGCACATTACTTTCCATTCTAAGCAAAGCTTTCATTGTGCTTTCATGCTTGTTGGGAACTTAACCGACTTCTTTGGCTTTTTTGTTTTGTTTTAATCCTCAAAACTTTAGAGAAGTAGGTTTTTTTTTTTTTTTTTTTTTTGAGAGAAGTAGGTTTATTTGAAAGATAAGAAAAATGTTTTCAATGATTTTTCTATTTATCTTTAACTAGAATTCATTAAGAGTGTTAACTTTCTTTGTTTGGGTCATGCTAACAATTGTTCTTTTTTTTTTTTTAAGAAGCCAAATGAATATAATAAAATAACAAGTTAAGCACAAGGTGTGCCTAACAAGAAAAAATTACAAATTAGAAGTGTTCAAGCTTAAAGTAATGCAAAGCAACCCATAAGTAATGCAAATAACAATTGTTCTAAGAGTGTGTTTATGGTATGGGTATGGTATTATATAGATCTCATCCCTATATCCACAATTTTAAAAAAATATCCCTAAACTGCATGGGCAACAATCTTTGTACCTATAATCATATCATATAAGTACTTAAGTATCCATACCTGTTATTTGCATTTTTGCTAAAAATAAATCGACTACTTATAAAATATTATAAAAACTAAATTATGCTAAGAAAAAAATATTCGAGAAGGTCTAATTATATATTTTACTAAGATATGATCTAGCCGTTAATTTGATTTAATGGTAATCTAATGATTGTGATTAATTGTTCTCATTTCTCATAATAACCAAGTGTTCTCACCGGAGTCATCCCCTATATATATATATAGGGGGAGCGACTCCAGCGAGAACACTTTATTATTGTGAAAAATAAGAACAATCAATATTGATCATAAGATATAAATTAATGGTTGCTATTGAAAATGTATTATGTGAGCCTTAATTAACTTATTTCTTTCTTAATTAATACAAATCAATTTTTGATTACTTATAAAAAATAAATCATTGTTTTCTTTATTTAGTGTTTGTCTTCTTCCTTGTTGTTTTCTTCTAGTTCAAATATTTTTTTTCTTACAATGATAATTTAAAATGAGTTCAGTTGAATTGGATAGAAACAACATAAGTTTACGCCAAAATTAACCTCACTCTCTTGAAGAGTAGAAATATAGAAAAATACTTGGGCACAAATCCAAGAAAAAATTGTTTAGGCACACACTCATAATGAATAACAATTTAAAATAAAATTGACATTGTCATATCAATCGATTATTTTTCATTTAATTTTTTTGACTTATGAGTGTGTGCCTAAATAATTTTTTCTTGGGTTTGTGCCCAAGTAAGAATTCCTCAGAAACATAAACCTCACCCTAAAGAAGAAAATAAAGTGTGATAATTATGTTTGAAATTTTTTAAATATACGACGTAAATATAAATTGATGTGGAAACTGAAGGAATTTTTTTGTACCATTGTAAAAAAAAAATTGAAATAGAAAAAAACAATGAGGAAAAAGACAAACACTAAATAAAGAAAAAAAAATGGTTTATTTTTATAGGTAATCAAAAATTGATTTGTATTAATTAAGGAAGAAATAAGGTAATTAAGGCTCACATAATACATTTTCAATAACAGCCATTGATTTATATCTTATGATCAATATTGATTGTTCTAATTTCTCACAATAACAAAGTGTTCTCGCAGGAGTCGCCCATATATATATATAGGGGACTACTAACATTGACCATGTGGGTCGAAGTTAGCAAGTATGACCCACATGTCATTACAAAGGGGGGGTGGAGGGGACCCATGTGGGGGGCATATGAGTAGTTGGGGGGGGGGGGGGGGGGGGCACGAAGACAATAGAAGGGACGCTAAGTAATTACATGTGGGTCATACATTGCTAACTTTGACCCATGGTTGAAGTTAGCAATCTCCATATATATATATATATAGGGGTCTGCTAACTTTGACCATGTGGGTCGAAGTTTCCAAGTATGACCCACGTATAATTACAAAGGGGGGTGGGGGGATGCATGTAGGGGGCATGCGAGTAGTTGGGGGGCGTGCAAAAACAATGGAGGGACGCTAAGTAATTACACGTGGGTCATACATTGCTTAACTTTGAACCAGGTCGAAGTTGGCAAACCCCATATATATATATAAAGTATCGAGTAATGAATTTAACTCAACAAAAAACATGTTAAAAAAAAATTATAAAAATATTCAACTACAGAAAGATTTAGCGACGGAGCGTTTTTGAGATGGATTATTCCGTTTATTAATTCCGTCACTAAACAATTTTTTCCTTTTCTAATTCTATCTCTAAATTTAAATTGTATTGTTCATTGGGGGCGGTGCAAGGAGATATCTATCAAAGTGTGTGTTCACACACGCATCTTTAGATTCACACAAGTCTATGCGGGGACCCTCCATATAAAAGAATTGTAAATTTTATATTAATATTAATTTTACAATAAACTTTGATTTGTTTAAAGTTTTGGAAATAGTAGGAATAAAATTAATGTAAGGTCTTTCTTTTTTGTTTTTTAAACCATTTTTTAAACTAAATGGTAAAATAACTAAAAGAGATTGTAATGCTTTTATAAACCAGTATCCAATGAGACATATGAAGATTTTCTCAAAATTTTATTTGGTGATTTTCTCCCACACCGGTGTAGATTTTTCTTTTGTTCATATTTTGCATTGTAATTTATATTTTACATGTTGAATATAGAAAAGTAATGACATGGGGAGTTGTAACACACAAGGTTGACGAGGATGGGGAGTTGTTGGTGCACATGGCATGATAATGAGCGGCTTCTTACAGTTTTTAGGTAAAAATTGAATTTACATCGGAATGAGAGGGATCATGAGTTTGTACATAGAGAAAGTCTTACATAGGCACAAACACAAATAAACAGTGTTTACACACATATACATAAAACATCACATCATTTACATTTTTGAAAAATATTTCAAATTAAATTATTTTATATTTTCTCTCTCTTCATTCATGTTAGTGTGCCTAAACACTATATATTTATATTTGTGCCTATATTAGAATTCTTCTTGTACATATATAAGACTGAGGTTGAATGATACTATACTACCTATACAATAAGATACACATCTTCTTCTTTTTTGTTCCAAGATACATCTTCTTTTTGGTAACCTAACAAATAAGAACTTTATGATTAAGCGTGCATGACTTGAAGTAATATATAAATGGGTGACATTCTTGGAAGTTTTGTAGAAAACATGTGACTGAGTGAGTGAGTGAGGAGCTAACATGTGAGTGAGTTAGTGAGTAGTATGATTGAGGTGTTATAGAAGTAATGATATATAATTAATGAAAAATAATAACTTCGATTTTTATGTAATTAAGCATTTATGATAAATTAAAAGAACTGTATGCTTTGAATATTTAGTCAAAAAATAAAGGGTATTGCTAACATTTGCCCCAAAGGCACATGTTAAGGTGCATTAAATTAACTATAATCTCATTTATTTTATTGTTAATGAAGTAATAATCAACTTGGATAGTTAAAAGCTTTAATAAATCATACACTTTCTTTAAAATAATGATCTACTATATTTAATTACTAAAAAGAATTGGTAAGACAAAAATTAAATTATAAATCATATAAAATTCCAAATTAAAAAATAAGTTCCAATTTTATCCTTGTTAAAAAAAACTGCAACGCTCCTAATCGATTCACATGCAACAATTAATTTAAATCATTCAACATACAAATCATCAAGGAATTACTTAACACAAAATAACTAATAGCATGCATTTAATTCACTTAAGCCAACAGAAGCATTAAAACTACTATACTAATAAGTTATAGCAATTAAATCCACGATGAAGACCCATCACATAATCCAAGATAATCCAACAAGTAATTAAAGATAAGATAATATAAGTAGCAAGGTCATATATAAAATCTCAAACAAGCGAAGAACCGAACACTAGTCTAAGCAAGGTTACAAGTATCAGAGCATATCCTAAACCTCTAAGCTTCTAGAATTCTCCTACTCTTCTCCTTACCAAGCTATGCTAGTTATCACAAGCTAATCTCCAAAGCCACGGGATCACTCCTCAAGTGAAGAATCTGGACCCAAACCATACACATACACAAAAATAGAGAGTTAGTTACAATTCAAGTTCATAATAATAAGCATATTATACACTTATATTATGTAAACAATTATGCCATAAATAAATCATACTCATATCATATTGTACGAACAATAGATCACTTCATGGTTTATCGTACTCATCAACAAAAGTCAAGATATTCATACAACTCACATAACTCAAACATTCACAAGATTATGTTGAACTACAACCACAAATACCAAATATCAATTAAGGTGCACAAATCTCCTAATGCAAGCTAATGAAAACACATAATGTATGTCATCCTAGACATATCTAATGCATGTGGTACCCGCATCAAATTAGGATAAACATATATCCATCGCATCAAGTCAGTTTTATGTCATGGGGGACATCGCATCAAGTTGACTTATGAATGCATGAATGTTCACATACCACATAATGATGATAACACTATACTTCTACTCATGAATAATAGGCCACTCATCCCTATTATCCCTTCTCAATTCGCATCAAATTCGCATCAACATATCATCATTAAGGTATACATTCAAGCATGATACATCAACACATAACATTCTTATTAATCATAACTCATCATTCTCAATTTCAACCAACATGCACATATAAGCATATTATTATCATACCAACTCAAGATTCAATCAATCCAAACATATAACATGTTATAAAACCAAATCTAATCATGTTATAACTCACTCTCATCATACAACATGAAGAAATTTCTCAAAATCAGGTCATGGTCGCTGGGCGACAGCTAGCGAAGGAACAAGCGACGAAAGGCAGAGAGGTTATCGCTCAGAGCGAAGCCTTGCGACGGCTGGTCGCTGGGCGACCAACTCAAAATTCTGGGTTCTTGAAGAACAGATGAATCCTCGCTTGCAGCGACGAACTGGTAGTTGGGCGACCAAACCTAGAAATTCATGCTCTGCTCACGGGTTTCACATAGAATCTCATAAAAATCACGAATTTCATGTTATAAACTCTTAAAGCTATCACATTTAAGCATACATATCATGTATAGACCTAGAAGTACAAGTTTTAACATCATCCAACATCATTCCAAGCAAAAAGTAGGGATTTTTCCTCATTTTATTCAAAACCCAATTTCAAATATCAACAACAACAAATCATTCATAAATCACGAAATTGATGATAGAAATGGAAGATAGAATCATATAATGACATATTAACATCATACAACAACACATAAAATCATTAACACATTCCCTTGATTCACATTCCCCACCAAAAGAGATGAGAGGGTTTGGGTATGGAGAATAGGCATCTCCCCCCTCTTTGATCATCTCACATGAATTGTAAACTACTCTCTAACCTTAGAAATGATGAATTCCTTGATTCCTCCTTCTCTTGAGCTTTCTCTATTCTTCCCCTCTATTTCTGTAACACCCCGTTTTTCAAAGCCTAAAAAGGGGCATTATTTTTTTTTTTTAACAAACAACAGAGTTGCGCATAAAATATTTTACAGTGAGCCGGCATTAAATTTACAAACGAACCCATATATAATATATAGTGCATCCGAGACGCAAAGTATTCACCTGAATAATTTACAGTCCATAAGTCTAAGCCCTCAAAGTACAAGTGCAACAAACAAGTTAGAATCCTATGCTCCAACACGAGTTCACTGGGGCCCTGAGCAGCCACCGTCGTCACCACGACCTAGCCCAACATCTGGGTGGGATGAGCCCGCAAATGAAAAGTTGCAAGGGTCACCACACATAACACAACAGCAAATAGCATGTATATATAAAAGCGAATAAACACTTAGCAGTTCATATACTTGCACACAGTATTGAAATGCACACCAGCCTATCAATGCAGACTCTAAATGATCGTGATCACCCTAACCGGGTCTTTTTCACATGCATGCATTATTCCGGAATAAACCTCTGCAGAAGGTCGTAGGCTCGGGTGGGATAACACCTCCTACTAGTGGTGGGATAACACCAGGTAGAGTCACGCACTCAATACCAAAACAATCACGGTGGGATAACACCGGGTGAGTCACACGGACAACACCAAACTCAAAAGGGAGGACACCAATCACTGGCCGTCGCACCCCGTGGTCCATTCCCGATAACCACGTACTATGAATGCATGAGCATACGATTCCCCTTATATGCTAATGCAACAAAATACATACCTCTCAAGCGTACGTAAAACAATCATAGTATGCACATATATTTTCAAAATCATATGCACGCCAATCACATATTCATACACATATTCTCAAACATATGTAAATCACACATGCGATCCAAAACACCTTCTCATCACGAGAATACATAATATAATCATGCCAAACATTCACAACAATCCAGAACCAGGCATACATATATTAGACGGAAAAGTAAAGGTGCCCTTACCTCGGCAAGCGTTCCGTTACTTTAATTCCGCAAAAACTACAACACGCGTTACCTAAAATAAATGTAGCGTAACATCAATAAAATACTCCTCGTTTATCCTAACGAAACGAAACTCGCTCTCAAAGCTCCAGAGGGGTCTAAGGTACTTCCTAAAGCTATCCCTCAATGATTTCAGGTTATTCTCGTAGTGTTTAAAAATTCACGAAGTAAATTGCACTATTTTTAAGACACGAAAATCATTTTGTTTTCAAATCATAAACTAAAACCATTTTGGATTTCTCCACCTCAAGGACTTGTTTCACACACAACAAGACCATTTGAAACACCACTAAAACTTTTCAAAAAGATTTTTATGAAAAAAATCGAAGTTTTCTTGCGTTACAAGTTACACATTTTTTTCTTCCTAACATCCTTTCCTATACTCATTTTTCTTCAAAACTAGGATTATCCAACACACACAAAATTTTCACACAATTGTGGACTTAGAAAAATTTTGCAATTTCTCCCCCACACAAGAGAAGGCCACGGCCAATTTCTTTCAAAACACCCTTCCATTCAAAATTTTTCACTTCTAAATGCATGGTAATATCCCATAATACCTAACTAGCACTTATCAAAGCGATTTAGAAATTATCGAGTCGAATCGCAAATTTTCGAAAAATCTCAAATAAGTTTTTCTTAAGGCAAGAAATCATTTTTCTTTACAAAACATCCCATAACTAATCAAACATTTAAACAATGATCATGGGAAGCAATTTGCCTCTAAACAATTTTCGAAATTCGATTCCTCGAACCCTATATGGATGCCACGGCCCAAATGAGGCAAAAGGGCAATCCTACACAATTTTTTTCTCATTTGAAACCCTAACCCCAATTTTTTTTGCTCGTAACGATATTCGATCGTATACCCGACTCTTTTTGAAACTCGAAATAAAATTTTTCTAAATTGCGTTCTTCGAGTCGCTCAAGAACACGAGAAATTTTTTTTTCTTATTTTTCGAAACAAAATTCATATTCAACAATCCATTTTGTTTAAAAGCTCAAATCTAACTTCAAAATCAAAATCTTACAACACAATCCAAGTTTTTGATCTATTTCAATTTTTTTCTTCAAAACTCTTAAACAAAATTTTGTGAAAACAAGATTTAACCATGGAAATCAACTCATTTTTCAATCATGTGTACTAACAACTCTTATGAACACATCTATGGAAACAAAATTAAATTCTAACATTTTTCTACTCAAGAACAAAATTGTGAAACTTAAAATCCAAGAGAAATTAATGGCAAGAATATAAGTGGAAGATGTTAGTTACCTTAATGAGCAAGAGATTCCTAATTATGCCAAAGATCCAAGCTTGAAAAGATGGAAAAATGAAATTTTAGAAGAGGTGATGAGAGTGAGTGAGAGGGCGGCCGAATGAGAGAAGAGAGGAGTGAGTAGTTTTTTTTTTGTTTTGCTTCTAAGTCCAAACAAGATAAACCTCCTTACTAATAAACCACTCTTGTGAAATCTAGGCCCTTGGATCAAACTAACTTTTGCATGGCTAAACCCTAGCCCTTGGATCAAAACAAAGTAATCATTACCTTTTTGAAAATATCCAAGATATTTCTCTTGCGCTCGCAGACGAGTCGTACTCCGTCGACGGTCGATCTTGCGAAAAAATATAAAACTCACGAGGTGATTGTTCGTCGTAACACATTTCCAAATATTATCGCTAAACTTTATTCTCCGACTGAAATTTATTTCCTTAGCTCCCAAAAATATTCTGAAACTAGATTCCAACTTACGCCGATATATAAAGTCTCCAATTAAAATTCGAAGGAAAACAGAAACCGTAAAATTTTAAGAAGCGGGCACAGTTTTCTACTCGTTTTTCCAATAAACGGAGAAAGTCGAAACTCAAAAATCTGAAATCACAGGAATGTTCAGATTGATAAATAAAGACCATGGGCCAAAAGTCTGGGTTTTATTTATGCATAGGGAAAAAGCAGTCTCCAAAGTCTCCTTAAGTAATGGTCTTGCTACTTGTGAGCCATTGGATCAAATAGTGAAAGTTCTAAGACTTAATCCTAGCCATCCACCTCTTCACAAAATATCTAGATATTTCTTATGTGATCTTATCCTCCCACTAGCTCGCGCTTAAACGAGTCGTATCTCGCGTACCGATAAATTTTACGGAAACATAAAAAATTCTACCATAAACCTTTTAATAAAAACAATTCACAAACTTATCGCCGAATCTTTTTCCGCGACTGTAATTTTCTTCCTCACTCTTGAAAATTATTCTGACAATATATCCTAACTCACGCCGATATATAAAACTCCCATCTAAATTTCTTCGGAATTCAGACATCGTAAAAATTTCCAACAGCGGGTAAAATTCCTACTCGTTTTTCCAGAAGCGAGAATAATCCAAAACTCGTTATTCTGACTTCACATAAACCTTCTTATACTCAAAAGAAGACTACGACCCAAAAGTCTGTGCCTTTCCAGCGCACGAGCACAAAACAGGCTCCATTTCAGCAAAAATTCCATTAATGTGACGATACTCACAAGACCGCTCCACCAAAAACCCCTAAAAACTTAGCCGACACTAAAGTTCCTTAGAAAAACCGTACAGTGAAATCTTGGGTCTTACATTACTACCCTCCAAAAAGAAGTTTCGTCCTCGAAACTAAAGGTAAGAGTAACAACCCAACTGGTTATTACCATCCTTAACACAACAAAATCCCTCAGGATTAGGTGTAGCCACACAGATGCTAACACCGGGCGAAATCACACAGATACTCTCACCAACACACTGGCACAACCGTGCACAAACCGCAACTCTCAACGAGTGCACCACTCAAAAATTAACCTCACAACAGAGGTTCACAACCTCGAGTTCCTCAAATTTTCAAAGGTCCACACAATTTTTTTTTCTTTTCAAAATCACTTATTTTGCCTCCGCGATATAGCCTATTCCACTAGGTTCACGCGAAGCAGTGACTGGCTACCCTCCAAAAAGAAACACCAAAACTTTCTGGCACCACCAAAGCTAGCAAAGCTAGTCAATTCCATTCAACTCGATTCCGTCTACTATCAACAATAAATTAAGGACGGCCAGTCCCCCAATTTGTCAATAGATAGTCGACAATCATGATGGTGGTTTAGACCCTCTTTACCTAACTTTAATAATGCCCCCTTCCAATTGTGCTTCAGGTCATCCGAGGCACAATGGTCCAACAATTTCCTCAATTCTTATTATCCCGATCTCGTCAGTGAGATCCAATCGCCCAAAACACGTCACGTGGACTCTCATGCTTCCACTCACGAAACATCCATGGAGTATTATCCAATAGTAGTATAGTGCCACCACGACAATTACCACCACAACTATTTCATTCCAAACAAGTTGTCTTCTCTTCTAGAAGATTTTCCCACCTTACCACTATCCATCAATCCGCGACTCAACGAATATGCCGAACCGCCTGCTTACTTACAAATCTCTTTCCATCACGACTTAAATAATACCACCCCAACCTCCGGTTGGTGATTACACTCCTCATAGTCTTGGCACTTGCCAAACTAAACCATCTACTTCTCTTGGACTCCCTTATCCAAATCTCCAATTCCCCAGAATCGGTTCCTTATACTTTAACATTACTTCCAAAAGGGCACTTAGACGCATCTCGCGTGCCTTAAACAAACGTTTATCCTCGTCGACGGCCATCGTCGGCGCACATCCTCTTCACAACGTATTCTCATTCTATTCCTGAACTCTCCTGAGTTCCTTTTTCTCTTACAATAACATCCTCTCTTACTCAAAAGAGTTGGTCACCCCGACCATTCCTAAACACTCCAAACATCACCCCTCTCGTCGAGGTACCTACCTTCAAAATAACTCTTAGGGCATTCCTCACATTACTATTGTCTAACCATCCTTGTTGACAACATCTGAATCCCTTATACTTACTCACTACCGATTTCCATCATACCACGTCTCTCTTCATTGTAACCACTACAATGAACCAAAGCTCTACAAGCTTCCATCAACTTGCCATTAGACAATTTCTTATCCTTCTTATTTCCAAAGTTAGGTGTGAGACAAATCCCTTCGCCAATCTTCAATTGGCATAAGCCACATCTTCATGGGCTTCTCTCTAAATCCCCATTCTTTTCTAGACCCAGAAACAGATCCACAAACCATTTCATCTCCATCACTCTTTCTCCTCTCTGAAGATGAATTCATCAAATGAAAGACAACCAAAACAATGGAACCTTTTCTCTACGAGTTCGGCTAGAAACACCACTAGCCACACTTATTGTTAACACATTCTTTCCATGACTAACCTCCCTTTACGACTAACTCATCGATGTCATAACCTCTACAAAACTCCAATCAGGCCTGTATCATCAATCTACTACTTTGCAACTTTCTAGTCCAACAACTGTCTAGAGTTGGTTCCCAAACCACCATGACCAATAACTTGCTAAATCAAAACAACATCTTTAATTCGCCGCACACAATCCAAATACTCTCTCATTTCACATAATTTTGAATCACCACAAGCATACCCTTCTCCGTTCGACCAATCTCAAATCTTCATAACCATCTAAAGCTACAGTATCCTCCAAAAACAATAACCAACTTCCCACATACGTTCTCGCTACCCAATCTGACACATCCATTCACTAACTGGATTTATCCATCTCTAACTTCCCTTACGGTGTCAACTAATGTACGTGTCGTAATCAAACGCTCCAAATGATTAATTCCTCCAGTTCTTATTAAGTATCTCCTCTCCATTCGATTGGTCCTTCATCATCGTGACTATTCTAAAGTCATAAGGTCTGTTCCCACTAGGGAATCAATTCCCAGATCTCAAGTTCTGACCAATCATATTCTTACATCTATTCACTCATCATTTTCTTATTCACTTCTAACTCGTCCTTAAAAGGTCACTGCAATTCACCTACCAATCGACTCGTCTTACTCATCCATCAAGCCATTAAACATTCATCTCAAATCTTAATGCTCGACTTATCAAACATATCTACCAACGCACGACACTTTGCTATGATTTTATCCTTAGTACGTTCGATACCCAAATCTAATTCTTGAATTTACTGCTCAAGAACTCTAAAAACTCGTCGTACTATCCATTTAATCCTAATATACAATAAAAGTCCTTCCAACTATCAACTTTCATTGTCTTAGTATTCTTACTAACGGATTCCTTTTCTACTCAAACACGACATTCTTAGAAAATATCCAAAAATTCTCGTCCATAACTTGAATTTATTCAAAACTTGCCCACCTCAACTCTTATGGTATCATAAATTCAAGCTGCTACTTAGTTCTTCAACCATCTCGGTCGATCAAAATTGTTATCTTAAACTCACATCCACACAGGATCTCTACTCAAATCTTGGCTAATCTCTTCAACTACTCAATAATTCTTGACTAATCCCCAAGATTTTCTCAAAATGTTTACTTTCTCCTATGGTTGACCTGCCAATAACTGACAATTCCAGCTTCTACTGCTACAATTCTCTAGGCATTCCCATACTACACACCTCCGGTAACACCCGTCATCGACATACAACTCACTTTCCAAGGTTGAACTCCTCGTTCTTACCTAAACATCTCTCCAAATCCACCTTTATCCAATAATCAATCACCTATAATTTCGTTTCACACCGACATCTATACTTACTATCTCCCGAACTATGTATAGATTGTCACATATCAAAGTGATACTTGGTCTCCTACCTTTAATCCTCACGAGATTCATCCTTACAAATCATAGTTTCGAATCTAATTCATCTCGCACACTTAAATTAAACCCTTAAGTTATCCACCTTTTGCATGAATGTCGTCTAACACCACCAGGTTTCCCCACTCTGGACGTACAACGTCCTTTAATTCCAATTCAAAGTGCCTCAATTATTGTCCAATCGTCGCAATTAACTCCAATTGACATCTCGCATGCTCCACCATTCCATAGTGGCTGCGTTCTCTTGAAAACCTAATGACTTCATCAAGTCGCACCCTAACTCACCAGAGCAGATATTCAATATCTTCTTCAAAAGGTCGTCCCCCAATTCGATCCTTACTTACAATCCTTTTTCAATTGACGTTCACCCGTCCATACTCAGTACCTTTGAGTGACAACGAGCAATACTACTTCCATTGATTTACTTCCAAGAATCTCTCGTAGTTCTTGTTCACCTCGAGTCAATCCTCCTCAGACCACTCCGTCTAAGAAATTCAGAGACACTTGACGACTAAACTCGACCAATGCTCGGGGGTTTCACAATTCCACTTACTGAAGCCTCACTCCCTGCATTACTTCGGTAAGACACAAACCAGTGTCTAAGCATATCCCATGCTAGACTCAAAACAACCAACCACATAACCCACAACACAACAAAAACAACCGCTAGAACTAACACAACATCTAGCTATGTTCTAACCGACTCTGGACTAACGACTCAAGTGCACACTTTCCCTTTGAAGATTTAAAGCCGGGCTCTGATACCACAATGTAACACCCCGTTTTTCAAAGCCTAAAAAGGGGCATTATTTTTTTTTTTTTTAACAAACAACAGAGTTGCGCATAAAATATTTTACAGTGAGCCGGCATTAAATTTACAAACGAACCCATATATAATATATAGTGCATCCGAGACGCAAAGTATTCACCTGAATAATTTACAGTCCATAAGTCTAAGCCCTCAAAGTACAAGTGCAACAAACAAGTTAGAATCCTATGCTCCAACACGAGTTCACTGGGGCCCTGAGCAGCCACCGTCGTCACCACGACCTAGCCCAACATCTGGGTGGGATGAGCCCGCAAATGAAAAGTTGCAAGGGTCACCACACATAACACAACAGCAAATAGCATGTATATATAAAAGCGAATAAACACTTAGCAGTTCATATACTTGCACACAGTATTGAAATGCACACCAGCCTATCAATGCAGACTCTAAATGATCGTGATCACCCTAACCGGGTCTTTTTCACATGCATGCATTATTCCGGAATAAACCTCTGCAGAAGGTCGTAGGCTCGGGTGGGATAACACCTCCTACTAGTGGTGGGATAACACCAGGTAGAGTCACGCACTCAATACCAAAACAATCACGGTGGGATAACACCGGGTGAGTCACACGGACAACACCAAACTCAAAAGGGAGGACACCAATCACTGGCCGTCGCACCCCGTGGTCCATTCCCGATAACCACGTACTATGAATGCATGAGCATACGATTCCCCTTATATGCTAATGCAGCAAAATACATACCTCTCAAGCGTACGTAAAACAATCATAGTATGTACATATATTTTCAAAATCATATGCACGCCAATCACATATTCATACACATATTCTCAAACATATGTAAATCACACATGCGATCCAAAACACCTTCTCATCACGAGAATACATAATATAATCATGCCAAACATTCACAACAATCCAGAACCAGGCATACATATATTAGACGAAAAAGTAAAGGTGCCCTTACCTCGGCAAGCGTTCCGTTACTTTAATTCCGCAAAAACTACAACACGCGCTACCTAAAATAAATGTAGCGTAACATCAATAAAATACTCCTCGTTTATCCTAACGAAACGAAACTCGCTCTCAAAGCTCCAGAGGGGTCTAAGGTACTTCCTAAAGCTATCCCTCAATGATTTCAGGTTATTCTCGTAGTGTTTAAAAATTCACGAAGTAAATTGCACTATTTTTAAGACACGAAAATCATTTTGTTTTCAAATCATAAACTAAAACCATTTTGGATTTCTCCACCTCAAGGACTTGTTTCACACACAACAAGACCATTTGAAACACCACTAAAACTTTTCAAAAATATTTTTATGAAAAAAATCGAAGTTTTCTTGCGTTACAAGTTACACATTTTTTTCTTCCTAACATCCTTTCCTATACTCATTTTTCTTCAAAACTAGGATTATCCAACACACACAAAATTTTCACACAATTGTGGACTTAGAAAAATTTTGAAATTTCTCCCCCACACAAGAGAAGGCCACGGCCAATTTCTTTCAAAACACCCTTCCATTCAAAAATTTTCACTTCTAAATGCATGGTAATATCCCATAATACCTAACTAGCACTTATCAAAGCGATTTAGAAATTATCGAGTCGAATCGCAAATTTTCGAAAAATCTCAAATAAGTTTTTCTTAAGGCAAGAAATCATTTTTCTTTACAAAACATCCCATAACTAATCAAACATTTAAACAATGATCATGGGAAGCAATTTGACTCTAAACAATTTTCGAAATTCGATTCCTCGAACCCTATATGGATGCCACGGCCCAAATGAGGCAAAAGGGCAATCCTACACAATTTTTTTCTCATTTGAAACCCTAACCCCAATTTTTTTTGCTCGTAACGATATTCGATCGTATACCCGACTCTTTTTGAAAATCGAAATAAAATTTTTCTAAATTGCGTTCTTCGAGTCGCTCAAGAACACGAGAAATTTTTTTTTCTTATTTTTCGAAACAAAATTCATATTCAACAATCCATTTTGTTTAAAAGCTCAAATCTAACTTCAAAATCAAAATCTTACAACACAATCCAAGTTTTTGATCTATTTCAATTTTTTTCTTCAAAACTCTTAAACAAAATTTTGTGAAAACAAGATTTAACCATGGAAATCAACTCATTTTTCAATCATGTGTACTAACAACTCTTATGAACACATCTATGGAAACAAAATTAAATTCTAACATTTTTCTACTCAAGAACAAAATTGTGAAACTTAAAATCCAAGAGAAATTAATGGCAAGAATAGAAGTGGAAGATGTTAGTTACCTTAATGAGCAAGAGATTCCTAATTATGCCAAAGATCCAAGCTTGAAAAGATGGAAAAATGAAATTTTAGAAGAGGTGATGAGAGTGAGTGAGAGGGCGGCCGAATGAGAGAAGAGAGGAGTGAGTAGTTTTTTTTTTTGTTTTGCTTCTAAGTCCAAACAAGATAAACCTCCTTACTAATAAACCACTCTTGTGAAATCTAGGCCCTTGGATCAAACTAACTTTTGCATGGCTAAACCCTAGCCCTTGGATCAAAACAAAGTAATCATTACCTTTTTGAAAATATCCAAGATATTTCTCTTGCGCTCGCAGACGAGTCGTACTCCGTCGACGGTCGATCTTGCGAAAAAATATAAAACTCACGAGGTGATTGTTCGTCGTAACACATTTCCAAATATTATCGCTAAACTTTATTCTCCCACTGAAATTTATTTCCTTAGCTCCCAAAAATATTCTGAAACTAGATTCCAACTTACGCCGATATATAAAGTCTCCAATTAAAATTCGACGGAAAACAGAAACCGTAAAATTTTAAGAAGCGGGCACAGTTTTCTACTCGTTTTTCCAATAAACGGAGAAAGTCGAAACTCAAAAATCTGAAATCACAGGAATGTTCAGATTGATAAATAAAGACCATGGGCCAAAAGTCTGGGTTTTATTTATGCATAGGGAAAAAGCAGTCTCCAAAGTCTCCTTAAGTAATGGTCTTGCTACTTGTGAGCCATTGGATCAAATAGTGAAAGTTCTAAGACTTAATCCTAGCCATCCACCTCTTCACAAAATATCTAGATATTTCTTATGTGATCTTATCCTCCCACTAGCTCGCGCTTAAACGAGTCGTATCTCGCGTACCGATAAATTTTACGGAAACATAAAAAAATTCTACCATAAACCTTTTAATAAAAACAATTCACAAACTTATCGCCGAATCTTTTTCCGCGACTGTAATTTTCTTCCTCACTCTTGAAAATTATTCTGACAATATATCCTAACTCACGCCGATATATAAAACTCCCATCTAAATTTCTTCGGAATTCAGACATCGTAAAAATTTCCAACAGCGGGTAAAATTCCTACTCGTTTTTCCAGAAGCGAGAATAATCCAAAACTCGTTATTCTGACTTCACATAAACCTTCTTATACTCAAAAGAAGACTACGACCCAAAAGTCTGTGCCTTTCCAGCGCACGAGCACAAAACAGGCTCCATTTCAGCAAAAATTCCATTAATGTGACGATACTCACAAGACCGCTCCACCAAAAACCCCTAAAAACTTAGCCGACACTAAAGTTCCTTAGAAAAACCGTACAGTGAAATCTTGGGTCTTACAATTTCCTTCTCCTCAAAGCTTTCTCTTTCTACCTCTTTCTATTTTTCAAAGTTATGAGCACTATCTCTCTATTCTCATAACTCTAACCTAAACCTACTTAGCCAAAGACCATAATGTCCCTATCACTAACTTAGGCCCAATAACACTCAAGCTCAACTCTTCTTATCATAACTCTAATAAAACTTATTCTACCCAAAACACTACCCTTTCCCAAAATAGCCACAATTCTTAATTAATTACTAACTCACTATAAAATAATATAAAAAGGCTAATTAACTCTAATTAAAAATAAAATAAATAAATACGAGTGTTACAACTCTACCCCCCTTAAAAGAATTTTTGTCCTCGAAACTTTACCTGAAAATAACTCCGGATAAGAACTCCTCATCTTGCTCTCTAGCTCCCAAGTAACATTCTCTCCCGCGGGTCCTCCCTAAATGACCTTAACAGATGCTATCTCCTTGTTTCTCAACTTTTTCACTTCTCTACCTACAATCCTCAAAGGTCTAGCTTCGATGGTCAAATTATCCTTTACTTGCACCTCATCCGATACAATGACATGTGATGGATCCGAGACATATTTCCTCAATTGCGACACATGAAACACATCATGAAGATTAGACAACGATGGTGGCAAAGCTATCTTGTAAGCTGCATTTCCTACTCTCTTCAAGATTTGATAAGGCCCAATAAACTTCGATGTCAACTTCTTAGATTTCAAAGCACGACCAATACCGGTGGTTGAATTAACTTTTAAAAATATGTGATCTCTCTCTTGGAATTCCACATCCTTCCTCTTCTTGTCATGATAACTCTTTTGTCTACTTTGAGTCGCTTTCAATTTCTTTTGAATCATCTTAATCTTTTCCGTAGTTTGTTGAACCAATTCCGGTCCCAACACAACACTTTCTCCGTCCTCGTACCAACACAAAGGACTACGACATCTCCTACCATACAAAGCTTCAAAAGGTGTCATCCCAATACTCGCGTGATAGCTATTGTTGTAGGTGAACTCTATCAAAGGTAGATATCTATCCCAACTCCCTCCATCTTCCAAGACACAAGCTCTTAACAAATCCTCAAGTGATTAAATAGTTCTTTCCGATTGTCCATCCGTTTGAGGATGATAAGCCGAACTCATTCTTAACTTAGTTCCCAAAGCCTCTTGCAAACTTTCCCAAAATCTCGAAGTGAATCTTGGATCTCGATCCGACACAATACTAGATGGAATACCATGCAATCTCACAATTTGCTCAACATAAATCTCCGCCAACCTTGGTATTAAGGTTCCGGTCTTAAAAGCAATAAAATGCGCCGACTTCGTCAACCTATCAACAATCACCCAAATCGAATCATTCCCTTTTGTAGTCCTCGGCAAACATGGGTCGTAATAATCCAGACGGTCTTTGATGCTCAACCTTGGACTTTTGACAAGTTAGACAAGCATAAACAAACTCGGCAACTTCCTTTTTCATACTTGGCCACCAAAACAACTTCTTAAGATCTTGATACATCTTAGTAGCTCCAGGATGAATACTCAAACCACTTCTATGTCCTTCCTCTAGAATCTTCCTCTTCAACTCGGGTATGTTAGGAACACAAACTCTTTCTCGAAATCTTATAATTCCATTCTCATCAACTTTGAAATCGGTTTCTTTTCTTGATCAATCAATGCTAGACGATTCACCAAATCCAAATCTCCCTTTTGACCATTCTTTACTTCATCAAGAAAATCATTCGTAAGCTTCAACATTCCCAATTTCACACTTCTTGGAGTCGTTTCACAAACCAAACTCAAATCTTTAAACCCTTCAATTAAATCTAACTCTCTCATCATAAGTGAAGACATGTGCAAGGACTTTTTACTCAAAGCATCGGCCACCACACACTACTAGAAATTTTGCTATTAGCAACCGATTTAGCAACCGATTTATTTCGGTCGCTTTAGCAACCGATTTTGAGACCGAAAATTTGAGTGTTAGAGTAAAAAAAAATTCAGTTGCTAAATCAGTCGCTACTTAATTTTAGCAACCGAATTAGAAACCGATATTTAGCAACCAATATTTCGGTCGCTTTAGAGACCGATTTAGAGACCGTTATTTGAGCTTCAAATTTAAAAATATTTCAGTCGCTAAATCGGTTGCTATAGAGACCGAATTGGAGACTGATAAATAGCTATAAATGATCCGACGCAAAAAAAAGTCTCATAAAAAAAAATCTTTCATCATATTCATCCATACTCACTCTTCAACCCATCAAAACTTACCACCTATAACGACAACAACGAAAAGCTACTAAAACAAAGAACAGAGCTCTCGACCAGCTTATTGAACACAGAGAAAGAGAACTCGAAACTGTCGCTCTCGATCCCTCCGCCGTCTCAAAACGTAGCTCTCCTTCCGTCGTCTCCGCCGGTGAACTCACAACAGCTTATTCAACTTTTAATTTCCATGTTCGATTTCGCTAATCTTATTTTCGATTTTTGATTTCTGATTTTTCATTCTTCGTATGAGTTTTAGTAGATCCAGATTATGTAGAAATAGCAAAAGTAAGTAACTATACAGATCCAGATTATGTTTATTTATTCCTTTTCTGATGCATAAATTGGTTCTATCATAGTTTACACATTGTTTATTTTAATCTCTATGATATAAGCATTTTGTCACTCATATATTGAATTTTGAGTTTTGATATCCATATGGTGGTGTTAGTGGTACCTATTAAGTAAAATTCAGCTTTAGAAATGTTGTTCACATTGTGCATTATCTGTACTTTTTGTAGGACTAGTTAGATGAAATAGTGCATGCAGTGCTGCTTGATTGAAGGTTGATTAAAGGTTGATTATTAGAGGAAAGTAGTAACAACAAGCAAGAAACATTTGAGGTAAGCATTCTTGCTTATTTTTGAGTTTTATTGAGTGCACATAAATTGTTTGATAAAAGTTCTTAATGATAATTAAGTATAGGTCTGCACACTATAAATTTAAGAGTTAAAGAAGAATTTTAAAAGTCTAATTCTAACATAAGATTCACTGCAGCAACTTCATTCAATTAGACTCCGATGAATGCGGACTCCAAATAATTTTGTGTAGTATATATTCGTTTGGAGTTGATTGAAATTAATTTGTTATCAGCGTTGAAATTTTTTGTTTCGCTTTGGTAAATTGGATTATGATGTAATTAGATGATGATATAATTGGAAAATCAGAGTATGTAATACGTTTTAGGTTTAAACTAATTTTCCAATTCTCATTATTTGTGGTTTAAACTAATTCAAACCACTTTTGAATTGGCAGGTTTTTCTCAGTATTCATAGATTATTGTTACTGATGCGTTTTTTTTTTTGGGAGTTATTGCAAATACAATGTCCTGTTCTGATAGGAACTCAAACCCGTGTTCATTTGTGAGGCATAACTATCTCAGTCCCATCATACTTGTTAAAAGAACTGCTGTTCGTTTAAAGGTTCACTTTGATATCTCATTCTCAATTCTTCAATGATCAATTATCAGGTATCAATTGTGTCTTTTACATAGGATTAGATGTTACTTGTTAATGTTATTTATGATCTATTTGACAATTTATTGTGCTTTCATTGAGTTCCTAAAACTCATTTATAGTGTCTTAAGGTATTTTTATTTTTTGCCTATTTTATGTAAACTATTTTAAGTAGTAGTTACTATTTGGTTATATTGATGCAAATGCAAATTTATTTTTTCAAAACACATATAATGCATATGCATTGAATTAGTAGACAAAATGAAATGATACTAGGCAATCCTGTGTGTGTGGGCTGTTTGAATGTCTACTTTTTTTTTTATCTTGCCAATTTCTAATATTGATCAACATATCAGTAAAAAGAACAATATAGTGAAACACTTTATTTATGCATGTCAGTTTATAATGAAAATAGTACAAAGCACTAACATTGTATCTATATTCATTGACAAGAAAATAGGAATTTATTTAGAGTTTTCTGCATCTGTTTGGGTGGTTTTATTGTCTCCAGGAGATGCTGTAAAATTATGCCTTTCCTCAGAGGTAGCAGTGATAACTGGCATCCACATATCAGCTGTACACTCAAGAGAGACCTTACTTGAGGATCGGCAGCCATGGTGGATGATATCATCTCATCAACATCATCCAATTTTGCTGATAATCTATCCAACTCCTTAGCTATTTCCAACTCGTCAAGCTGTTTGGTCGAATTTGAAGGAACTTTTGTGACCTCTAATCCAACTGTTTCGATTTTAGAACGAAGTTCAATTAGTTACATGTGATAGTGTTTCCTATATACTCTTCTCTTTCTGCAGTGGTGATAGAACTCCTAAACAGAAAGTGAAGTTAAAGGTTACCGAGGAAAAGCTACTGAACTTGATAGTGAAATATAATGGTGACCGGCCAAGATCTGAGGTAATTCTGTTTTGTGGAGTTTTAAAACAGTTTATTAAATTGTATATGTGCCACTGAATTCTGAGGTAATTTTGCTAAATATATGTCTGAACTATAGTATTTTTATTTCGGCAATGAATCGCAAGTTTTTTTAGAAGTATCTGATTAATATATGAGTATAGCTGAAGCATGGTTATATAGTTACCACATCAGTTTCTCTTTTCTAGCAATGAATTATGATGTATTTTCAACTTCTCTTAATCACAATAGTCACCTCTTTTCTACATTTTTTGTTAGCCTTTGATTATTGTGTGATTTTAAATGAAGTGTATTTTCAACTTCTCTTAATCACAATAGTCACCTCTTTTCGCAAAATTTTATGTTAAATTTAAAAATAATTTGAAATTTTAATTCGAAGAAGATTTTCTCTAGGCGCACGAGTATATACACCCTAGTTATTATACCAAATTTTGATCCTACTTATTGAACGATAAAAAAATATTAAAGAAGGAACAAGGCCAAAGTAAAGCTAGACAAAAAATAAGCCAAAGTATTGAGGCTTCTTTACACAATAAACCACATCTATAGAATTTTAAAGAAATAAACTTTGTTTAAATTTGAATATATCAAAAATAAACTTTTTTTTTTGTTGGAAGAGATATATATATGAAAATAGAAAGAAGAGTAGAAGAAACAAAATTTAGTTGAATATATTTAAACCAAATTAATTTAAATTTTTTTTACCCAATAAAATGTTAGTTTTTATTATATTGAATGTTTATCTTCTTAATGAGCTCTTATAAGTTTGTACCCATAAGAATAAGATTATCTTTTAATAAAAATTAAAAAAAAAAATGGTTTTTGTCAAACACAGAACACGTATCAGAAAGAAAAGGAAAACCACGTGAAAACCTTTCTCTTCCTCCACACAGCAACCTTCCACCACCGTCATCATGGGAGTTACCTCACGCCGGCGCCACTCTCTCTTCCTTATTCTATCTCGTAACCCCACTATTTTCTTCTCTTTAGTTTGTTGTTGAAAAAGGAAAACGAGAATCATCACTCTACCGTGAATCCTCCACTTCCGGCCACCGTTGAGCCATCTACAACCTTCCTCCGGTCTCAAAGCAACTAATTGCAGCCTTCAACAACATTATAGCAACACCAAGGTAATCAATAAAAAACACATACAGTTTAGGGTTTTAGAATTGAGATTATTATTATTATTATTATTATTATTATTATTATTATTATATTATTATTATTATTATTATTATTATTATTAGTATTATTATTATTATCATTATTATTATTATTATTATTGAAAGTTGTGAGTCTTCTCCATATATATGATTACACTAACCTATTTTCAGTTCAAGTATAAAATCAAGCTTATTTACGATATTTGGATATAATCTTTATATCCAATTTATCAGGAGGGTTGGTTTATTTTTTCTTCACCCATTATACAAACTTCTTTATTTGCACTTTTCATTCTTCTATTTACTTGTTTGTCCTTTTACATTCATATATTATATTTTATGGCTTATACTTTATTAATTTATGCTATAAACAATTCTATTTCTTTTTATTAATTGCAGATGGTAGATAAAGCTAACGAAAGTGCTTCCAAGAATCATAAATCAAAACGTCTCAAAAGCACAAATCCACATATGTCATCTCATGATGCAACTCCTCACATGACATCTAATGATGTACCTCCTCATATGACTTCTCATGATGAACTTCCTCCCATGACACCTCCTCATAGGACATCTAATGCTACCCATCCTCTTAAGAAACCCCCTTCAAACATGTCTCGTGTTCCACCTCTTTGTAGGACATCTAATGCTACACCTCATACTACGACATCAGCTACCAGGACGTCTAATGGCCCACATACTCATGCTGCAGCACATACTATGACATCAGCTACTAGGACGTCTAATGGCCCACATACTCATGCTGCAACTCATACTACGACATCAACTACTAGGAAGTTTAATGGCCCACGCACTCATGCTGCAACTCATACTACGACATCAGCTACTAGGAATTCTAATGGTCCACATAATCATGCTGCAACTCATACTACATCTAATGTCCCACCTCCTCATGATGTTCCTCATGCTGCATCTGCTACTAGGACACCTCCTCATGATGTTCCTCATGCTGCATCTGCTACTAGGACATCTAATGTGACACATCCATCTTCAAGGGTAGCATCACCATCTAATTCACAACCTTATGATTCTGATGGAGCACAAACCCAAAGATTAAGTGAAAATGTCGTTCCATCTGAGGCACAAAGTCGTGGCAGGAAGCAAACTTTATTCCTTGACTTAGATGGGTATATATATATGTGTGTGTGTGTGTGTGTGTGTGTGTGTGTATTTTCAGTTCTTTTCATATACTATATAAATTTGTTAACTATTAATATGTATTGTTTGTAGATTTTTGCCTTCGTATGATGCAGCTAATGGGATTAGAGATATGATGAGGAGTAATTATACTGAGCCATGGACCTCATGGAAACGGATACCCACTGAGACAAGGGACTTGTGGTTTAGAGAATTGAAGGTATTTTTCTAATTTTGAAATTATGTCTATGGCACACAAGGCAAATAGGCTGTAATGAAATTTCCTATTTCATGATGTGCGTCAAAAATTGTAATTAGTTTATTTAGTCATAATGAATGCATTGACATATTTGGAACCTAAAGGCCATTTGTGTTATTTAATTTTGTAATGAAGGTACATTTTTTGAAAAAGGAATGACTGGTTTAATTGTTCGCAAACAATAGAAAGAATATAAAAATGATAAGGACAGAGGAAACAACTTCTAGATGTCCAACTTAAGTACAAAATGAATAGATTGAAGAAAAAAATGCAGAGAAGTTAAACTATAAAATATTGTAGAGGAAAACAATAACATCGCAACAAAAAAAAAACAAATAAACACAACCTGCGTTTGCATGACATTCTTGTTCTAGGGGCAGTTGTTTTCTTTACCATAAGTTGAGTTATACAACTGTGAAATCATGCTTTATGTGTTTCTTCAGAAAGCTAAATACAATGCTTTACCATAAGTTGTTTTCTTTTATAGGAAGCAAACTAGAATGCACATGGTTTTGTGTTTTGGTTTGTTTTGATTTCATGATTTGTATTAAAAACTAGGTTTAACCTTTGCGTGTCTTGATTAAGCCGAAACTGAGATCATATTAGTGAAGCATGATTCTGTGTCAATAGCATGTTCACACATATTGGGTGCTGAGGAGAGGTGTAAGAAGGAGATTGGTTTGTTGAGATGAGAAAAAATTAGGGCCACTGTCTTGTTATTTTCTTCAGTACCATACATTATCTTTATGACCGCACTGTCTTTAGCTACTTCGTCAGTAGAGTTCTCAAAATTCTCAACTTTTCTTTGAAGGACCTAGAGTTCTAACGATTGAGGTCGAAATTAAAATCCTTCTAAGATTTAATCCACATCAGGAAGCATATTTTGCATTCCAAAGACAGGACTAAGAACATTGTTTTCAGTTTTTCATCTACTGAATTAGAGATGGTCGACACTCAGAATTTTCAAAAGCATGACACAGAAATATTATATGACTGGAAACATGTGATATTTAAGAAGCATGAAACCTCCCCTCTGTTAGGTATATGTTGATTTGACATATCTTAAAAATATGTAATAATTTTTTTTGACAAAAAAATGTGGGGTAGAAGAAAAAATAAGAGAAAAGGAAAAAGTTCTAATCTTGTATGGTTCACTCAATTAATGCATCTCTTTTATCATTCTCTTTGTTTTCCACCATCATCATCAATTGTTTATCCTCTAAGGTTTGAAGTATCACTCTAATTGTAGTGAATGATGACATGATGTTCAATCATTTTAAAAAATTAGCTTATCTCTGTTAGTTCTTTTATAGGAAGGGCATAGACAAAAAGCTTTGTAAATAAGTCTTTGTTTGCCTGAATAGAGTAATTTATAGCTTATTTGACTAAATTAAAAGTATGTTTCGATGTATTTGATATCTGATATGATACCTCAAGTAGAATTTAAACTTATTACTTGCTATTAGAGTAAAAACACACTCTAGTCTTTGACAAAAAAGTTGAGACTCATGTGGTCCTCACATTAAAAAATACAATATTTAGTCCGTCGGTTTGTTTATGCTTCCTATTTTTCTAACCCTCTTATTGTTTATATATACAGAAAAAGTTTAAGTTTTGTCCACCGGATGATGCGTGGGCTAGAAACAACTTTGAAACACGAGGTGCAGCAATAATGAAAAATAACTTATGCAAGGCTCGTCTCACAAAGAAAAGACCAAGTTGGATTGATTCGGATGTGTGGAATGCATTAGATGAGAAATGGAAAAATCCAGAATATAAAAAGAAGTGCATGCAGGCGAAAACAAATAGAGCATCTGACCGTGATGGTTTTGGAAAGCCCCTTCACACTTGTGGCTCTATCACCACATCACAACATAGAGCTAATTTGGTAAAGTTAATTTATTTTGTTTATATAAATATGGCGTGTATAAATATTTGTGATTATGTGTTAATGCTGCAAATTCTATTTTAGATTAGTTTATTATTGTTGTTCCTAATGAGAATGGATATATCTACTTTCTAAGATCTTAGTTTAATAGGTAAATGTGTTGCCTTGGCCTTGTTGCGTCAGGTGCCTATTTGTTTAATGGATCAGGCTTAATTTTAGGTTTGGTGTTGATACATTGGCATTTTAGCTTAGTATTTTAGTTTGTTGTAATAAATGATGGTTGAATTGAAAGCCTTTTTTTTTAAAGTGCTAATTTTATTAGAAACAAATCAGTACAAGTTGTACTTAAATATGGTACAAAGGCATTCAGCCCCAACAACAAATAACAGTACAGCAGCGGAATAAAAAACCAGAGAAATAAACAACACCCTCCTACACCTATAACACATCAAAAACTGGTGCAGAAAAGCTCACACAGCAGAACACCGCAACCGCCAAACCGCCCAACAGGAGGATTTATCGTTTTTGACTCAGCCCCGGGTCCCAACACCACTCGTAAAAGAAGCATATCGGAATTGAAAGCCTTAGGGATCTGTACTTGTGACTGTGTTATAAATTGTCTCGGTTTGTAGTAGTGTTCTTTGCACATGTTGTGCATAATTCACTATTTAATAAATTTTGCTTTTAAAAAAAAAAAGTTTATTTTTTGTTTAATGATGTAAGTGAAATTTGTTTGGCTTCTAGTTCTAATTTATATATTCTTTGTTTTGTTATAGACGGAAGAGAATGGCACTCCCCCCGCTCCTTCAGATTTGTTTCTTCACACACACCAACATCGCAAGAATAAGACTTGGGTTGATCGAAAATCAGAACATGTCTATGTAATGAGTTCTCAACTTTAAATAATATTTCTACTTCAAGTTGATTTCATTTTATTTTACTTATTTTTAAAATATTAATTCGCCTTATATTTGTGTCAATAGGGAAAGTATAAACATAGATGGGAATAATTAACTCAACAAGCATCTTTGGAAGGAACTCAGCCACCAAATGACATAGATGTGTGGACTGAGGTTGCAGGAATAAGGAAAGGACATATATATGGTCTTGGGAGTGAATCATCTTCATTTGTAGGCCGGCGAAATTATCGTGGGTCAAGCTCCGCTTCAACTGAATGGGTGCAAAGACATGAATTTGAAGAACTGAAACTTGAAAGGGAAGAAATGAGAATTGAAAGGGAAGAAATGAGAAAGGAAAGGGATGAACTTCGTGGCATGGTAAAACAATTGATGAAAAAATTTAACTTTCGGCCCAAGTCATATACTAGAGATCAAGTTCATGAAGATGATGTGGTTGATGATAATGATGATATGGTTGATGATAATGAGGATGTGACTAATGATAATGATGATAATGAGGATGTGGCTAATTATAATGATGATATGTCTGATGATGATAATGTCGTGTTTGATGATGAAGACTTAGAGCAAGAATGACAAATATAGTAGTGTGACTTACTTTAGTATGCAAGAATTGAAAGGAATTTATTCCATCTTTTTTGTGTGTTCGATGATACTTGCAAGATAGTGATAATTTAGTCTTGATTATGTTTTGGATTGATATTTTTTTCTAAGTATTTGATAATATTTAAACATATTATGCTTATATTGTTGTGTTCATGTCTAATGGTTTGGTATTTATGAAATAGTTGATTAGATTTGAAAAATTGTTTTATTGAGAATGTAAATCAATAATAATAATAATAATATTATTATTATTATTATTATTATTATTATTATTATTGTCAAAAAAAAATTATTAGAGACCGAAATAGAAACCGATATATAGACCGAAATTATTACAAAGTGTTTCTCAATCGGTTGCAAAATTGGTTGCAATGAGTAAAGAAAGTAATGCAAATCAGTCACAAAATCGGTTGCTATAGCGTCAGAGAAAGCATCGCAAATATCGTCGCTAATTTTGGTTGCTATTTCGGTTGCTAATTTTGGTTGCTATTTCGGTTGCTGAAATCAGTCGCTAATTCAGTTGCTAAGAAATCGGTTGCTAATTTGGTTACTACAGATCAGCGACCAAGGCTTTAGCTACTTCTTTAAATCGGTTGCTATATCGGTCGCTAATGTGATTAGCGACCGATTTTTGATTAAAATCGGTTGCCAAATCGGTTGCTAAACACGACTTTTTTAGTAGTGACATTAGCTTTTCCGGGGTGATAACTTAACTCAAAATCATAATCCTTCAAAAATTCTAACCATCTTCTTTGTCTCATATTCAATTCTTTTTTATCAAACAAATACTTCAAACTCTTATGATCACTAAAGACTTCGAATCTAGAACCAAATAGATAATGTCTCCATATCTTCAAAGTAAACACAACGGCCGCCAACTCAAGATCATGTGTTGGATAATTCTTCTCATGCACTTTCAATTGTCTAGAAGAATAAGCAACCACTTGTCCATTTTGCATAAGAACACCCAATCCCATCAATGATGCATCACAATACACAACAAACGGCTCATTCGGTTTCGGTAGAATCAAGATTGGTGCCGATGTCAACCGCTTCTTCAACTCTTGGAAACTCTTCTCACACACACTATCCCAAACAAAAGGTTGATCTTTCCTAGTCAATCGGGTCAACGGTAAAGCCAACTTTAAAAAACCTTCAATAAACCTCCGATAGTAACCGGCCAATCCGAGAAAACTTCTGATCTCAAACACTGATTCTGGAGTTCCCCACTTCATTACCGCATCCACTTTAGAAGGATCCACCGCAATACCTCCACTAGATATCATGTGACCTAGAAAACTCTCTTCTTTCAACCAAAACTCGCACTTAGACAACTTAGTATAAAGCTTCTTATCTTGCAAGGTCCTCAACACTATTCTCAGATGTTCTGCATGTTCCTCATCGGTCTTAGAATACACTAGGATGTCATCAATGAAAACCACTACGAACTTATCCAAATATGAATGGAAAATCCGATTCATGTACTCCATGAACACTCCCGGTGCATTAGTTACTCCAAAAGACATGACTGAATATTCGTAATGACCATGTCTTGTCCTAAAAGCTGTCTTCGGAATATCTTCCGCCTTAACTCGAATTTGGTGATATCCGGACCTCAAATCAATCTTGCTAAACACACAAGCACCCACCAACTGATCCATTAAATCATCAATCCTTGGCAACGGATACTTGTTCTTGATCGTCACCTGATTTAAACGACGATAATCAATACACAACCTCATACTTCCGTCCTTCTTCTTCACTAAGAGCACAGGTGCTCCCCACGGCGATACACTAGGACGAATAAACTTCTTCTCTAGTAGTTCTTCTAGTTGCTTCTTCAATTCACTTAACTCGGTTGCTGACATCCTATAAGGTGCCATAGATATTGGACTTGTACCAGGTACCAAATCAATAGTAAACTCCACTTCTCTTTCTGGAGGCATATCTGACACATCCTCCGGAAACACATCGAGAAATTCTTGCACAACCGGTAGTTCCTTAATTCCCACTTCATTCTTTATCTTCAAGGATGCAAACATAGCAAACAATTCACCATGCTCCAATAAGGACTCCCTTACTTCTTTCCCACTCATCAACTTTGAATCTTCTTCCAACTTCGGAAATGTAATCACTTTCTCACAACAGTTAATATGGACTCGATTAAAGATTAACCAGTTCATACCAAAAATCACATCTATACCGCTAAGTGGAATACACACTAGATCCATATCAAAAGATTTACCAAACACGGTCACAGGGCATTTTCGACAAACAAGTTGAGTAGTGACAGAACCACTAGCAGGAGTTTCTATTTCCATACAACCAAGCATTTCAGACACAGGAATATTAAGATTCTTCATGCATTCGAAAGATATAAAAGAATGTGTTGCTCCAGTATCAACAATCGCAATTAAAAGGGTGTCATAGATGAAACACGTACCTCTAATGAGATTATCCACTTGCTCCGCTCCATCTCCACTTAAAGCAAACACCTTTCCAACCGTTTTCTTTGGCTTCTTACACTCCGGACTCTTGTGACCTTCTTCACCACAATTGAAACAAGAAACCTTCTTCTTATACACATCAACCTTGTGTCCAAACTCCCCACACCTGAAGCATCTATCTCCTTTTGGGCAATCATAGGAACGATGACCCAAAACACCACACTTATAGCACTTGTCATTAACATTCTTTCCCTTCTCTCCACTACCTCCAACTTTGGCCTTGTTCCTCTTGTCATAAGGCTTACCAAGGTCTTGACTTTTTCCTCTCTTATCATTCATCTCCTTGTAGTAGCTTGTCTTAACTTTCTCATCCAAGTCACAAATGTTGCTTTTATTCACCAAGTTAGCAAAATTCCTTATCTACAAGATACCCACCAATTGCTTAAGATCGGGACGCAAACCACTTTCGAATTTCACACACTTATCCCCTTCCGCCTCCACGGTGTTGTAGTGTGGGCAAAAACGGCATAAGTCTTCAAACTTGGTTGCATACTCCTCAACTGATAGATTTCCTTGCTTGAGCTCCATGAACTCTACCACCTTCCGGTTTCTCATGTCCGTTGGAAAGTACTTGGTCAAGAACTCCCTCTTAAAGATATCCCAAGTAATGATAGCTCCTCCTTGGCCCAACCTTTGACATGTATTCCTCCACCAATAACCCGCATCCTCATGCAACATATAGCTTCCCAGAGTCACTTTTTGAACTTCCGAACATCTCATTGCTCCGAAAATTCTTTCCATGCCTTCTAACCATTTTTGAGCTCCTTCGGGATCATGACCTCCCTTGAATTCTTGTGGATTGTTCCTAAGGAATCTTTCCAACCTCATTTCATCCTCATTCCCCATACGATTCTCTTGTGCAACCCTTTCGGCCATCCTAGCCGTCGTCTCTTGTGTCAAAGCATTAGCCATCATGGCTATTGCATCCACCATAGCTTTTTGCGCCATCACCTAAACAACCAACCAAAAGAAATCCAACCTTACGTTAGACTAAGGGTACTAAAAGTGTCCTACTACACTCATGCACCTATGGGTATACTAACATACTTGATCCGACATGGACCGACCTTGCTCTGATACCAAATTGTAACGCTCCTAATTGATTCGCATGCAACAATTAATTTAAATCATTCAACATACAAATCATCAATGCATTACTTAACACAAAATAACTAATAGCATACATTTAATTCACTTAAGCCAACGGAAGCATTAAAACTACTATACTAATAAGTTATACCAATTAAATCCAAGCATGCAAGTCATAAATCATATTACAACTCCAACTAGGTACTTCCACGATGAAGACTCATCACATAATCCAAGATAATCCAACAAGTAATTAAAGATAAGATAATATAAGTAGCAAGGTCATACATAAAATTTCAAACAAGCGAAGAACCGAACACTAGTCTAAGCAAGGTTACAAGTATCAGAGCATATCCTAAACCTCTAAGCTTCTAGAATTCTCCTACTCTTCTCCTTACCAAGCTATGCTAGTTATCACAAGCTAATCTCCAAAGCCACGGGATCACTCCTCAAGTGAAGAATCTGGACCCAAACCATACACATACACAAAAATAGAGAGTTAGTTACAATTCAAGTTCATAATAATAAGGATAGTATACACTTATATTATGTAAACAATTATGCAATAAATAAATCATACTCATATCATATTGTACGAACAATAGATCACTTCATGGTTTATCATACTCATCAACAAAAGTCAAGATATTCATACAACTCACATAACTCAAACATTCACAAGATTATGTTGAAATACAACCACAAATACCAAATATCAAATAAGGTGCACAAATCTCCTAATGCAAGCTAATGAAAACACATAATGTATGTCACCCTAGACATATCTAATGCATGTGGTACCCGCATCAAATTAGGATAAACATATATCCATCGCATCAAGTCAGTTTTAAGTCATGGGGGACATCGCATCAAGTTGACTTATGAATGCATGACTGTTCACATACCACATAATGATGATAACACTATACTTCTACTCATGAATAATAGGCCACACATCCCTATTATCTCTTCTCAATTCGCATCAAATTCGCATCAACATATCATCATTAAGGTATACATTCAAGCATGATACATCAACACATAACATTCTTATTAATCATAACTCATCATTCTCAATTTCAACCAACATGCACATATAAGCATATTATTATCACTAGTGCAGAAAACACTTTTTACTACTGTCCAAATGCACCTTTTACTACTGGCTCCGGTCAGTCATAAACGCACGAGTCATAGTAAGTTGGACACTTTTTACTACTGGCTCTGTCAGATGTAAAAGGTGCACGTTTTACTTCTGTTTCTTATTTCTGTCAGATGTAAAAGGTGCAAGTTTCAATTTTTTTAAAAATTAAATTGGGCCTTTTACTACTGACGTGCCATTTTCTCATATGTAAAAGCGTCCGTTTTCACATCCGTCCAAATTATCCACAGATGTAAAAGCTCTGCATTTTTTTTTATAAAAATCCTGCATTTTGTTTTTAAATCCTGCAAAAAAAATTTCCAAATCCTGAATTTTTTTTCCAAATCCAAAATTAAAAATCGATAACATTATGCTAATTGATAACATCAAGACAAACCGATCCTAACCTGAAATTATCTTTATCCAAGACAACCAAACCTATTCTTAAAATTAAATTAACATGTGAGGTAAACTATTCAACATAAACACTTTAATTTAAGTGCATTAAAACAAGATTCATACATCTCATCAACATTTGGATGATAAATCTTATTGATGAAGCCGATCGAAGGAGATTTATAAGGATACGCATCTGATAGCTCAACTCTTAATTTCCACACACCACCTTGATAAGGACCTGACAAAAACCATCACATGGATTAGAAAGAACATTGAAAAATGCAAGGTGCATAAGATAGTAACAGCACCTTGCACTAATTTTTACAATTTTTACAATTATTATATTTTTTTTTTTACAATTTCTGTCCAATTTCCATCACTCCCTATTCGTACTCATCACTTAAATCCAGCAGTATACAAACACGATAAGTCAATAACCACAAACAGCATTGTAAGCAATTAAAAAAAATATAATGCAGGAACTTTATTATAACCTAATTCCTATGAATCATTTGAAAATGAAGTAGAATCACAAACTCAGACTTAGAATTAATTCAAAGGCAAACCCAACAAACTTTATTCATATACTAGCACTCTAAATTAGCAGCACTTTATAAATCAACAGAACCACAAACTTTATAAATAATAGTGAGTAACTGATTGGTTCAGTCCACAAACTCTAAATTAGCAGCACTTTACAAACTTTATAAATAAACAAATTTGAGAATATCAGTACCTTTGTGTTTTCAGTCGGAGGAAGAGGAACGAGTGCTTCGATTCGTAACAGTGACCTTCTATTCGTAACTCAACAGTGAGTTCCGTAGCCTTGATTCTGACTTCAATTCGTTTGACTGAACCTTGATTCTGCCTGCAATCGAGTGAGAGTGTGAGAGAGTAATCGAGTCGAGTGAGGGAGCAAGAGAGATTCAGTGAGAGAAATCGACCGAAAGAGCAATCTTACCTTCAGTGAGAGCAATTAGAGTTAGGGTTCAATCACGCGTGGGAGAAATCGATTTGGGAGAGGAAGAGCGATTGACGAGAGAGCAAGAGCGAACAGCAAGAACGATTCAATCACGCCTGGAGCTGAGTTGGAAGAAATCGATTTGGAAGAACGATTCAGAGAGCTGAGTTTAGCGTGCGTGCAAGAGCGATTTGGGATATGGGAGAAATCGATTTGGGATATGTGAGAAATTGATTTGGAAGAATTGAGTTAGGGTTCAGAGAGTTGTGTGTGAGAATGAATTACGCGTGCGTTAATGTGAGAATGAAAGACTTCAATATTAATTTTCTTTCAAAAATAAAAATAGACCTTTTATCACTGGGATAATATTCTCAGATGTAAATTTAAGTTATAAAATATTCTTAATAATTACAGGATTGCCACCGTGTTTTTATTTACTACTGGGACTATTATTTTCAGATGTAAAATATTATGTCTATGTATTTTCCACTACTTGTAAAATTGAAACCAGATGTAAAAAGTATTTTGTAATCCTTTTTACATCTGGGATATTTTCCACTGTAGTAAAAGGCTTATTAATAAGTCATATTTGTACTAGTGTATCATACCAACTCAAGATTCAATCAATCCAAACATATAACATGTTATAAAACCAAATCTAATCATGTTATAACTCACTCTCATCATACAACATGAAGAAATTTCTCAAAATCAGGTCATGGTCGCTGGGCGACAGCTAGCGAAGGAACAAGCGACGAAAGGCAGAGAGGTTATCGCTCAGAGCGAAGCCTGGCGACGGCTGGTCGCTGGTAGTCGCTGGGCGACCAACTCAAAATTCTGGGTTCATGAAGAACACATGAATCCTCGCTTGCAGCGACGAACTGGTAGTTGGGCGACCAAACCTAGAAATTCATGCTCTGCTCACGGGTTTCACATAGAATCTCATAAAAATCACGAATTTACTGTTATAAACTCTTAAAGCTATCACATTTAAGCATACATATCATGTATAGACCTAGAAGTACAAGTTTTAACATCATCAAACATCATTCCAAGCAAAAAGTAGGGATTTTTCCTCATTTTATTCAAAACCCAATTTCAAATATCAACAACAACAAATCATTCATAAATCACGAAATTGATGATAGAAATGGAAGATAGAATCATATAATGACATATTAACATCATACAACAACACATAAAATCATTAACATATTCCCTTGATTCACATTCCCCACCAAAAGAGATGAGAGGGTTTAGGTATGGAGAATAGGCATCTCCCCCCCTCTTTGATCATATCACATGAATTGTAAACTACTCTCTAACCTTAGAAATCACTACAAGAAATAATATTTTTAACAACGACTTTTTTGCAGCAACATTTAAATTATTGATAAAAATATATATATCGTAACAACTAATTAAAGTTGTTGTTATAAGTTAGTTTTTTCTCAACAATAACATTATCACCGGGAAAAGTTAATTATCCCAACAATAATTATTATTGCCGCTAATAGTATAATTTTTTTGCAACAACCTTGTAAAGTCTCTGGAAAACCACTTAATTACTATTTTTTATACAAATCTTTTATCGTGTTTATGTTCCTATTTTTATGCGTAGATTTTTTTTTACTTAAAATTATTATTTTTGTTCCTATTTTTATGTTTTGTATCTTTTTTTTAAAAACTTTAGAGCTAAAATTACATTTAATGATTGAATATTTGAAATATTATCAAACTTGATGAGAACAAATTTAGTTTTTTTAGTTCCTTTTAGTATATTGTTAGTAGAAATACATTATATTTAGTTTGTCATTTGTCATATGATGAGAATGCTTACTATTTTTAAAATTGCTATTAATAGTAATATATACTTCTATAACTATCTTTAATTATTTTTTAATTATTTAATTTGTTAATTTCTAACTACTCTATTTTTTATTGTTAATTATTATATAGAATAATTAATTTGGGGGAATCAAATGAAAAACGTTTTTTTTTTTTATGTTATCTATTAATTAAAAGGAAATCTTGTTATTTGGGATTTGAGATACACATGATCTTCTTTTTTGTTTTTTTTTTTTTTGTGCGTGTATGGAAATCTTGTTATTTTTTTTTTTTTTTGTTTGTTTTTTAATACTAGTTTTTTTATATTATTTGGGATTTGAGATACACATGGTTTTTTAATACTAGTTTTTTTTTTGGTTTGTTTTTTAATACTAGTTGAAAATTAATATTTGTGCATTTTGACTAATTGGATAGATACAAACATTTAACTGACGCTTAAAAAGGTTCAATTATCATCTATTAATAATGTTTTTGCTAAAATCTTTTTTTTTTTACGCATTTACTAATTCTATTAATTAAATAGAAATTATGTTATTTGGGATATGCATGGTTTTTATTCTATTTTTATTTTATACTAATATAAAATTAGTATTGTGTGTTTTTACTAATTGAGATACGACAAACTTTGAACTCACGCGTGAAGGAGATACGCACAAATCCTTGAATGCTAATATCTCTTCTTCCAATCCCTAATCATCTCATCATCAATCAATGTTATTTCTTTTCCTTCGTATACAATGGAATCATCACTCCTATTTTCCAGGTAACTTATTTCAATTGATCTTACCGATATAAATAGGATCAGATTCATCGATTCTCGTTCACCCTTCTTCTGATTTGTTCATCTCTTGGTTCTTGATTCTGTATTAGATTTTTTCAATCGCCGCTGGAAGACCCAACTTTGTTAAGGAAGTAGATTTTTATCCATTTAATTATATGAATGATGGTTCTGAAGTCTCTTGCATGTGAGTTTTTTTATCAATTTTATGTTTTTATATCATAGTATATTGCATTAATCACTTTTTATGTTTACATACTAGTCTCTTGCATATGAGATTTCTATCAATTTTTATCCATCTTTCCTTACTTTTATTAAAGCAAATGTCACAACTTTGATGAAGTTTATGCAGTGTGAGCGTGCCCTTCGATGATAGCCTCAAGGTATATATATTTTACTACTTTTTCTATTTCGTATTATTAGAGTTATATAATGTACAAGTTAGTTTAATTCAGAGTATATTGCATCTTGCATAATATTGTGGATAGTTACTTACTAATTATTGTTATAATTCACATGTTACTTTAATTCATAATATAATAGGACTATTTTTTTATCGCATTAATCACTTGCCTTTGAATAGTCATTACTAAAGGAAAAAGTCACTATTTTCTTTTTCTGTTTTCTTTGAGTTTGTTGTGTTTTTCAGGTTTGTTAAGATTTGTCAAGCAAAAGGGGATTTTAAACAATTGTTCGTGTGAGTTGAGTTACGACAAGCTTATCTGACTATACAAAAAAGAGAGTTTGCGAATGGAGACCGTTTTTGCAAGTTTTTCGAGTAGGAAATATGTTGTAACAAGCTTGTTCCGAGTAGGAAGCTTATCTGACTATATTTTAAAGATTGATTTGTTACCTTTAGATTGTTATCTTTAGGAATTGTATTATAATTTTTAAAACACTTGTTTGTTATCTTTAAATTGTTCTCTTTCAGAAAATATATTGAGAAATAAATTTGTTGGTTTATGTTGTATATCTTTTATTTTAAATCTAATTTGTTGGTTTATGTTGTATATCTTTTATAGTTGGGAAATCTAATTTATTCCAATAATTTTTGTTGTTGAGGTATAAAAGATATAACAATAATTTATATCGTTAACAAAAAATAGCTATTTTGCTGCGAAAAACACTAGTTATGGCTTTTTTGCAAGCGACAATAATTGTTGTTGCCAAAAACATTAGTAATGACAGCGACAATAAATGTTGTTGCAAAAAACCACTAGTTATGCCATCGACATTAGTTGTTGCTAAAAACACTAGTTTTGTCAGCGATATTAATTGTTGCTGCAAAACACTAGTTATGGCAGCGACATTAATTGTCCTTGCAAAACTTTTCGCAACGGCACTTATGGCAGCGACATGCAGCAACATTTTTTTTGCTGCGAAAAACACTTTTTGCAGCAACTTGGCGTTTTTAGCAGCGACATTTGTCGCTGCCAAAAACGATATTTCTTGTAGTGAATGATGAATTCCTTGATTCCTCCTTCTCTTGAGCTTTCTCTATTCTTCCCCTCTACTTCCTTCTCTTCAAAGCTTTCTCTTTCCACCTCTTTCTATTTTTCAAAGTTATGAGCACTATCTCTCTATTATCATAACTCTAACATAAACCTACTTAGCCAAAGACCATAATGTCCCTCTCACTAACTTAGGCCCAATAACACTCAAGCCCAACTCTTCTTATCATAACTCTAATAAAACTTATTCTACCCAAAACACTACTCTTTCCCAAAATAGCCACAATTTTTAATTAATTCCTAACTCACTATAAAATACTATAAAAAGGCTAATTAACTCTAATTAAAAATAAAATAAATAAATACGGGTGTTACAAAAACAAAATGTGTTGCATTGATATTTTTGTGAAAAAAAAGACTTGGTCTTAATTAACAAACTAAAAACAAGTATGATGTGTCGTGTGTAATAAACTTGCTTTGAGAAAGTGTACATAATTTATTTATTTTTTACAAATGTGGATAACCTTATTTTAAATCTATGTTTATGTTTTTATTATCAATCAAGGTGGAATGGTTATGTTTTAATTATAAAGTAATTTTTTATGTTTTAATTATCAATCAAGGTGGAATGATATTTATGCTTTAATTATTAATTAAAATGAAATAAATGAGATCATAGTTAATTTAATAGACCTTAACATGTGCCCTTGGGGCATATGTTAGCATTTGCCAAAAATAAATGATTCTTGAAGTTGGAGAATAGAGTCGCGTATTGTCATGTGAACATTTATTGTATTTATGTAGAAAAAAATGTTTGTATTATAAAAAGAATTTAATTAATATACACCGTCAGTGTAAAATTATTTTTAAAATTTTGTCTAACAAATAGAATAGAATGAAATTTACAAATTTACTCTTTTGTTTATAATTAGTTTCAATAGAGAGAATTTGTATTTTTGTCAATATATAGTATAAGAGTAGGCTTGCTAACTTATTCCCACATATTTTTAGGTGGGAGTAAGTTAGCACTCCCCATCATGGGCGGTTTTACCACCAGGCATGCCTGGGCACTTAACCGGGCACTTAACCTGGGCAAAATTGATATTTTTATGATTAATTTAGGGCAAAATTGATATTTTTAGAGTTTTGTTTATGATAAAATTGATATTTTTTGTTTAAAGTTGAGATAAACTGATAATTTAAGAGATTAATTTATGACAAAATTGATATTTTTTGTTCAAAACCGGGATAAACTAAGACTTTTAAAAGTTAACTTAGGGGTAAAACTAAGACTTTTTGTTTAAAACTAAATAAATTGAAATTTTTAAGGGTTAATTTATATAAATTTGAGATTTATTTGTTAACTCAAATTTTTCCCAAGCTTAATAAAAAATTCTAACTACACCATTGCTCCTATGAAGCCCCGATACTCTAAAAATGGCAAAGTATCGTGTCCGATACATATCTAATACCAGTACCCGTCTGATACTCTCGATACATGTATTCGAAAAGTATCGGGAAATTAATATTTATTTTATTTTAAATAAATGACTGATACGTGCCGGATACTTCTCCGATACGCGTACCGAAGAAGTATCGAGCAATTAGTGTTCTTTGATGATGGAAACAAAGGAGAGAAGACTGATTAAATCTTTGTTTCCTCTTAAGTAGTAAATGTTAGAGTATGACATTCTTTATGGATAACCAACTATTTCTTTTTTGGGTAGTAGTGATGATGTTTTTTTGTGATAGAACTAATGATGTCTTTTTTAGATAGTAGTTAAGATATATAATTGTCACTTGTTTGTTCATTTTGAGTAATTTGAACATTAAATGATTATCAATATCTATTTTAGTTATCTTTATATATTGTGCATTTTTATATTTAATTTTAAATTTTAATTTTTAAATAACGTATCGCAGTCGTATCGTATCGCGATATTTAAAATTTTCTCGTATCGCCGTATCGGTATTATATCAGTATCGTGTCACGTATCTGGGCTTAATAGATTGCTTCCCATATATACGAAACTTGATTAGAAAAAAATTAAATCTATGTCATTGACTTAATTAAAAAATTGATAAAGTTTTATTAAATATTGTTTATATTGCCCTGTAACAACCATTGTGTGAACATAAGTTTTGAAAAAATTGATTATACATAGCCTATTTGAGATTATTTCATTTGAAAGAGACATTGAGTGTTTTTGTCTAGAACTAGAACTTAAGGGTTGATCAGGTCAGCCGTGTGACTAACGTTGATGTGGGTTGTTTGTGTTATATCGTATTGCGATATTTAAAATTTTCTCGTATCACCGTATCGGTATCCTATCAGTATCGTGTCACATTTCTGCTACCCATATATATATATATATATAACTTTGAGAAGAAGTAATGAAACTTGATTAGAAAAAATTAAATCTATGCCATTGGCTTAATTAAAAAATTGATAAAGTTTTATTAAATATTGTTTATATTCCCCTGTAACAACCATTGTGTGAACATAAGTTTCGTGTTCTAGGAGCTTATTTAATACTTCATCAATAATTTTACACATATTAAATACTAATGTGTATAGATAAAAGAGAAAATAATATATTTATTTAAAATAATTTTTATAAGTATTAGAGCATCTCCAATAAGGGTATCATAGAGAGTTTTATATGCCAATGATACGTATCTTACTTATTTTTATTATTGGAGTTTCATGACGTGGATTTGAGGGTATCAAAATTGATGATATGGTACCTTATTTAAGGTACCGTATCATCAATTTAATATTATAGTTTTTTTTGTATATCAAATTAAATATAATTGATGTATGATATCTAAAGTGGTATCACCATTGAAGCAAAATATGTATGAGTTACATAAATATTACATAGCATTGTAGGGACCACTTTTTAGTGATGTATGATACTCAAATTAGTATCACCATTGAAGATGCTCTTAGTATGATTATAACTAACATAAATGTGTCCACGGAAGTTTAACTCAATTGGTAGGAACATTGCACGTGATGTAGAAGAACGAGAGTTCGACTCTTTTTGTAAAATAATCAAATATATTTTAAGACGGACGATGTAACTAACAAATATGAGTTCATTTTCAACTAATTAAGAGATTGAGTCATGTGATTAATTATATTTAACAAATAATTTATCTTTAGACTCAATTCTTAACTACTACCCTTATATATCCTAGAAACAGATGGCAAATACCAACCAAAAAAACTCATTTTGAACTTATTTAAATCATTTTTTGTCTCATTTTCACTTAGTTATTAACAATAAATATATATTTTGCCAAAAAAAAAATACCAATCAATATATTATGAGAATCTGATCAAAAGCCAAAATTTACTACATACATACTCCCTCCCTCCCAAATTATAAGAGAAAAAAAAATCTCATTTATTAAGAAAATCAAATCATGAGAATTTGAAGTATGATTTTGTGGAGTTTTTCTTGAAATAAGGCATGAGAAGAGAAGAGAGAGTGTGAAAAAAAAATTAATTAAAATTTGCATTTAATTTTATGAAAATAAGTAAAAATTATTCTTGTAAAGAGTTTTTTACCTAATAATTTTATTCACTATAGACATATCCCCCCTAACAACCGTAGTGTGAAAATGAATAAGGTAACATGTAATGGCAGGCTATATTCCTGAAGTATAATATTATATTGAAATGTGATTACTTGAATTCGATAAGTCAATGGTATTACTTGAATTAAAATAGAAGATTATATATTAATTAACTAATTAATCGAGTAGGTATATATTAATTGAATAATTTAATCCATCCTATGTGATCCATTGCCTTATAAAAGGTGCATCAAGCGTTAGAAAATAAACCACAACTCATCCTCCTTCCAAACCAACAATCTATCTAGCTATATAATCCTCCAAAAATATTGAATTCACAAGATATGTCTCATTCCATCGATGTTGGTGTCATTAATGCCGTTGTCAACCCAACAATTTTTCGGGAATACATTGGTGTGAAGGATTACCCAGCTAACTTTACTTTCCCAACTAAAATCATCAATGGTAAGATCCATAACTTCCACTTCATTCTCGGAATTGCCACAGAGGATCTTGATGACGACAAAAAAGGCACAGGAAATTTCCAGCGTACTTGGGACTATGATAACCTCGGTGCTGATCAGGTGAAGTCCCTTAAAGACACACACCCAAAAGTGAAGGTCATAATAAGCATTGGAGGTCGTGGCCTTGAACTTGCATTCAATCCGGCTGAAAAAGACAAATGGATTGAAAAAGCGACAGAAACCATCAAAGATATCATCTCAGATTACACTGACGACAGTTACAATAGCAGTTGTGGTTGCAATGTCATAATTGATGGTATTGATATTAATTATGAGTATGTATCCTCTAGTCCAGCTGACTTTGCCTATTGCATTGGGAAACTTATAACAAACGTCAAGGATGTTTTCCCAAGGAATCATTTCATATCTATTGCTCCATCAAAAGACTCCTCACCCCACTACAAGAGATTGTACCAGGAAGTTACTGCCGATATTGATTTTGTTGATTACCAATTCTACAACGAGAAGGTGGCATCAAAAGACGACTTTGTCAAATTGTTTCGTGAACAATCAAAGGTCTACGATATTAAAAAACTTTTGGCCGGATATAGCACTGATTCAAATGACGCTCATGGTGAGATGACAGAACAAGTCTTCATTGAAGGATGTAAAGAACTCGTGAAAAAGAAATTGATCTACGGTGTTTTTCTTTGGAACGCTAATGACTCTGCAGTCCCTGTTTCCAATGACGAACCATTCTTCCTTGAGGGTTTGGTGCAGAAAATCCTCACCAATTCTGATTGAGATTGATGATTACTATCTACCTTAGTAATCTAATCTCTTATCCACTATATCTATCTTTCATTTTACGTACGGGTCATACATCTGCTTGTTATGTACTAAATAAGGCCTGAGTTTGATCTATCAATTAAATAATGCATGTGTGCACGTTCTCTTCTATATCTTTTATTATGTTATGAGTGGACAGCTTCCATATCTTGTATCATTATAATATATAACAAGTGTAATTGTTTTCCTTTTAATTTACCATTTAATTTTCCTTCTAAATTTCATATATATCGTCCATGTAATAAACTCTGCAGGGGAAACTACAACTTGTGTGAAAATAATTCTTCTATAATCACTTTATAATGTAATTAATTTTTTACGAGAAACATAAGTTGTGTCTTGATCAACTCAACTTTAAAATTTTGTTGCTGCAAAACTTTGCACACATTATTGTATCTTCATTGAGTATGTTTGTGAAAAATGACATTGAAATTCTAGAACCCCGGTGGACAAGTTGTTAAGCAAGATGCTTTGACAACTTGCTCAGCTTTGTGGCACGACATAATAATAATAATAATAATAATAATAATAATAATAATAATAATAATAATAATAATAATAATAATAATAATAATAATAATAATAATAATAATAATAATAATAATAATAAGGTTAAACTGTTCATTTGGTCGCTTACGTTTATTTTATGTTTGAATAAGTCCCTTACGTTTTAAAAATTTGAATTTGGTCCCTCACGTTATCAACGTTAGCATTAGTTAGTCCCTTCCATCAAATTTTTCATTAATTTCGTTTGATCCTTACACGTGGCTGACGGTTTGGATAGGTGGAAGTGATTTTGGACACATTGACAGCCATATAATAAACAGAATTTTCACAAATAGAAAAAAAGTGCTATACATGATTTTATTTAGTTTACTTTTAGCTTGACTAGCTGCAGGCCCGGCCTGCACACATGTGCAGGGTGTGCGCCGGTGCCGGGCCTCCAAAATTTCTAGGCCTCAATTTAAAATGTTGAGGTTTTATAATATTAATTATATATTATTTGTACTCATAAAATATCAGATGTGTATTAATAGATTAATTTTGTAGCCCTAAAATAATAGCTATATGTTTTAATGTTCATAAAACATCATATGAGTATCAATAGATTAGTTATCTATACTCATAAATATCGTTCTACCACATTTAAATTTTAAATTAAGATGTCTTTTTTTGACATTATATATAATGATAATTATTTTTTATGTGTTTCTTATGTATAATTTAAATATAGAATAATTTTTTATAATTTTATATTTTTTTATTAGGACCGATTTTTAATATTTGAACAGGGTCTCCAAATAGTCAGGGACGGCCCTGACTAGCTGAGGTTGGAATTTTAGTTGCCTAGTTTTTTTTATAGTTTTCATGACTTGTATACTAGTGGTCTTTCTGATAGAAAGTTCTACTTATAGTAGCAAGAGTTGTTAATTGCATTAAGTGCTTCCTCTTGGCTTATAATTCCTGTTTCTATATCATTATTTGAGAGATGGATTAATTTAAACATAGGAAGCAAGTGACATTTAGATGCCACTATTCATTAATATCTACTTCTTTAATTGTTAATTGCATTTGGCCTATTTTAAGCTAGGTTCTTTGATGGAGAAGCATAGGAAGATGGTGAAAAAGATGGTCTTGTTTTCGAGGTACAACATATGAAGGGGTCTGCATTGATAGGGTTAGTACCATATAAAAAGACATGTGTTTCATATTAGTATTAAATATTAAATATTAATCTTCATGAACAAATAGTATAACGCCCCAACTAAAATATCTAGAATATTTAGTCAAGACGTAAATAAATGGATCTGAGTACATTAAATTTAACGAGATAACAAAAGAGTTACAAAATAAATCTTTACAACAGTTGATGAACTTAAACAATACAGCGGAAATAGAATAGAATCTAAGGTATACAGATAAACTAAAACAATGGAAGACTAAAATTGTCTAATGAGATGATCCAAGCTCAGCTCCAATCATCAACTCCATCCTGGTCCTTGCTCCAGTTAACCTGTCTACCTAAAAAAATTGGTTTGGAGTGGGGTGAGACTACTAAGCCTCAGTGAGTCCTACTACCCTCCTAATGGTTACTACACCGGGGTACCTAATCAGTCGTAACATACTAACATATATAACATATAATCAGGAATAAAGGTGTAACACAGAAATTTAACTCTTATTCATTTTATACACAAGGACACTCTGAGGTGAGCATGTCTCAGAGACCTGCCATATCCGTCAACCGATTGCTGCAAAACTTTGCACACATTATTGTATGTTCATTGAGTATGTTTGTGAAAAATGACATTGAAATTCTAGAACCCCGGTGGACAAGTTGTTAAGCAAGATGCTTTGACAACTTGCTCAGCTTTGTGGCACGACATAATAATAATAATAATAATAATAATAATAATAATAATAATAATAATAATAATAATAATAATAATAATAATAAAGTGCAGAAAACAATAAAAGAACACAAATAATTGTTTATTCAGTTCAGTGTCAAAACACCTAATTTGGGGATACCAATTCAGGAGAATTACCTTCACTATGCCGTAGTTTCTAGTCACTAGGTCTTATTTGAATAGCCCATATTCAAAGCCTCTCACTAAAACTACCCGAATGAAATTATTTAGGACTCCTCCTAAATATGTGACTTTCCCCAACCAATTACTCTAACTGGAGGAATGAGATTAACTCTCGGTTGCAGTGCAAAGAGTTGCACGATAACAACAACAACAACAACAACAACAACAAAAACAAAGAACAAATTAAAAGGACTCAATAAACACTTAGAACTATAACTATAATCTTGAGTCGTACTTTGCTTCAATGCTTGGATCTCTATTTATAGCTTCTGAACTCAGATAGAGTTAAGCTAAATAATAGGAAAGTTTGTTGAGAATAAATCTTTTATCTTCAAAAGATAAAATATTTGTTTTTGTAACTTCTTCAAGCTATTCCAAAAATCCTGTGGCGCGCAAACAAATAATCTTCTGATTTATTATTTGTTTGGTTGAGTTGATAATCTTGTAACAAACATTATTTGTTTGGATATATTTTCAATCTTCCAACAAACAAAAACGCGCGCCATAACAAACTTTACTTAAGAGATATACTCCAACTAGGACGTTGGCGTATTGCATCTTCATCTCTAAGTAATTAACAAACTAAATCTTGAGGGACTGTGACAGACATTAATTATCTGAACTGATATGCTTCTGCAGAAGCAACATGTCACAGTCCTCTATTGGCAAGATGTCAAGACATCTTGCTCAACATGTTGTTTGATCAAAATTCATGACAACCAAGGGAACAATAGACATTTTTACTGATAAAGTCATACAATACATTAGATATAGTGATTTAATATTGATGCTTGTATAAAAATATCCATCTAAACATATATCAACAAATAACTTTATATTACCCTCGACAAAGTCATGATTTTGTGCTAGAGAACGAACGGCAATTTGGAGGTCCGGCACCAAATAATAAAAATAGACACCTTAATATAAATAAAAAAAATTATCAAAAAAAAAAGACACCTTAATAAAAATAATGCAAAAATTCAAAAATAATAATACTCTTTTAAATTGTAACTAGTTTTTGAGACCCGTGCATCGCACGGGTCTATTGACTTTTATTAATAAAATATTTTTTAAATATAAGTTAAGTCATTGTGTTCTTTTTTGTAAAATTTATTAAATTGATAATTTTTTATTAAAGTAATTGTCTCATGTATGATTTTTGTGTAATAAATTACAATTAATAATAACAAATATTTATTATTCAATTCCTTTTCTCTTAAAGCAACAGTCCCGTGTATGATTAATTTTTTTTTATTAAAGCAATTGTGGCGTGTATGAATTCAAGCAACTGTCTCGTGTATGATTAAAGCAATTGAGTAATATTTATTATTCAATTCCTTTTTTTATTAAAGCAACTGTCTCATGTGTGATTAAATTTTTTTTATTAAAGCAATTGTCCCATGTATGAATTTTTTATTCAATTCCTTTTATGTATCAATGATAAATATTTTATCTTGTGTTTTTTTTTATATTTATTATTGATGAGAATTCATTCTTTTGTTGTTTAAAAACAAACTTTTTGTGAAAGCTCATGTCCATTGATTATTTTTTTTTATATTTAAGATTGATATTATACTAAAGTATAAAATTAATTTATAATAAAATATTTAGAAAAATGTTATAAAATATTATTAAAATAAAGTGACGTCATTGTGCTCATTCTTGTAAAATTTATCAAATTAATATTTCTTGATTAAAACAATTGTCCCTTGTATGATTTTTTGTGTAATAAATTAAAATTAAAATTAATAAATATTTATTATTGAATTCCTCTTTTTTATTAAATCAATTGTCCCGTGTATGATTTAAAAAAATTATTAAAGCAATTGTCCCGTGTTAATTCGCAAGCATTTTTGACGCATGTTAATTCATAAATTTTCACTAACAAAAATTATATCTTTATAAACTTTTTTCATAAGCTACCTTATAAAACTTATAATAAGTCAATCCAAATGGGTTCATTTTGTGTAATAAATTAAAATTAAAAAATATTTATTATTCAATTCCTTTTTTATTAAATCAATTGTCCCGTGTATGATTAAAAATGTTTATTAAAGCAATTGTCCCGTGTAAATTCGTAAGTTCTTTTTACGCATGTTAATTCATAAGTTTTCACTAACAAAAATTTTATCTTTATAAACTTTTTTCATAAACTACATTATAAAACTTATAATAAGTCAATCCAAATGGGTTCATTGTGTTTTTATTTCTATTTTTATGTTCTTTTATTTTTAAGCTCATAAATAAGTATATATTTTTTTTATATATAAGTATATTCTTTTATTAGGTTCTTCTATTTTTATTTTTTATATATAAGTTGTTATATGTTAGATTGAGTTATCATTCAAAACAAAAAAGTTACTATTTTTTCATTAAAAAAAAAACACTATTTTTTATGTGTATCTTTTGTATTGATTTTTGTTCCTATTTTTATGCGTTAATTTTTTTTAATTAATTTTTTTTGTTAAATATATTTGATTAATATCTTTTTTTAGAGGTAGTTTCCGATGCTATTTTTATGGGAAGATTTTTTATGCTAATCTTTTTTTTTTCTTCCTATTTTTGTTTTGTATCTTTTTTTTAAGTTTAGAGTTGAAATTACATTTAAGGGCATAAACTCTGAAATATTATTAAACTTGATTGGACAAATTTGGCATTTTAGTAGTAGTTCCTTTTAATATATTGTAAGTAGATAATATCAATAACATAAAAATAAGTCATTCTTATAAGTAACATACAAAATACAAAATATTCATATTCTAATTAATAATAATAAAATATTTTCTTCTAGCTACTTGGTCCGTACTTAAGAAAGTCTTACTTCTACCGGTGAGAGGGAAAATGAGGAGATACACTCATTGTTGTTTGTGTTTGAGATCAGACAATTTTTTTTGTTCACTTTATTTTATTTTGCTTAAACATAGACATAGTCACTTTAGATTGGATCAACAAAAATATTATGACTTTTTATTTTTTCTTTTTTAAATCATTATTTTTTAAGAGGCCTATCAACATATAATTTTTTTTGGAGGCCCCGAAAAAATGGAGGTCCGAAATCTTAGGGCACCTTGCACCCCCTAAGGGCTGGCCATGATTTACTGTCAATCATGGCTTTTCAGCCGTTACTCCAACAGTCATTAAACACGAGGACGCGTTGTCGCCCGTTCATTAATGACCTAATCCAACGCTGGATACAATACTTCTCTAGAAGAAGGTTCGGGTATTTAATACTCAACACTTAAAATCTTCACGTCACGCAAATTCTCACTTGAGTGTCAAAATATTTTGCAGGTATACAACCCACCTTGATTCAACTTCTCATTCGAAGAAACCACCAACTGTTCATTGTTGATCAGGTAAGATTGAGAAAATTTTGTCCCTTTTTATAAAACCATATTTCAATTTTCAATTACATTTGTTATATATTTACATATATAACCCTACTAATTTCACCTTTTTTTCTACACCTTACAATAATATTATGATAAAATTAACATAAATAAACTCTTTCTAACTTATGGGATAAATTTTGTAAAATAAAATCAACTATTCAACGAGGTCTCATAATTAGAGATGCAGTTAATAATTTATTTGGTTTAATCTAAATCTACAACATGATGATGACACTCCAATCTGGAAATTCAGTAGCGCTCTCCATACTATCTGCTGTCAAGAAAAGAAAATTGACTTACTACTTGTGTGGTTGGTCGGGTCTTAGCACACATCTTGTAAATATAAATATTTGTATAATTAATTTACAAGTCCCCCTAACAACCATAGTGTGATCATGCATGACTCATGAGTCCCATCTAAGGTTCTAGTTCAAAAATAAAACAAACAGTGTAATTTTAATATTATGTAGTAGAATCAAAAAATTGTTATTTAAATAACTTCATTTTCAAAATTAAAATAAAAATATATATAAATTTAAGAAGAAGAAATATATAAAACTTGATTAAAAGAGAATTAAGTTTATGCCATTTACTTAATTAAATATTGATATTAAATATTTTTATATTCCCCTGTAACAACCATAGTGTGAACATAAGTGTTTTTAAGAAAATTGAATATATATATATATATATATATATATATATATATATATATATATATATGGGTCAGGATCAAATGACACCAAGGTGTCAAACTTAGTAACATGACACCTCCGATAATTCTTTACCGGATAATCGTATTACAAAATCAACCGTTGGATTCGAAGCTATTATTATATAGATCATGTCTATAAAATTTAACATCAATCGGAAATCATTTGATGGGTTAAAGAGAAGGATAAAAATTAACGGTTTTGGCGAAGTTTTGTAAGACATTGGTTTTTATGCATCTCATTGACATATCAAATGATTTCCGATTGTTGTTAAATTTTATAGACATGATCTATATAATAATAGCTTCGAATCCAACGGTTGATTTTGTAATACGATTATCCGGTAAAGAATTATCGGAGGTGTCATGTTATATATATATATATATATATATATATATATATATATATATATATATATATATATATATATATGTCCTGGGTCAAGGTTAAGCAATGTATGACCCACATGTAATTACTTAGTGCACCCCCTATTGTTTTCGCGCACCCCGTCTACTCATAAGCCCCCCACATGCACCCCCTTGTAATTATATGGGGGTCATATTTGCTAATTTCGGCCCACATGGTCAAAATTAGCAGCCCCATATATATATAGGGGTGTGGGAGGAAGTTAACAAGTCTCCTCTCACATGTTTTACTCGCGCGCCCCCCACCCACCCCCATTTCTCGCGCTCCCCCATGTATATAGAGGTGCGCCAGTAAAGCATGTGGGAGAAGACTTGCTAATTACCTCGCACATGGGAGGAAGTTAGCAACCCTACATTGCATATATATATATATATATATATATATATATTAGTTGTTACAAGTTAATTATTGCAAAATAAGTAAAGATTTGAAATCGATATTTTTACATAAATAACCCACAAAAGAATTCACATCATATGAAATTTTCATTTAATAGTTTATTCTAATTTAAAAAATGATTTATCATAAATTAATAAATTATTTATTACCAATGATAATAATTATTATTTTTAAAGTAAGCCGTTACATAATTAATTAATACATTAAAACGAAAATCATAAAATAATTAAAAAGTTTCAGTGTATCTCATAAAAATAAAGTTCAAAAATATATAATTATTGATCAATTGATTTGTTACAAAAGTAGCACTTTTTCTAATGATTTTTTCATTTTTTTTTTGATAAACAAATATTATTATAAGGGAGTACAAGGGGTACTCAATCCCTTACAATGGATAGCAATGTCTAAGTGCTAGTAAAACAACCCAAAGGGTCAATACACCAATTCAAAAAAGATAAATTAGCCTTACGACCAAACCGTTCGAAAAACCAAAGTCAGGAAACAATTTTGATATTGTTGACCAGAGTTGATGCATCAGGGATGACCTCATTAAAAATCACTTCATTGCGCAATTTCCATATACTCCACGTAGTAGCCAACCAAATCAATCGACTAACACGCCCTCCTCCTTTTTTCAAACAAAACAATTTACCAAACAACAAGAAATGGGTGCAGCAAACATCCCCTGTTGGTATTGTTTTTCCAATCCAATTTGAAATTGCAGACCAAATACCAGTACTAAAATGGCAAGAGAAGAAAAGATGGCCAATATCCTCTACATGTTGTGAGCAGAAAACACAAGACAAGCCATTTGGGTTGAGTAGGATACCTCTAAGATTAAGGGTTGAACGCGTGGGAAGTCTATCAATAATAAAGCGCCATCCGAAAACAAGAATTTTTGTGGGGACATCGATCCGCCAAAGTTTTTTAAGAGCTGTCAACACATCTGCTTCAAGCTCCTCAACCAGATGTGAATCAATCAAAACAGAATAGTATGAACGAACAATAAACTGACCCATTAGCCCGGGTTTCCATTTCCACCTGTCAGCAAGATCAGAATTGAGAGCAAAATCAAACAGCAGCCCTTGTAATGCTTCTAACTGTCGAGATTCACTAGTAGAAAGCTGTTGGAGCCAATTCCAATTCCAAACTCTACCATGACCATTACCCTGCAATCTCTAATGATTTTTTCATGAGATACACTGTTATTATTTTTATTAATAATTTATTGAGATGAAATATACGAATTTTTTTCTTAACGTTTGTTTGATTTAGTTTAATTTGTTTGTAACCGCAAAATAAATTTTATTTAATATGATTCCACTTTTTTTTTTGACAAAATATGATTCCACATTTAATGTTTGTGAGTTTGACCGTATTATTTCATTTTGATATCAATCAATGATTTACACAACAAAAAAGTTACCAATTATATGTCACACCCCTTCATGAGTTATAAAGACTCCCTTTATTGTATAATTAAAAGTGAAAAAATAAAATATTCTGACAAAAAAATATGAAAAAAATACTGCAATTTGGTTTAACATGTAAAAATAATACTACATCACATAAATAAATAAATAAATGTTGAAAGTTAAGAGATTAAACTGAAATGAAATTAAGACTGTGGTATATCATACTCCCTCCGTTCATTTTTATAAGAGACAGCTGACTTTTTAGATTCATTTAATAATGAATGTTGTTAGAATTTGTGTAATTTGGAGAAAGTGGAGAAAACTTGAGAAAATCATCAAGATAGTAAAAATCATAAGGATTCATTTTGATAAAAAGATGAGTAAAATGTACAATGAATTGACTTATTTATAGAGCTACTTGGAGTACTGACTAACTCTCTAACTAACTTTATAACCTCCTAACTAATTTGGTAACCAACCAACTAACTCTAGTTGATTAACTAACTATCTATATTCTTAACATCCTCCCTCAAACTCAATATTGGTAAATTCACCAATTTGAGTTTGGATTACAAAGCTAAAACCAAACAAAGAAACAAAACATTGAATTATGGCTTGTAAAATCTGCACAAGTAGCCTTATAGCACCTTCCATATTTTGCAGCAAGTGACCTTTCAATTGGATTGAAACCTTTGATCAAATAACCAGAACCTTGCAGTTGGTATCAACCTCTTTGTCTTGAATATAAGTGTTTCTAATGTACAAGCAGATTAGCAACACCAGAGGAACATAACATCGGAGGCACTTACTATACCAGAACCAGCTCAAAGCAATGATCCAAATGACACATGACTTGAGCAACTATTCTCATGCATCAATAGTGCAATTGGTACTATTCCAAAAAAAAGTGAAACATGAAGCTCCACTTTTAGTTCCAATTGGTAACAACTACTCTGTCTGCTACTGAAGAGGCTTTGCTTTATCCACAGAGTATCCTCTGATGTTCAGAGCTTGATGTTCAGAACCTTATACACTTCAGAAGCTGATCAAAAGAGGCCATAACTTCATGATTCTTCTGATATTCATACTCTGATAAACCTTCAGAACTTCAACATCAATGCAGCAATGTGCAATATAGTGAAGTCAAGTGCTCAAATTTTTCTTTTCACCTATATCCATATTTCCACTAGTAGCAACCTTAATTCATGGCATTTTCCAACTAGCCGAATGCAAACAAAACATCAAACAATCTTCTGATTCTCCACTGGATTGAAAACCATAGGCTAGAAAAATTCACACATATGGATAGAATGCTACCAGCAAGCAGCAACAAGCATTGGAAAATCCAATTTTCAATCTCCATCTTCTCAAAAATGCCAACCATATCAAATACTAATTACTAACAATCCATTCCCTAAACTCCAAGAATAAATCAATTGTAGTAAGGAGCATTAGGATGCTATACAAAAACTGTTGAAAAATCAGTTCAGTCTCAATGAATCCAACGAATCTGAACTACAGGTTGCAAGAAAACAACCACAAACTTGACAGTCCATGAAATTAATGTTCTGATTGAATTTCAAGAGCAAAATTGAACAAAGAACTGGACTCAAATCAGCAACACAACCATCAATTAAACTTGAACAATGTTGTAGAACCAAAACTCTATATTGTAATATCCTCCCTCAAACTCATAGTAAGAGAATCTTAGTATGAGTTTGGAAACAAAGACCAAACAGAAATCAAAAACTGAGTAATCAACTTCAACGTATATCATCCACTATTTCAATTCTTAGAGTTCTCCCAAAATAATTCCAAAGTATGAATGAAATTGCAAACTCAAGACTACAATAAAATCCAATAATAGATGATAGATGCAAAGGTTTGAAGTTGTATGAGGAACAAAGATGTATCAGAAGGTGTACCAGAGGCCAAGTTGAGTTCAATTGCGAACGCGATTGCCACCGGGATCGAAAATCGTAATCACATAGTCTGTTTCTCCGTCGTTGTGAAATCGAGGTTCACGGCGAAGAATTTCACCGTATTCATCAAGAACCTTCGTGGCGGAAAGAAACTCAGTGTAGCCGCCGGGATCGAAAACAGTTTCGACGGGGATAATGGTGTTGCTGATGCTGTGAAGCAAGGAACTCATGCACATCGAAGCTAAATTGAGATCAAGATGAACCATACCTTCAAGAACATGACTAACGAAGGAGAACGAGTGAGCTTTCACGGCGATGTCGAAATAATCACGGCGACGATTCAGCACCACTGGATCGATTGATTCTTGAAATGCCTCCCTCAATTCTGTGACTGATTCAGATTTGTTGAAGGAGACGAGAGAACATGTAATTTCCCCAATCTTGATCGTGCATCCTTCAATTTGTGGCTGAACTGCGTTGATCAACTTGATCGGAACATTAACGGAATGAAAAGTACCAAAACTGTGATTATTTGCTGAAATTGATTCAAGGACACGGGTTGAAGAATTTTGAATTTCATCTTCAGCTTCTGAAATTGGATCACAGGAAGATTCTTGCTGTGATTTGCGAATCGGAATCAGAGGAAGTGGTAAGAATTTCTTCATCTTTGAAAGCTTCCATAGATGACGAACAATTGAATAAACCATGAGAAAAGATGGAGGATAAAAAAGAACCGTGTAGATTTCTTTATGATAGGCATCGGAAGAAGTTTCCGGTACCGGAACAATGGCGGAAGCGGATCGGGATCGAAACCAAGCTCTGATACCATGTTAGAATTTGTGTAATTTGGAGAAAGTGGAGAAAACTTGAGAAAATCATCAAGATAGTAAAAATCATAAGGATTCATTTTGATAAAAAGATGAGTAAAATGTACAATGAATTGACTTATTTATAAAGCTACTTGGAGTGACTAACTCTCTAACTAACTTTATAACCTCCTAACTAATTTGATAACCAACCAACTAACTCTAGTTGATTAACTAACTATCTATATTCTTAACAAATGTATTTAAGCTATAATATAGACCAAATACATCAATTATTGAATGAATCTAAAAAGTGAACTGACTCTTATAAAAAGGAACGGAGGGAGTATGAGGATAGATTTCATAATTATCTAAAAAAAAATGAAATAAATAAAAAATACAAATTATTAGTATTGTTTAATTTTTTATATCAAAAGAGCAAAACATATGTATCAATCTTAACCAAATCATTATAATAAATAAACGTAAAAAACATAGTCATGGAAATAATATCATATTGCGTAAAAAAAAAAAGAAATAATATCATATTCCCCAATATTTATTTTTCATCATTTCTCACATCAATAAAAATAAATTAGTTAATAATCTTTGCTATTTGTTTTTTTATTTTTATTTTTAATTTATGCGGGTTGCGGGCTAACCATAGCCGATACGAGCTAGCCCATATTTCAAACGAATTTTTTATGGCCGGACTAAAATCCTAATTAAATTAAAACTAGAATTTTAAGGCTAAAATCCTAAATTTTCTAGGACTTGGTTTGCCAGCTCTAACGGGCTAGCTCATTTTATCTATTCTATACACATGTATTTAATCAAATAAAATCGTAATTATTTTATTTTATTTTTGGTAGTGAAATCGTAATTATTTTATTTGATGCATGTATAATTGTTATTTACATAAACAAAAATAAGAGGGAGGATTGTCAGTCTCTGGTATCTGGTCGAATCCTACTGCATTGATGTTGATTGTCGGTTCTCTTTCTACCGGTGTCCCCCAACCTTCGACCTTAGGTGCTGCTTGCTAGATCCTGATGGGCCGAGTAATTGTAATTCGAGTTCGGAAGTTAGTGTCTAGTGGTGTCTCCTAGGGTTGAGTAGGAGTTTTCTCTGGTGGGCTTAGTGAATCTTGTTTGGGGTATGTGTAGGGGTGGTTTCACTACAAAAAAACCACAATTTTGTGACGAACATCCTCTATGCGTTAGTGACGACTTGAATCGTCAATAAGTTAGTGACGGCTACGACCGTCAGTAGGTGATGAAAATCCGTCACAAAATTAAAGAAACAATATATTTTCAGCCAAAATTCGTCACAAAGTTATTGACGGAAATATCCGTCACAAACTAGTGAGTTACTGACAGCTGAGGTCGTCACAAATTATTGACGAATTTAGTGACGGATTTGGCCGTCACAAAGTGTTGACAGATTCAAAAAAAAAAGTTGTTATGCGTTGTCAGTCTTAATATATTTTCTCCTACATCTCTTCTTATATTTTCATTCACTCTTCTCATTATACAATATACACTTCAATATATTTTCATTCATTCTTCTCATTTTATTTACACAACACATTTCTCTTCTTAAAATTTCTCCTACATCTCTCTAAAATTTCTCAAACATCTTTCTATAAATCTTCACCATATATAATATTTTTGCTCTTCTTCAAAGTTTTGATTCTTAATAAAATGTAAGTGTTTTCTACTACTTGATCTTTTCAAATGGTTGGCCAAAAAAAAAACGCGGTCTCCCATATGCATGCAGCTCAATATATTTTCTTCCTTCCATTTCCATTTCATTTGCAACAATCTATCTATTCTCTTACTAAAATTTATCCAACATCTCACTAAATTTTTTACATCTTTCTATAGATTTTTGTTCTTCTTCAAAGTTTTGATTCGTAATAAAATGTAAGTGTTTTCTCCTATTTGATCTTTGGGAGTTGAATATGTTGACATTGAGTAAGTATAATTTTATTTTGTTAAGTTTAATTGTATTATTTTACAAGTCAGAAACTTTTTTTATTTTTATTTATTTTCGTCAAAAACAATTGTTATATTTTTTGAAACTATATTAAAAATGTCAAAAAAATTAAAAATGATGTAATATTAGTTTTTATAAATTTATTTTCTTTTGTTATATTTCGTCCAAAAAAATTTAATTTATGTTTTATTATATATTTAAAATTAAATATGATGATATATTTGTTTTTATATAAAAAAATATGTTTATTTAAAATAATTAATAAATTTATTTTTTAAAAAAACTTTGTGACGGATTTTGTTAGGCCGTCACTAAATATTCCAAAATTTCTGGCGCATTATTAAAATAATTATTTTTAAAAAAAAACTTTGTGACGAATTTTGTGACGACCTGAGCCATCACTAATTCGAATTTTGTGACGACCTCAGCCGTCACTAAATGCATGTTAGAAAAGTAGTTGTTCCCACTTAGTGACGACTTAAGCCGTTACAAAGTTTCGTCACTAAGTTTGTAACGACATGAGCTGTCAAAAACTTTCCACGAGCCATTTATTGACGGATTTCGGCCGTCACAAAGTCGTCACTAAATTTTGACTTTGTGACGGATTTTCCCACTTAGTGAGGGCTTTTGGCCGTCACAAAATCAGTAAATTCTTGTAGTGTTTGGGGTGCTGCTTTGGTGTACTGTTGTTTGGTTAAAGTGTTTTTCACTTTACCTTTCATTGTATGTTTTCAACAATTCCTTATACTTCTTGTTGAGGAATTGTTCTTTAATAAAATTTAGCCGATTCAAAAAAAAAAAACAAATCAGAGGGAGGACAAAGGGACTAAGAAAGCTCCTTGGGACTGAGAGTCCAACTCCCACGCATACTGATACAAAGATATTTATGGTTAGATATTGCACTAAAAATATGAAGGTCACAAAACTACTCTCTATAACAATATTGTTATGGTTAGGTACTGCAGTAAATTAAAGTATTTTATAGTCCAATGCAAACCAACTTATTAAATGCAATGTAATTACTAAAGGACGAATACCAATCTTTCTGCTCTCTCTCAAACCCTAGATCTGCCGCCTCCTCCTTCAAATCCAAACTTTGCCTCTCAAAAGGTAGCCCTCTCCTCCGGTGGTGTGATGAGCGGTGCTGCCCTCCACACCACCTTTTCCGTTTTAGTTCCTCTTTTGCTTTGCTCGTTTTTGTTGCTCTGTTCCGATGAGGAATTGTGGTGGTTTTGAACTATCTTTCCCCGTCGTCCTGCTGCTCAATCCGGCTGCTCTGTTTCGTTGTGTGGTGGTTCAGATCTTGTCCTGCCGTCGTCTTGTCGTCGACCTATTTGTTTTGTCCTGTTTCGTGTTATGGTGGCTTGGTGTTGTCTTGCTCTGCTCTTGGATGCTGCTGCAGTTTGGGTGTTTGCTTTTGGATTCTTCGGAGCATTTGGATCTAATTAATGTGAAGATTGGTGAGTTGAGAGAAGCATTAGAATCTATTATAACAGAACAAAAGTACTTGAAAGCATGCGATGCTAGACATCGAAATAGAAAGAATACCTCAAATTTACTCTTTTGTTTATAATTAGTTTCAATAGAAAGAATTTGTATTTTTGTCAATATATAGTAAGAGTAGGCTTGCCAACTTATTCCCACATATTTTTAGGTGGGAGTAAGTTAGCAATCCCCATCATGGGCGGTTTTACCACCAGGCATGCCTGGGCAATTAACCGAGCACTTAACCTGGGCAAAATTGATATTTTTATGATTAATTTAGGGCAAAATTGATATTTTTAGAGTTTAGTTTAGGATAAAATTGATATTTTTTGTTTAAAGGTGAGATAAACTGATAATTTAAGAGATTAATTTATGACAAAATTGATATTTTTTGTTCAAAATCGAGATAAACTAAGACTTTTAAAAGTTAACTTAGGGTAAAACTAAGACTTTTTATTTAAAACTGAGATAAATTGAAATTTTTAAGGGTTAATTTATACAAATTTGAGATTTATTTGTTAACTCAAATTTTTCCCAAGCTTAATAAAAAATTCTAACTACACCATTGCTCCTATTAAGCCCCGATACTCTAAAAATGGCAAAGTATCGTGTCCGATACGTATCCGATACCGATATCCGTCCGATACTCTCGATACACTTATCCGAGAAGTATCGGGAAATTAATTTTTATTTTATTTTAAATAAATGACCGATACGTGTCGGATACTTCTCCGATACGCGTACCGAAGAAGTATCGAGCAATTAGTGTTCTTTGATGATGGAAACAAAGGAGAGAAGACTAATTAAATCTGTGCTTCCTCTTAAGTAGTAAATGTTAGAGTATGACATTCTTTATGGATAAACAACTATTTCTTTTTTGGGTAGTACTAATGATGTTTTTTTGTGATAGAACAAATGATGTCTTTTTTGGATAGTAGTTAAGATATATAATTGTCACTTTGTTTGTTCATTTTGAGTAATTTGAACATTAAATGATTATCAAAATCTATTTTATTTATGTTTATATATTGTGCATTTATATATTTAATTTTAAAATGTAATTTTTAAATAATGTATCGCAGCCGTATCGTATCGCGATATTTAAAATTTTTCCGTATCACCGTATCGGTATCGTATCAGTATCGTGTCACGTATCTGAGCTTCATAGAATGCTCCCCATATATATATATATATATATATATATATATATATATATATATATATATATTTATAACTTTGAGAAGAAGTAATAAAACTTGATTAGAAAAAATTAAATCTATGCCATTGACTTAATTCAAAAATTGATAAAGTTTTATTAAATATTGTTTATATTCCCCTGTAACAACCATTGTGTGAACATAAGTTTTGAAAAAATTGATTATACATAGCCTATTTGAGATTATTTCATTTGAAAGAGACATTGAGTGTTTTTTTCTAGAACTTAAGGGTTGACCAGGTCAGCCGTGTGACTAACGTTGATGTGGGTTGTTTGTGTTATAGGTCTACATATAGGGTCCCTGATCCTACGTATCTCTCAGTCATTAGAAAATTAAATCTACGTAGTTCTATTATAGAATTGTGATATAAAGGTGAAGAAGTGAATGTTCTTTATGAATGTCCATGACCTCATATTTATAGAGTTTAAATTCTGGAGGTAATGGGGAGTTAGTGGGGGGCGAGACCCACTCGGATACGGCATCTGGATAACACATTAGATGTTAAACGGGACCAAAGGATCAGTTTAGTACAACGAATTATTCAACATTAAAAATTGAAATTCTAACAATTAGAATATATATATATATATATATATATATATATATATATATATATATATATATAGGGTTTTGCTATAACACAGCCACCAATTTTTATGAAGGTGTACGTGTTATAGCAATGTACACCTTTTTGTTTAGACCAAAAACTTCCAATTCTTGTTTTTTGAAACAAGTCAATGTGAAGGGCAACTATGTAATTTTGATTTAATGTTGATTTTTTATTATTTTTAAATTTCATCCCTTCTTCCCAAATAATCTGCTTTTCGCTTTTAGGAAAAAGATTGATTTACACCATTATTGATTAAGGTTGTGATCGGATAACCGCCCTTTTGAAAGCTTGTCGGACTTTTGAAATCTAACTTGTTGGAATTCAATGAATATTTTTAGTTGGCAGTGTTTTTCATCATCGGAGATTTTAGTTGACGGTGTTTGATGCAGTTCCGATTGCAGCCAACGGTGGCTTCGTCGTAGGCATCGTCGACTGCCATGGGAGAGCTCCACAGTTTTTTACAATTTGCTACCTATTTCTTTTACTTCAAATAATAATTTGACTGAGGAAAAAGAAGTTAATTTTTTGTTCCAAAAACATTATTTATTTTTTTAGTTTGAATCTAAATGGAAGGAAGAGATTGTTTATTTTAAAAAAAAAAAACCAGAGACAGATTGTGAAGAGAGGAGAAAACAGTAGTTAGTAGCAGGCTTGCAGCACATGGGAACAGTAAGAGAGATGGTGTCAAAAATTGAGAAAGAAGAGCTGAAATTTTAAATAAATAAAAAAACAACATTAAATCGGAAATTACACTGTTGTCCTTCACATTGACTTGTTTTCAAAAAGTAAGAATGAGGAGTTTTTGGCCTAAACAAAAAGGTGTACATTGCTATAACACACCTTCATAAAAATTGGTGGGTGTATTATAGCAAAACCCTATATATATATATATATATAATTGTTAGAATTTCAATTTTTTAATGTTGAATAATTCGTTGTATTGAACTGATCCTTTGGTCCCGTTTAACATCTAATGTGCTATCCAAATGTCGTATCCGAGTGGGTCTCGCCCCCCACTAACTCCCCATTACCTCCAGAAGTTAAACTCTATAAATATGAGGTCACATGGACATTCATAAAGAACATTTACTTCTTCATCCTTATATCACAATTCTATAATAGAACTACATAGATTTAATTTTCTAATGACTGATGGATACGTAGGACCAGGGACTCTATCTGTAGACCTATAACACAAACAACCCACATCAACGTTAGTCACACGACTGATCTGATCAACCCTTAAGTTCTAGACAAAAACACTCAATGTCTCTTTCAAATGAAATAATCTCAAATAGGCTATGTATAATCAATTTTTTCAAAACTTATGTTCACACAATGGTTGTTACAGGGGAATATAAACAATATTTAATAAAACTTTATCAATTTTTTAATTAAGTCAATGGCATAGATTTAATTTTTTCTAATCAAGTTTCATTACTTCTTCTCAAAGTTATAAATATATATATATATGGGGAGCATTCTATGAAGCTCAGATACGTGACACGATACTGATACGATACCGATACGGTGATACGGAAAATTTTTAAATATCGCGATACGATACGACTGCGATACAATATTTAAAAATTAAATTTTAAAATTAAATTTATAAATGCACAATATATAGACACAACTAAAATAGATATTGATAATCATTTAATGTTCAAATTACTCAAAATGAACAAACAAGTGACTCAAAATAAACATAACTAATATGTGTGTGTGTGGAGGATACTTTGATTCCATAGTAACTTTGAAATGAGTTATTCCACGTAATATCTCATTATTCACGATAAATTTCTCTAATTCAATCGTTTGATTGTTATTATTATTATTATTATTATTATTATTATTATTATTATTATTATTATTATATTAATAGCTTTATTATAAAAAAAATAAATTAATTAGGATAGCAATTTCCGGTAACAACCAGTGTGAAAATGAGTCATATCTATAAGCTCCTAGAACACGAATGCAAAATAAAATAAAATAAATTGTGACAGTGACATACTCCGTCCGTCTTAAATTATAAAGGATAAAACAATTTTTTTTGTCTCAAATAATAAGGGAAAAAATCATTTTCAAAGAAATTTTTTCCTTATTATCATAAAATTAAATATGAAATATTTTTAATTTTCTTTTTCTATCAGTTTCTCAATAAACAACAACCAATAAAAATTGGTTTTACATCTTCGCTATGCAACTTATTTCAAAGAAAACCTAAAAAACATAATTCAAATTCTCATGTTTTACTTTTTCTTAATAACTGTGAATTTTTTTCCTTATAATTTGAGACAGAGGAAGTATTTATTTTTATAATGGAAGAAAAAATAAATATGTTAAAAGAGGTGCAGCTCTATCCACATTACAACTGGCAAAGACTTGCAAAGAAGGTTGAAATACAAACTTATTCTGTATCTCAAAATAATTGACAAACTTCATCAATAATTTTACACATATTAAATACTAATGTGTATAGATAAAAGAGAAAATAATATATTTATTTAAAATAATTTTTATAAGTATTAGTATGATTATAACTAACATAAATGTCAGTGGCGGTGCTCGGACCCTGGCTCAGGGGGTGCAAAATTTTATTTAATATTTTATTAATTATATTCGCTACCCAGTTTTATATTTTTAATTCACTTAATAACTAACTAATTATTTATTTATATATATTGTTGAACAAATACATTTCAACATAAACATTGCTTTTAAAATAACAGAAGTATTGATTGCATGAGAAATATATCAATTTGTAAAAAAAATAAAACTATAAAATAGTGCATAAGTATTGATATATTAACAACAAAAAAACACAATTTTAAGGTTAATTTTTCATTGTTCGATGTTCGTCGATCCTTTTTACCTATCACTTGGGTATATACAAACCAATAACCAACACAAAAATTATCTTCATGAAAACTATGATTTCCAAATGCCTAAATTGGAACTAATTTTTAGATGGTTTAACTAGAAACCGTAAAACATAAATCCAAAGATGTATTTGGACTAAATTACAAACTACAAACAAACAACCAATAAAGCATACATATATGTTATTAGAACCTCAATTAAATAATCAATCAATCTATCAATATTGAAGTTATAGAAAAAATCCCAAACTTTTAAAATACTAAACTATAGATTTTATTTATTGATTACCTTAATGTTGTTTTAAGGATGTTGGAGGATTTATCACTATTGTATATATTTGGTTCGATGTTTTGTTTGAAAGAATTTAATTTTAGAGAGAAGTTGGAAGAGAAGAATAAGAGCAATAAAAAGTATTTTAAATTTTTGAATAAGAGGTGCAAAACAAAAAAACCAGAGGGTGCAAAATGCAAAACACATAAAGATATTAGTACAAAATTTAAAATTCCAGGGGGTGCACCTGCACCCCCTGACTAACATAGAGCACCGCCCCTGATAAATGTGTCCACGGAAGTGGTAAGAACATTGCACGTAATGTAGAAGAACGAGAGCTCGACCCTTTCTGTAAAATAATCAATTATATTTTAAGACGGACGAAGTAACTAACAGATATGAATTCATTTTCAACTAATTAAGAGATTGAGTTCATGTGATTAATTATATTTAACAAATAATTTATCTTTAGACTCAATTCTTAACTACTACCCTTATATATCCTAGAAACAGATGGCTAATACCAACCAAAAAACTCATTTTGAACTTACTTAAATCATTTATTGTCTCATTTTCACCTAGTTAATAACAATAAATATATATATTTTTTCAAAAAAAAAAATACCAATCAATATATCATGAGAATCTGATCAAAAGCCAAAATTTACTATATACATACTCCCTCCTCCCAAATTATAAGAGAAAAAAAAATCACATTTATTAAGAAAATCAAATCATGAGAATTTGAAGTATGATTTTGTGGAGTTTTTCTTGAAATAAGGCATGAGAAGAGAAGAGAGAGTGTGAAAAAAAATTACACTACAAGAAATATGATTTTTTTCAACAACTTTTTTTGTTACAGGTCGCTGGCAAAACTATTTTGGGTAGTTTTGCCAGCGACTTGTAACAACTTTTAATAAAAAATCATATTTCTTGTAGTGTTAATTAAAATTTGCATTTAATTTTATGAAAATAAGTAAAAATTATTCTTGTAAAGGGTTTTTTACCTTATAATTTTATTCACTATAGACATCCCCCTAACAACCGTAGTGTGAAAATGAATAAGGTAACATGTAAGGGCAGGCTATATTATATTGAAATGTGATTACTTGAATTCGATAAGTCAATGGTATTACTTGAATTAAAATAGAAGATTATATATTAATTAACTAATTAATCGAGTATGTATATATTAATTGAATAATTTAATCCATCCTAGGAGCTTATTTAATACTTCATCAATAATTAACCATTGTGTGAACATAAGTTTCGTGTTCTAGGAGCTTATTTAATACTTCATCAATAATTTTACACATATTAAATACTAATGTGTATAGATAAAAGAGAAAATAATATATTTATTTAAAATAATTTTTATAAGTATTAGAGCATCTCCAATAAGGGTATCATAGAGAGTTTTATATGCCAATGATACGTATCTTACTTATTTTTATTATTGGAGTTTCATGACGTGGATTTGAGGGTATCAAAATTGATGATATGGTACCTTATTTAAGGTACCGTATCATCAATTTAATATTATAGTTTTTTTTGTATATCAAATTAAATATAATTGATGTATGATATCTAAAGTGGTATCACCATTGAAGCAAAATATGTATGAGTTACATAAATATTACATAGCATTGTAGGGACCACTTTTTAGTGATGTATGATACTCAAATTAGTATCACCATTGAAGATGCTCTTAGTATGATTATAACTAACATAAATGTGTCCACGGAAGTTTAACTCAATTGGTAGGAACATTGCACGTGATGTAGAAGAACGAGAGTTCGACTCTTTTTGTAAAATAATCAAATATATTTTAAGACGGACGATGTAACTAACAAATATGAGTTCATTTTCAACTAATTAAGAGATTGAGTCATGTGATTAATTATATTTAACAAATAATTTATCTTTAGACTCAATTCTTAACTACTACCCTTATATATCCTAGAAACAGATGGCAAATACCAACCAAAAAAACTCATTTTGAACTTATTTAAATCATTTTTTGTCTCATTTTCACTTAGTTATTAACAATAAATATATATTTTGCCAAAAAAAAAATACCAATCAATATATTATGAGAATCTGATCAAAAGCCAAAATTTACTACATACATACTCCCTCCCTCCCAAATTATAAGAGAAAAAAAAATCTCATTTATTAAGAAAATCAAATCATGAGAATTTGAAGTATGATTTTGTGGAGTTTTTCTTGAAATAAGGCATGAGAAGAGAAGAGAGAGTGTGAAAAAAAAATTAATTAAAATTTGCATTTAATTTTATGAAAATAAGTAAAAATTATTCTTGTAAAGAGTTTTTTACCTAATAATTTTATTCACTATAGACATATCCCCCCTAACAACCGTAGTGTGAAAATGAATAAGGTAACATGTAATGGCAGGCTATATTCCTGAAGTATAATATTATATTGAAATGTGATTACTTGAATTCGATAAGTCAATGGTATTACTTGAATTAAAATAGAAGATTATATATTAATTAACTAATTAATCGAGTAGGTATATATTAATTGAATAATTTAATCCATCCTATGTGATCCATTGCCTTATAAAAGGTGCATCAAGCGTTAGAAAATAAACCACAACTCATCCTCCTTCCAAACCAACAATCTATCTAGCTATATAATCCTCCAAAAATATTGAATTCACAAGATATGTCTCATTCCATCGATGTTGGTGTCATTAATGCCGTTGTCAACCCAACAATTTTTCGGGAATACATTGGTGTGAAGGATTACCCAGCTAACTTTACTTTCCCAACTAAAATCATCAATGGTAAGATCCATAACTTCCACTTCATTCTCGGAATTGCCACAGAGGATCTTGATGACGACAAAAAAGGCACAGGAAATTTCCAGCGTACTTGGGACTATGATAACCTCGGTGCTGATCAGGTGAAGTCCCTTAAAGACACACACCCAAAAGTGAAGGTCATAATAAGCATTGGAGGTCGTGGCCTTGAACTTGCATTCAATCCGGCTGAAAAAGACAAATGGATTGAAAAAGCGACAGAAACCATCAAAGATATCATCTCAGATTACACTGACGACAGTTACAATAGCAGTTGTGGTTGCAATGTCATAATTGATGGTATTGATATTAATTATGAGTATGTATCCTCTAGTCCAGCTGACTTTGCCTATTGCATTGGGAAACTTATAACAAACGTCAAGGATGTTTTCCCAAGGAATCATTTCATATCTATTGCTCCATCAAAAGACTCCTCACCCCACTACAAGAGATTGTACCAGGAAGTTACTGCCGATATTGATTTTGTTGATTACCAATTCTACAACGAGAAGGTGGCATCAAAAGACGACTTTGTCAAATTGTTTCGTGAACAATCAAAGGTCTACGATATTAAAAAACTTTTGGCCGGATATAGCACTGATTCAAATGACGCTCATGGTGAGATGACAGAACAAGTCTTCATTGAAGGATGTAAAGAACTCGTGAAAAAGAAATTGATCTACGGTGTTTTTCTTTGGAACGCTAATGACTCTGCAGTCCCTGTTTCCAATGACGAACCATTCTTCCTTGAGGGTTTGGTGCAGAAAATCCTCACCAATTCTGATTGAGATTGATGATTACTATCTACCTTAGTAATCTAATCTCTTATCCACTATATCTATCTTTCATTTTACGTACGGGTCATACATCTGCTTGTTATGTACTAAATAAGGCCTGAGTTTGATCTATCAATTAAATAATGCATGTGTGCACGTTCTCTTCTATATCTTTTATTATGTTATGAGTGGACAGCTTCCATATCTTGTATCATTATAATATATAACAAGTGTAATTGTTTTCCTTTTAATTTACCATTTAATTTTCCTTCTAAATTTCATATATATATCGTCCATGTAATAAACTCTGCAGGGGAAACTACAACTTGTGTGAAAATAATTCTTCTATAATCACTTTATAATGTAATTAATTTTTTACGAGAAACATAAGTTGTGTCTTGATCAACTCAACTTTAAAATTTTGTTGCTGCAAAACTTTGCACACATTATTGCATGTTCATTAATGAGTATGTTTGTGAAAAATGACATTGAAATTCTAGAACCCCGGTGGACAAGTTGTTAAGCAAGATGCTTTGACAACTTGCTCAGCTTTGTGGCACGACAGAATAATAATAATAATAATAAAGTGCAGAAAGCAATAAAAGAACACAAGTAATTGTTTACCAACACATGTACTCCGGTTTAAGTTTAAAATTTATAAATTTTATATTTAGAAATTAAAATTTATATTAAAAAATTGTATATAATAATTAAATTTAAGGAGTAAAAACTTTCGTATTGAACCAACACATGTACTCCGGTTTAAGTTATGTAATAAGAACCTTAAAGTTTGGCCTAGGCGTACACTCTGGTTTACGTTACGTAATTATAACCTTAAAGGATTTAAATAATTAAAATTTATATTTAATAATTGTATTTAATAATTAAACATAAAAATTTAATTTAATTAGTATTATATTTAAAAATTAAAATTTATATTTAAAAATTAGATTTAATAATTAAATTTAAGAAGTAAGAACATTCGTATTGGACCAACACATGTACTTCGGTTCCCATGAGCTTAGCTCATTTGGTTGGGACATCGCACTTTATGTGCAGGAGCCGTGGTTCGAACCCCACACACTCCACTTATCCACCTTTAAGGTGAAATTTCAAGCCACTAGACTACCTACCAAAATAAAAATGTACTCCGATTTAAGTTGTGTGGTAAGAACCCTAGAATTTTACCTAGACATACACTCCGCTTTAAGTTAAGTAATAAGAACCCAAAAATTTGACTTACACGTATACTATGGTTTAAGAATTTAAATAATTAAAATTTATATTTAATAATTGTATTTAATAATTTAATTTAAAAATTTAATTTAATATTATATTTAGAAATTAAACTTTAAAAATTGTATTAAATAATTAAATTGAAGGAGTAAGGACCTTCGTATTGGACCAAAACATGTACTACGGTTTAAGTTACATAGTATTGGACCAAGATATGTATTTATAACTTAAAATATGACTTACATATATACTCTGCTTTAAGAATTTAAATAATTAAAATTTATATTAATAATTGTATTTAATAATTAAACATGAAAATTTAAGCTTATTATTATTATATTTAGAAATTAAAATTTATATTTAAAAATTAGATTTAATAATTTAATTTAAGAAGTAAAAACATTCGTATTGGACCAACACATGTACTCCGATTTAAGTTGCGTGATAAGAACACTTCGTATTTGACCTAGGCGTACACTTCGATTTAAGTTAAGTACTAAGAACCCTAGAATTTGACTTACACGTATACTCCGATTTAAGAATTTAAATAATTAAAATTTATATTTAATAATTGTATTTAATAATTAAATTTAAAAATTTAATATTTTATTTAGAAATTAAAAATCATATTTAAAAATTGTATTTAATAATTAAATTTAAAGAGTAAGAACTTTTATATTGGATCAACACATGTATTCTGGTTTATGTTACGTAGCAAGAACACTAAAATTTGTTCTAGACATACACTACGAAATAACCCGAATATTTGACTTACACATGTACTCCGGTTTAGAATTTAAATAATTAAAATTTATATTTAATAATTGTATTTGATAATTAAATTTAAAAATTAAATTAAATATTATATTTAGAAATTAAAATTATAATTAAAAATTGTATTTAATAATTAAATTGAAGGAGTAAGATCCTTCGATTTAAGAATTTGACTTATTACACGTATAATCCGATTTAAGAATTTAAATAATTAAAATTTATATTTAATAATTAAATTTAATACCATATTTAGTATTATATTTAGAAATTAAAATTTATTTTTAAAAATTATATTAAATAATTAAATTCAAGGAGTAAGAACCTTCCTATTTGACCAACACATGTACTATGATTTAAGTTACGGAGTAAGAACCCTAGGATTTGGCTTAGGCGTACACTCTAGTTTAAATTAAGTAAAGTAGTTTTTTTTTTTTGACGAATTAAATTAAATAGTTATAACCTTAGAATTTGATTTACATGTATACTTAAAAGTGAAAGGGTTCAAAAGAATAGGACGTGTGTGTTGTCTTGACACTAATTCATTACACTTTTAAAGTACTAAAGTAGCATAGATATAGTCATGATGTACATGATTTTGTTTAGTTTATCTAAGTATGTGGAATTGATGTAGCTTAGATACATGGTCATGCTATACATGATTTTATTTAGTTTACTTTTAGCTTGACTAGCTGAGGTTGGAATTTTAGTTGCCTAGTTTTTTTTTTATAGTTTTCATGACTTGTATACTTGTGGTCTTTTTGATAGAATTAAAGTTCTACTTATAGTAGCAAGAGTTGTTAATTGCATTAAGTGCTTCCTCTTGGCTTATAATTCCTGTTTCTATATCATTATTTGAGAGATGGATTAATTTAAACATAGGAAGCAAGTGACATTTAGATGCCACTATTCATTAATATCTACTTCTTTAATTGTTAATTGCATTTGGCTTATTTTAAGCTAGGTTCTTTGATGGAGAAGCATAGGAAGCAGGGCCGGCCCAACATATCACGAGGCCTAAAACAATTTTTTACGTGAGGCCTTTTTATAATCAATAATATATTTTTTTAAAGAATTTTTTTTTGACAACATGTTTAAAGAAGTTATACCCTTTCTTTACTATAGATGATTTTCATAATATTCTTTCATTTAATTTTTTTTCTCAGTAACCAAAAAAAAATTGTTTTACTCAATATTTTTCTTAGGTTTGGTTTATGTTCTTCCATGCATCTATATTCTTTTTTTAATTTATTTTTGGTTCATTTTAGAAAAGCACACATTTTTAAACAATAAAAAAAGACTTTATATATATAGAGTAAAATATATTATTGTCAAGTAAACATTTAATATAATGTAAATATGGTAGTGTTTGGGATACAATTTTTGGTTTAAAACCTTGGTGAGTTCAAAATTCAAAACTTGAAAAATGAATGACATTATCAGCATTTATTTTCCTTAGCATTGAATGGGGAAAATACATTATAAAAGGCAAAATTTGTGAACCATGGGGATCGATCCCATGACCTTACAATTGCCTATTCAACAAGTACAACCGCTGGGCCATAGTGGATGAATAGCACATTTTTGCGGCCTTAAATATATAATAAATATAAAAATGTGGGGCCTAAATTTAAGGTCAAAATGGCCTAAAAGTTAGAGGCCTAAAGCCCTAGCTTTATCAGCTTTAGGGTATGGCCGGCCCTGATAGGAAGATGGTGAAAAAGATGGTATTGTTTTCGAGGTACAACATATGAAGGGGTCTGCATTGATAGGGTAGTACCACCATATAAAAAGACGTGTTTCATATTAGTATTAAATATTAAATATTAATCTTCATGAACAAATAGTTTGTTGGAGCCATGTACCATATCAATCTTCCTAAAAATGTATATACTTTATCAAATTACATAGTCTTATTGTTGATTCCTTCCAAGATGATTCAAACTTTGTTGCCTTCAATTAAATGAGCCATATACGAAGATTTTGAGTTTTTAGTATTAATTTACCGGTTGGAGAAAATCGATTATAGTTGGGTTACTTCAAGAATTTATTCTAAATATTTTAGTAACCAGTCCAAATTCATTTACATTATTTTATTGAGTAAACTAGTTTTATTAATTATTTATTTGTAGAATTTATAGTAGAATGAGAATTACATTAAAAACATTAATAAGATTTAGTGACAGTCGCAACTGTGGGTAAACGTAATTCTTTTAAAACTGCTTTCCGGGTTGTACCTACAGACAAAACCATATAGCTAAAAGTCAAAAAATTTCACCGACGGCCATTGTACAATGACAGACGGCCAAAAGTTGCAAAACGGCGTACATAATCCACGGGCAAGATGGCCGTTGGTCAAAGTCAGACGGGCCTATACCTACGGTTTTTGACCTTTAGCGATGGATTTTGTCCGTTGCTACAAGTCAAATTTCTTGTAGTCACTTCTTTTTTTTTTATTTATTTCTGTGTTTTGACATTCTTACTCTCCTCAATTTCCTTCTCACCACCTAAATTACAAATTAATGTTGAATTGGAAATTTAAAGTGACAATAGAGTAACATTTTCTTAAATTTTTTAAATAAAAAAATTCTAAGTTGATTGTTGATCATTGCAACGTACTTAAAATTAATTGATATTCCACATCATATTATGTATCAAATTTTTTTATCATATAATGTTAGTAATAAAGAAAATGTTCCATATATCTATACAATATATAAAAAGGATATAAATTTTTGGGATGACTTTTTCATTATTTCTATTTTACCCTTAAAAAAAACTACCAACAAAAAACTAAATATTTGTATATGTTGAAAAATAACTTCCACATAAAAATAGATTTTCAGTTTTTTTTCAACAAAAAAGTAGGTTTTCAGTTTTTTATAGTAAAAAAAAAATATATTCCTTCTTAATGACTAGCCACAAGAAAAAATGAGGTTAAGTAGTTATCAATTAACTAAGTCCAATAAAAAATGAGATTCAATAGTTATTTATATTTGCACAATACAGAATTTCGATCACAAAAAAAAAAATAGCATCGATCACACAAATGGGCATGGAACGTGCCCGTTTGACGGCTAGTATATATAATGTTGATGATAGCCATACAATAGAAAGAAGATGATTCGTAATTATGGTAGAAAGTGTTTTTTATTTATTTTTGCAACATAACATGAACAGCTTGAAAAACTTGGATTAAAATACCAACCTTTCTGTGTTGAGCAAGAGCCGTTTGGACGAACAATCCTAGAATTTCAAAAGTGGATGAATGAATGTGTGTGTGTGATGGACAAGTGGGTGAACAATGAAATGTTCTATCATTTGTACCTTTATAAAAATTAGAGTATTATTAAATGAATATTTTTTTTCTTAATAAAGTAAGGGTAAAAAAGACTCGACCAATTAATATTTATTATTTTTTAATTCGTGTGTAAAACTAAGGATAAAAATTTTAAGACGGATGAAGTAGAATTCGATACCATATAGTAAGAAGAGAAGTGTTTGGTGAGAAGATAGGATATGACAATTAGCATGTTTGATGGATGGAATTAGTGAATGTTTGGTTCCACTTCTGGAGCAGCTAGAAATGATTATAGGCGTGTAGAATTGATTCTGACTTGTTTGGTTTCTCAAAAGTAGAATTGATTCTGCCTCCAGAATTGATTCTACTTGAAGTTAGAAATCGTAGCTTTTGATTCTAGAATTGATTTTAACACTCAAATTTTTTATTCAACTTATTTTTACATGAATATATCCAAACTTAAACCACTTTAACTTAAAAGCAATTTTGGCCAGAATCAATTTTACAGAATCAATTCTATCAAAATCAATTCTCGTCACCGCAAAACCAAACATAATAATTTTTTGTTTTTGTCTATTATATTTATACTGCTCTAAAATATAAGCAATTTGATAGTAAATGTTGATATATTCGGGGTGTAAAATTTAGACCAAATACATTAATTTTTGTTGATTCATTTTTTCTTAGAGTTTAATTTTTATACACCGTTAGTATAAATTTATTTCACACAAACATTCAATTATGTGTTGCCAAATCATTTAATGAATGTGACATGTTATGTGTTTATAATCATAATATATGATGTGTACGTCATTATATTATTGGATGCATGTATAAATTTTTCTTACATTGACGGTGCATATAAATTAAATTCTTTTTCTTATATTTTGAAATAGAGGGAGTACCTTAACATTGGAACTCAAGATTGAAGATTCAAAATTTAAAGATACCATATTTAAAAGCCTGGACATCTTCCAGAATTGCAACCTATGAACAAACCAAAAAATAAGAAAGAAGCCATTTGAAACAGGAAGAACTAAAAAATGATTAATCTAAAGCAAAAGAATTTATTCAAGTCAACACAGATATTTCAAGGTTGAGGGTGCGTATGATTTTTGCCCCAAACTATAAAATTGGAAATTTTGCTTTTCATGTTGTGGCTGTTGTTGACTATTTGATGTTGGCTGCATTTTGGTAAAACTATGTTAAGCAGGATGTGGTATGTAATGTTACAACATCATGACCTGACGTGAACGCGCCAGCTGGCGGCAGCATTTAATGCGCGCGGGTTTTATTTTTAGAGAAGATCTTTTCTCGTATATATCAGTTCTTGGCTTGTGCATCAAGGAAGTTTTATTTCCTAAACATATCTTTCACTCAGAGATTGTTTTGGGAATTAATATTGAAGAATTATATTTTCTAAACGTATCTTGTTAAGATATGGTTTTATTTTATTATGTGAGCTGGATCTTTCTCATAGGAAAAACTACTGAAGCCCAAAATTAACCAGCTATATATTGAAGGACGAAACCCTAATTGAGGCAGTTGTTCAAGCGTCATTGTTGAGTCTAGCCGTATTAGGATTCGTGTGTGTGCTTGTGTTTTGTGAGCCTTTCTTGTATCTCTTTGATGCAAGCTTAGGACTGTGTGTTTATTGAGTTGTAAACTGTAATTGTCTCTGAAGGTTTTAAGCAAGGAGATAGTTATTGTGTGTGTGTCCTCTCCAAAGCTTTTAAGCAAGGAGTTTGGATCATAGTGCTTGTGTATCACTTGAAGCCTTTAGGTAAAAGTGATCTAGTGTCTAGGAGAGTGTCTCCATCATAGTGGTTGAATTAACAATAGTGCTGTCTGTACTATTGAGCTTAAGGAGTGAGTTGGGAACTCATACCTAGGAGTTCCTAGGTAGAAGGACATAAGGATAGTTGCTAGGTGATAAGTTGTAAACGAGGAGTTTGCTGTAAGACTTTGAACTAGGACTATTAGTGGAATTCCTCCTGGATTGGTATCCCCCAGATGTAGGTTGCAGTTTGCTCCGAACTGGGTTAACAAATCACTGTGTGTTTGTTAATTTCTGCACTATTTACTGTTTTCATTATTTTGTCATTTAAGTGGTTAAAGGTGTTGTAACATCGTGTACTGGTGTGCCAGAATTTTCAATTGGCATCAGAGCAGGCACCCTAACATATTTGGGTGAGCTCCAGGGAAGTTATTTTCTGGTACTATGGACATGGAAGGAGGATCGTTTGGCAGACCACCGCTTTTGGATGGCACCAACTATGATTACTGGAAGTCGCGTATGATGGCTTTTCTAAAATCTATGGATAGCCAAACTTGGAAAGCAGTTATCAAAGGTTGGGAACACCCTGTGATGAGGGGCATAACCAATTTAAAGCCAGAAGAGAACTGGTCTAAGAAAGAAGATGAGTTGGCTCTTGCAAACAACAAAGCCTTGAATGCTTTATTTAGTGGAGTGGACAAATACATGTTCAGGCTAATCAAGCAATGCACTGTGGCAAAAGATGCTTGGGAAATTCTCAAGACCACTCATGAAGGGACACCCAAGGTAAAGATGTCAAGGCTCCAACTTCTGACCACTAAGTTTGAGAACCTCAGAATGAAGGAAGGTGAAAGTGTACATGATTTTCATATGAACGTGATTGATTTTGCCAACTCATTTGATTCACTTGGTGAAAAGATCCCTGAAGAAAAGCTTGTGAGAAAAATTCTCAGGTCTCTACCTAGGAAATTCAACATGAAAGTTACAGCCATTGAAGAAGCTCAAGATATCTCAAGCATGAAAGTGGATGAGCTTATTGGATCACTTCAAACCTTTAAATTATCTATAAATGAAAGATCCGAAATGAAGGACAAAAGCATAACCGCTATCTCCAACACTGATGATGATAATGAGATTCGATGTGACATGGAGACGAATAAAGGAATTTCTAATGCTATTATAGATCTTGGGAAGCAATTTAATAAGGTGGTGCAAAAGATGGATAGGAAACCAAGACCAAATGTTGAGAACATGTCATTCAACATCAGTGAAAACAGTAATGTTCAGAGAAAAGGTGAACCTGATGATGAAACTGTTGAACATATTGCAGCATTCACTGGTAGATATGAATCTGATGAAGATTCTTGTGACGAAGATATAACTTTTGATGAACTTGCTAGCACCTACAAAGCGTTACTCACTAGGTATGAAGAAATGTGTAGAATTCTTGAGAAGCAGAAAAAGACCATTAACAAACTCCAAGCTGAAGTGAACATACAGGCTGAAAAGGCGTCAAAAGCTCAGGATGAAGTCATCAAAGTTAATATCCAAATGGATGACTTAAGGAAACGTGTGAGCCAGCTGAACCCAGGAACCAATTTTCTTGAACAAATCCTGGAGAGTGTACCAAGTGGTAAGGCAAGGTCAGTTGGGTACAACTACACAAGTCTTAACCAGCATCAACTGAATCCGGAAACCAAGTTTGTGCCCGCTGAAGGAGTTTTTGATCCTTGCACTGGAAACGTGATGTTGAAACATCATACTCAACATCCTAGAACCTACCATGTTCCTAAATTTGAGTCTGATTCGAAACCCCATGTGCACCAAAGACCAAAAAGTCAGAAGAGATATCGAAGGTGGGTATGTCACCATTGTGGTAAGAAGGGACATATAAGGCCTTTATGTTTCAAGTTGTACGGGTATCCCGAGCGGTATCAGCAAGCAAAGCCTGCACCTGAAGTGATAAATGTCAAGAAGGAATGGAAACCCAAAGATGGCTCCTTTACTTTAATCACCAAGGAAACTCCCATTACTACTGTTCCAGTCATTACCGCAAATAAGAATAAAACTTCTACTGTGGAGAAAGGAACATTTATGCCTGTAAGTGAGTCTCCCTCTACGTCGATTTATGTCCTTTTTGGTACTGAAACCAGGCCACTAGTAAAGCCTAAATCTGATGAAACTCTAGGACAACCTAGTTTGAATGTTGCTGTTGAATGTGCCAGTATGTCACCTACCAAGGTGGAGGGAAAATCTAATTCTGGTGTTGAAACCCTAGAAACTCAAAAAGGGGCAACTCATGAAATTCCTACTGTGTCTGAGGTTGTTGCTGATAAAGTTGTTCCTGATTCACCTGTTGCTGAAGAATCATTGAACAACAAAGTTGTGGAGGATGTGTTGAACTCCTTGAAGGATACCATTCTTATCCCAAATGTGGTGTCGGATGTTGGAACATCCATGGCACAAGACAAACCAACTTCTAGTGTAGTTGGTAGTGCTACTGATGTTGATAATGTTATTGGTTCGCTCAAGGAAACTCTACATGAGTCGAATGTTGTGCCAGATGTCTCAGCATCTGTGGCCTTGCCTTGGCTGACATCCGATTTGTTGTTACTATTCTGATTGTTGGGCTATGCCCTGGATATTTTAAGCACTCCCTAGTGCATTTGGATGTAATAGTACTTGTACTCTCTGATCTCCTATGTGATCTACTCAGCTACACTGTTCTGAATCTCTATATCTTTGTCAAATTTGTGGGAAAAAGGGGGAGTAGATGTTAGATGTTACAACATGTGTTTCCACATGTTCTCTGGTAGTAGTATAAATTTTTTTCTGGTAGATGTTATGTGCTGAAATGATCTGCTATGATATGCCTGTGTGTTAGTACCTGAATGATATGCATGATCCTATGTGTTAGTCTACCAAGCATCATTTCAGGGGGAGTACTATGTATGTGATGCAGGGGGAGATGTTATATGTGATGTTGGAACATTCTGTTTTGTGTCATCCTTGCTTGTTCTTGTGATCACTTAAGGCGAAGTAGTCTTGTTATGTGTTCTCCGCTGTTGCATGCCTCTGATATGCTCTATAGATACAACAAAATTCTGATCTAATGTTTTCCATGGAGGAGTATGTTTGGAAGCTGTTTTTGAAGATGTGTTACGCTTCTCTTCTTTTGTGTGTTTATGTTGATGTGAAGAAGTGTTAGTGATATTTGTATCTTTGTAACCTGTCTGTGTGATCCCAAGTTGTTTTAGCCAAAAATTTGCCAAAGGGGGAGTTTGTTGACTATTTGATGTTGGCTGCATTTTGGTAAAACTATGTTAAGCAGGATGTGGTATGTAATGTTACAACATCATGACCTGACGTGAACGCGCCAGCTGGCGGCAGCATTTAATGCGCGCGGATTTTATTTTTAGAGAAGATCTTTTCTCGTATATATCAGTTCTTGGCTTGTGCATCAAGGAAGTTTTATTTCCTAAACATATCTTTCACTCAGAGATTGTTTTGGGAATTAATATTGAAGAATTATATTTTCTAAACGTATCTTGTTAAGATATGGTTTTATTTTATTATGTGAGCTGGATCTTTCTCATAGGAAAAACTACTGAAGCCCAAAATTAACCAGCTATATATTGAAGGACGAAACCCTAATTGAGGCAGTTGTTCAAGCGTCATTGTTGAGTCTAGCCGTATTAGGATTCGTGTGTGTGCTTGTGTTTTGTGAGCCTTTCTTGTATCTCTTTGATGCAAGCTTAGGACTGTGTGTTTATTGAGTTGTAAACTGTAATTGTCTCTGAAGCTTTTAAGCAAGGAGATAGTTATTGTGTGTGTGTCCTCTCCAAAGCTTTTAAGCAAGGAGTTTGGATCATAGTGCTTGTGTATCACTTGAAGCCTTTAGGTAAAAGTGATCTAGTGTCTAGGAGAGTGTCTCCATCATAGTGGTTGAATTAATAATAGTGTTGTCTGTACTATTGAGCTTAAGGAGTGAGTTGGGAACTAATACCTAGGAGTTCCTAGGTAGAAGGACATAAGGATAGTTGCTAGGTGATAAGTTGTAAACGAGGAGTTTGCTGTAAGACTTTGAACTAGGACTATTAGTGGAATTCCTCCTGGATTGGTATCCCCCAGATGTAGGTTGCAGTTTGCTCCGAACTGGGTTAACAAATCACTATGTGTTTGTTAATTTCTGCACTATTTACTGTTTTCATTATTTTGTCATTTAAGTGGTTAAAGGTGTTGTAACATCGTGTACAACATCGTGTACTGGTGTGCCAGAATTTTCAGCTGTGACTTGTGTTGTTGTCGGTGGCGGAGCCAGAATATTTCTAAAGTTTGGACAAAATATCAGTTTTAAATAAAAAAAATTAGTATTACACCGAAAAATTTCAATTTTGAATAAAATATCTCATATTTGTCCTAAATTAATTCCTAAAAAAATTCAATTTTGCCCTAAACTAACCCCTAAAATACCAAAAAATTAAGGTATTACACCGAAAAATTTCAATTTTGAATAAAATGTCTCAGTTTTGCCCTAAATTAATCCCTAAAAATTTTAGTTTTGCCCTAAACTGACCCCTAATATACCAAAAAAATTCGGCCGAGTCCGGGCAAGTGTCCAGGCTAGCTGGGCCTTGTATCCGCCTCTGGTTGTTGTCATTATTACTACATAATAGTTTTTCGAAAGTAGGCGGAAAGTTCAAGTTTTATTGCCAGCTCCTCGCCTCGACCCAAGATTCCGGCGGTGGTTAATGATCGAACGAAACTGGGAGTCTTCTTGCAAGGATTGCGATGAATTTAGTGTCTCAAATTTTTCTTTTAAATTATGTTATTGAATAGGAAAGTGAAACACATAAAATTTGTTGAACACCAACCTCTAATTTAAAACTTTTTTTTGTACAATTTGATTTTTTTTCCAATTTAATAAAATTAATTAACACATTAACGAATAACATGAATTAATTTTTTTTTACTCTAACATGAATTAAAGTTGTTTTTTTTTTTGCCAAAGAAAAGGGGACTAAGCCCAAAAAAAAGAGATTACAAAGCAACAATTCGGGGAGTAGTAACTCCCAAGCTATCAGCCAAACATAACTGGTCTATCCCTATCGGGGGAAAATCAAACATAATGCATCCAACTGACCGACACCCTATTGAAGCCAACGCATCAGCCACTTTATTTGCCTCGCGATATACATGCCGAATGCGAACATTCCACCCTTCTTGTAATAAGCATCTAATTCTTCTAATCAAACGCTTCCCCATATTACTTCCAATGCTTTGTCCTTCAAGGTTTTTCACAACCGCTAGAGAGTCAATTTGTAATTCAACATTGATCAATCCTTTTCGTCGAGCTAGGCATAACCCTTCATACACTCCCCATAACTCAGCAATGAAGGCATTTGCTGCACCTATATTTTTTGAATACCCTCCAATCCAAGCTCCTCGATGATCTCGTAAAACTCCTCCGCATCCAGCTACACCTTGTTGCACTGCTCCATCTGTATTAATGATGTGCCAAGGTTCGGGCGGTGCATCCCATCAGACATTAATAGTAATACGGGGACGATGCTCCATTATCACTTCTATGCTGCGTTGTGCTTTATGATAATTCTCCACATAATTGTGAATATATCTATGTGAAAAGCACGGCCTCACATACTCTGAGTCAAATTTCTCTTTGTTCCTCCATAACCAAAGATGGAAGCAAGTAGTAGCCCAAATAACCCTCCAAGCAATATCCCCTTCAAATAATGCATCAGATTCCATGTTCCTTTGAAACCAAACTTGATAATTGCAAGTGAAGAAATCCAAGCGGTATTGAATGGGGACTAGATTCTTCCAAGTATTGTGTGCCAAAGGGCAGTCTCGGAGTGCATGAATGACGGTCTCCTCTTCACCAACACAATGGTCACAATATGGTGTACCATGTCCCCATCTATTACACACCTTGTTGGTGGGAATTCTACCATATCTCAACCTCCATATAAAGCATCTTATCCTTTCTGGGGCTTCTAGACTCCATATACGTTTCCATATTGCATTTGTCTCTAGCTCATGATATCCACATACAAGTTTATATGCACTTGAGATGGTAAATCTCCCCATACGGTCTCCCGGCCAACTTCGCTCATCCGCACCATCAGCATCCATTGGAGGAGGCAAAGCTGTTATCTTACGAACTATATCTGGGGGTAGTAGCTGGGATAATGTATGTGTCTTCCAATTACCTTCGTCGTCCACCATATCTTCTACTGATCAATCTCGGTTGGTATATGTTCCATACAATGAGCTAATACGATGCCACCCTCTAGCCACTTGTCTCCAGGGGCGGAGCCCTTTGTGGGCTGAACAGGGCCATGGCCCGCCCCAGATTTTTTAATTTTTTTTTTCATGGGTATATCAATTAGCGGCGGTTATAAACCCCCGCAAAATAGCTTGTGTAATTTTAATACTTTCTGATTAAAACCCCCGCTATTTGGACCCAGAATTCTTTAATGCTTTCCAGTTTGTGGGGGTTTCAAACCGCCTCTATATGGAAGTTGAAATTTCTAACTTTTATTTTACTTTTTGAAGCATTTCTTCTAATGTTTTATTGTTAATAAATTTTAGATGTTTTAAAATGTATAATTTATTTTCACAAAGTGTTCAAATATATATTTTTGAGAAAAAAAGTATTCAAATTTTTATTTAAAATAGAATTTTGTGTATACAAAATTCATGTTTGATCAATCTTTTATTAAAAAAACTTTTGATATTCGATTTATAACTAAAGCGGCCCTCCCCAACTTTTTGGGCTTGCTCCGCCACTGCTTGTCTCTCCAAGCTTGGACGGATCTTCCATTACCAATCGACCATTCCTCAAACTTACTAAGGTTGCTCCATGATTGCACTATTCCTTTCCAAATAAAGGAGTCAGATGGCTTAGAAATAAAATTCCCATCAATACCTCTATATCTACTATATTTTTCTTTCAAAACTTTGCACCATAAGCTGTTATTTCCTTCTCTTAAATTCCATCCCATTTTCATAAGGCATGCCTGGTTCATAGTAGGCAAATTTCGAACTGCTAGACCTCCACTCTCCTTAGGCAACAACATCGTGTCCCACTTGATCATATGCATTTTCTTTTGACCTTCGTCATGTCCCCAAATAAAATTTCTCTGTAAGCGTTGTATGTCCAACAAGATGCTCTTTGGAATAGGAGTAGTCATCATAGAATAAATTGGGATGGCTTGAATGACAGACTTTGCAAGTGTCACCCTCCCTGCGAAAGACAAATTTGTTGCCTTCCATCCTGAAAGCTTTAGTTTGACCTTGCTTACTAGATGCTCAAAATCACTCCGACGAGGAGCCCTGCCCACTAACCGGATACCTAAGTATTTGCCGAGAGATGAAGCTTCTCTAAATCCTGACTGATTTAAAAGTACACCGCGAGTATCATGGTTAACATTTCTTGAAAATAGGACTGATGTCTTCTCCACACTCACAAGTTGACCTGACAAGTCACAAAATCTATCCAGAGTGTCTGTAATAGCTTTCATGTTCATATCCGTAGCTTTTCCAAATAGGAACAAATCATCTGCAAACATTAAATGTGATATTGGAGGCCCTGACCTACCAGCTTTTAAAGGGTGCCAATTTCCGCTATCCACTGATTCAGCAATAAGATGAGTAAGTTTATCCATGCAGAGAACAAAAATGTAAGGCGACATAGGGTCCCCTTGCCGAATTCCCCGCCCCGTAGTGAAGAAATCAGACCGACTCCCATGCCACATAACATTAGTTCTCACACTCGCAGTGGCGGAGCAAGCCCAAAAAGTTGGGGAGGGCCGCTTTAGTTATAAATCGAATATCAAAAGTTTTTTTAATAAAAGATTGATCAAACATGAATTTTGTATACACAAAATTTTATTTTAAATAAAAATTTGAATACTTTTTTTCTCAAAAATATATATTTGAACACTTTGAGAAAATAAATTATACATTTTAAAACATCTAAAATTTATTAACAATAAAACATTAGAAGAAATGCTTCAAAAAGTAAAATAAAAGTTAGAAATTTCAACTTCCATATAGAGGCGGTTTGAAACCCCCACAAACTGGAAAGCATTAAAGAATTCTAGGTCCAAATAGCGGGGGTTTTAATCAGAAAGTATTAAAATTACACAAGCTATTTTGCGGGGGTTTATAACCGCCGCTAATTGATATACCCATGAAAAAAAAATTAAAAATCTGGGGCGGGCCATGGCCCTGTTCAGCCCACAAAGGGCTCCGCCCCTGCACACTCGTGATGCAGTTCATGATGATATTACGCAATCCTTGCGGAATGTTCACTTCTTCTAAAACAGCTGAGATGAAGGACCCACGAAGTCTATTATATGCTTTAGCCAAATCCACTTTAACAGCAATAAAACCAGTACGCCCACGCATTTTATACATAGTATGTACCATTTCTTGCGCTACTACAATATTTTCATGAATACTTCTTGTAGGAACAAATCCTGTTTGGTAAGGGGAGATAATTGTTGGCATCAAAGGCTTAAGACGATTCACTATAACTTTGGTGAGTACCTTGTAGCTGACATTACATAACGAAATTGGACGAAATTGACTAACAAATTCAGGCTTGTCAATCTTGGGAATGAGACAGATATCTGTAGTATTAACATGCGAAATATCCTCTGGATTTTTCCATAGATGTCTGATAAATTCATACATATTAGGTGCGATAATGCTCCAATTTTTCTGGTAAAATCCAGCCGGATATCCATCAGGCCCCGGAGCCTTCCACGCCCCCATATCGAACAAAGCTTCTTTAACTTCTTCATTCTCCACCTCTCTATCAATGTGATGGGCCATCTCGTCTTCCAAAGGTTTAAAACCATACTTCATATCTAATTCTGCCAATCCAACATTTGTTTCAGTGAACAACTCCTTATAAAAATTAGTTACTAACTCTCTAAGTGAACTATCTTCTTCCACCCACTGTCCATCATTATTTCTAAGCATTATAATCTTATTCTTCCGCTTTCTATTCACAGCTTTAAGGTGATAATATTTAGTATTCCTATCTCCATCATAAAGCCATCTAGCTCGAGATCGTTGGTGCCACATTAGTTCTTCTAGTTTCAACACTTCAGCCAACTCGCTTTGTAATGATCGCTCCAGCCGATGTAGATGACAATGCATGGCTTGTGCCTCACGTTTACGTTGGATACCCCCTAGACGAGCTAGCAACTCCCTTTTCTTTTTACGCACGCTCCCAAATGTATTAATTCTCCATTCCTTTAGAGCATCTTCAACCTTACTTAAATTAGCAGTGAGGTTTAATTCTTGCCGCCACCAGGAGCTAAGATCTCCTTGGAAAGAATCATGTGTCTGCCAGGCACTTTCAAATCTGAACGGTCTCTCTCTATTAATAGTAACCATGTCGTCGAGAAGTACTAACAAGGGGTGGTGATCAGAGAAATCAACCCTCGGAAGAGTTCGAACTATGGCATTAGGAAATTGAACACGCCATCCATCGTTACAAAGGGCCCTGTCTAACCGTTCAAAAATATGCACTCCATTTTCATAAATAGGTCCTCGCCAAGTGAACTTTGATCCGACAGAACCAAGGTCAAGGAGTTTACATTTATTAACATGCTCCTGGAACACCCTACATCTTCAAAGATTCACTAACGCCCCACCTTGCTTTTCGTCTTGACTCATTATATCGTTGAAGTCGCCGGCTAACATCCATGGTTCATGTACAGAGGCTGCTATATTCATGATTCTGTCCCACATATCATGTCTATTTTCCTCCACTGGACTTGCATATATAGCTGTAAAAAGAAATTGTTTCCTTCCATTAATCACCAGCCTGGTATGAATAAACTGGAAATCCATGTGAATGCAAGTAATTTCCACTACACTTTTCTTCCAAGCAATCGCAATTCCCCCGGAAAAACCTCTATTTTCGGAGAAAATATAACCATCAAAACCCATCATCTCAATTGAATTCTTGATCTTAAGAGGGAGTGTGCGTAACTCCATAATAACAAAAATCTCTGGATGATGAATATCAATATATTGTTTACAATTACGGTAAAAACTAGTGTTCGCCGCTCCTCGAACATTCCACACAAGGAATTTAAATGGAAGACAATTCATAGCAAACTATTGATCCAGGGTCATACTAACCTCTCTAGCGTCACCTTGTGCAGAAACTGGAGTTTCTTCCACTAATTCCATAGTTGTATCAATAAAATCTCTATTTACACCCATAATGTGGTTCTCAGGTGCATCAACTTCATCTATTTTTTGTAGTATAGGTCTGGACTTCAGTGACCCAGTAATAAGATCTGGCGGCCTGGTATAATGTCTTGGGACCATATTGGGTTGGCTTAAACTTTCTTCTATTCGTAGTGCCACTGCTTGATTTTTAACACCCATGTTTGTTGCTACTCCATTAGCGCCACTTGTAATATCCTGGTTGGTGTCTTCATCCATACATTCATTATTATTACTAGTATAATCTCTCACCTTTTTGGAACTTCTAGGATTTTCCTTATGTTGATGTTCACGTGTACTTGGAGTGGAAGTGGACCCATGATTTGTGCTAGTGGTAGTCTTGTTTTTCACAAGTTCAACTTTGTAGTCCCCACCTATATTTCTTTTCACAGATTCCATTCCTTTTCTAAGACCCGAATTTTTTGCATGATTTTGTGTACCTTTAGTTGTTACTATAACCATACTATCATCATGTGAATCACCAATAACCTCTTCCTCCAAATCCGGAATATTTTCATGTAAAATAGCATATCGAGAACCCGTCTTTTTGGTTGTTTCATTCCCCAAAGTTCCATCCATTTTGCCACCATCCACCTTTTTCCGGGGTCGTCTAGTCTTTTGTACAACCTGCCATGGTCCTTCTTGAACAGGTGATGTGTTCACAGGAGGACCTTCTTTTCTAGCATTCTCTGTAGTTTGTTCTCCATTCCACACCGTGTTGTTGACCTTCGCCGCACAACCCTCTTTGTAGTGACCAAAGGTACCACACGCTAGACACAACATGTGTAAACCTTCATATTCCACTTTATAGTATCTATCCTTGATCTGGAACATTGCAAGCAAAGGTTTTGTGAGGTCAACTTCCACACATAGTCTAGCATATTTCCCTCGCGCTTGAGACTGCGTAGTGCGGTCTACCTTGACAGTTCTTCCAATCCTATTGCCGATGAAGTGCAACATCTTGTTATCATAGTATTCGATCGGTAGTCCCGAGAACCTTACCCACACTGCCACCTTCTCTATGACTTCTCCAGAAGGGTGAAAGTTTGGACTACACTCTCTCACCACAAGATAGTTATCATAAATCATCCAGGGACCATCAATCAAAGCACGATAATGATCTTCTCTACTAGTGAAAGTGACCAAGAAGAAGTCGTTACCGATATCAACAATGTTAATGATGCCATTACGAACCCACATCTGCTTCAATCTTGTTTCCAAGGCCTTGTATCCGATTTTCCTTCCTAATAACTTCACTATCACTCCATTCCTCCATGGTTTTTGCAGCCGAGCCTCCTCATCTTCCGTAAGAACAAAGTCAGGACACGCATGCTCCCCTAACTGTCTCTCTACCACTTTCATCCCGGTAAATTCGTTCCCCTCGCCTGGTATCCACTGTGTATCCTCGTCCCGATCGAAAAAATCCTTTTCCTCATCTTCACCATCCATCTCTTCTTCCACTCCTAGCACCGAATTTTTATAAGACTTGATTCTGTGTGTATCTCTCACCTTTGGAGAGCCTTCAATATCCGCATAGGAGACTGGCTGCGATGAGCCAGGTTCGAAAGGTTTCTCACCGCCCTTGATTTTTTTCAAGCTGCGTTCCATGAGATCGTCTTCCTCTGTGGTCGTTTCATGAGACTTTGAGTCAAACCCTAGCAGAGCGCTAGAATTCGCCATCGCTTTTTTTCAATCTTGGAGTATTTTTACTTAAGTTGAATTAAAGTTGTTTAACGTGAATTGGAGTATGTTTCAACTAACTAATAATTAGTATGAATTTATTTAATGTTTTTTTACTAACTAAAAAAAATTAAATAAATTCATACTAATTTTTAAATAAATATGAAATTTATCATTCATTATTTGTTTATTTATAAGTTTTCTTGTTTTGAAAAAAAGTTAAGGTTTTCTACATCAAATCTTCACCAACCCTCTTTAAACATATTTTATTATTTTAGAAAGGTATGTGGATAGTACTATTCTATTTTGCATATGTACTATTGAGGGATATATACTATAACCGGAAGCTACCTTTGTTACCAGGTCATTTTGCTAGGTCCAACTTGAACCAAAACATGAATTGGTCCCTTTTAATGATGTATATATTAAATTCTTGTAACTGCAGTAGCAATAGAGCACCAAAAAAAGTGTTGTAATTTACACACCATTGGAGTATATATTATTCGTCACTACAAGTATATTGCAAGTGGTATGCATTCGTCGTCTCTTCAGCAAATCATTTGCTTACAATAGGGTGTAGACTTCATATTTATTATTGTTGTGTTTTTGGACACACAATTTTTAACAATGTATTCGACACAATGTATCACGGTGTCAATTATATATACTTTTCAAACACACATTTAGCATATTTCTATTGACAGGGCCGGCCCAAGGGTAAAGCAGCCCAAGCCCTAGCTTTAGGCCTCACAAAAAAAATAATTTTTTTAAAGCCCATTAGGCCTCAAAATAAAATCGCGTTTAATATATATAGGCCTCTGTCCGAAAATTTACAAGTTGATGATCTAGCTCTGATAGTTTGCGCGCGTGCATTTTGTGGGGAGGTCGTGGGTTCAATACTCTTGGCAAGCAATTTTGGTTTATTTTCTTAATTTTTGTTATGTCTCCACATTGTATTTGTATACCTGTATACTATAGTATACTATAGTAAGCAAAATCACATCAAAGATGAGAGAGGCGAGTGAATGAATGAATAAGAGCTTCACTGCTAGTGCTCACAAGAGAGATTGATTCTTTTTAAGTTTTTTTTTTTTTTTTTGGTGCACTCTTTTTAAGTTATCTTTTATGAGAAATATTATAAAAAGGTTTAGAAACAACTATTGAATATAAAATTTAGTTAAATTTAGATAATACAGATATTTTTAAATTGAATAAAAGAAAGTAATTAAAGTTTACTTTATGCAATAAAAAAGTTCATATTATGTTTGTCTATTTATTAGTTCATATTATAGTACTATTTCTATCATAAAAAAGTTTATAAATAAAAAATAATATAATTTTGTTTGAGTATATATAAATAATAGCAATCCTTTTTGCAAAAACAATATGTTAATTTAATTCTTATAAAAAAATAGTAATTTTTTTAAAAATTAAATTTTCATTTTATATTTTTAAAAATAAAAAGCCTCGTACTTATGTTCGCTTTAGGCCACATAATCTGTTGGGCCGGCCCTGTCTATTGATCATTTTGTTACTTATAGTTGTAAGTTATCCAAATATATATGATCATTATGTTACCATAATTTTGCCAATTTACTGTTTTTAAGTTCCAAAATCGATGAAATGAAGATGCTCTTCAACTTACCCAGTTCAAATGTTCAATGGAAAAATTGTTTGATGGTTTTGTTGAAATATGGTCTCTTGAAATATTTGCTTGTAAATAGAAACACTCAATACGCTCAATATACCAGAGGTATAGATAATAATAAAAAGTTTGAGTGTGAGTGATGAAAGAAGAGTTTTATGACTGGTTGATAAAAATAAGTGATTGATGAATTGTGGCTTGAACTCTTGCTTTTTTTGTGCAACATTTCGTGCTATTTATAAATGTAGATGATCTTTTGTACCAAGGTTGTCAGAACCGGACGGTCATCGAACCAGTGAGCTTACCGGTTCAAGGTTCAATGGTCGGACCGAGGTCGAACCGGGGTCGGACCGTTTTTAATTAAATATATAATTTTTATATTTTAAATAATATATAATAATAATAATAATAATAATAATAATAATAATAAACTAAAAGTTAGACAATATATATAATTTTATACTATTAAAAATCGAAGTCTATATAAAAGCTTATAATTGTATAATTTAAATTAAAAAAAATAGTTATTGAGAAAGTCGGTTGATTTTATCTTTATATTTATTTTAAATTTGTTGGTAATTTACAACAAGTATAAATTTAAGTGCATTTGTTTTGTAAAATAAAATAAATATGTCTTTTTTAATCTCATTACAAATTATTAATAAAAAATAAAGTTAGATGTGTTTTGTAAATAAAAATATAGTGTCTTTGTATATGAACTACTCTATGAAGTCCCACATTGGAGAAATCTCATACTTGAAATCTCTCACTTGGTTATAAATAAGTCTTTGTTAGGATGTTTTTTAGTGCATTTGAAGTATCCCACTTGATTGGTCATCATTTAATGTGACTTTAAGTGGTATGAGATTGACCCCACTTAATTTGTGGATTTTTTTAATTTTTTCAATTAAAAAATAAGTAAATTTTTTAAACCGGTTCAGATTTTGAATTGCCGGTTTTTTCCGGTTTTTGACCAATTTTTCGGTTCAATGACCGGTTCATGCGCAGACCGGTTTTGTGGTCGACTCGAACCGGATGCAGGTCCGGTTCCCGGTCCAACTGATCGAACCGACTGGTCCGGTCCGGTCCGGTTTTCACAACCTTGCTTTGTACATTGGTCTTCAAGGATGTCTGTTGTGTTACAAAATATAGCCATTGTGCACTCAAAAAGATAGTTGGAAGAAAGTTGCTGCATAAAGCTAATTTTCCTAAATGTTCTTAGAACGTTCTTCTAACCGTTTCTTCATGGAATAAGAGAGATGAGTTGTGATGACTTGTTTTTTAAAGGTATCCGTTTTAGCTCCTAGTCGTTACTCTTATTTAAAAGCCGGTTGGAAGAGCTTGATTCATAGATTAGACATGCAAACCATTTTCCAATGTTTCTTGATCAAAATCTTGTGAGAGAGCTTTGGAAAAGGGCAGTTGGAGCATAGTAGTGTTATAGAATGCTAAAATAACTTGATTCACAAGTATTGTTATAAGAAATGGATTCAACATCATCGTTCTACTAAAAATTTAACAACGAGGACCGAAGTTGGTAATAGAAACAAATTATAGAGTTTTTTTAAATATATTTTTTAAAATGTAGGAATTATTATTAAATATCGAGCAAAAATATAAAGACTAAAAATATATTTAACCTTTATAAATATATGGTTATATATATTTTTTCTTCCTATAAAAAAAAGTGACGTCTGTTGTCCCTAAAATTTTGTATGTATTTCATTTTAGTCCCTACTTTTTTCAAATTTTTAAAAAATTATTTAATTATCCTTAACATTTTCTTAGAATTTTGAAATTGTTTAATTATTGTTGAACTTTAATGTTCTTGTAATTTTTTTGAGGCATGTTTAGAATATAAAGAGTTTTTATTACTAAATTTTATAATTTTTTAAATTAAAAGAATTAAATTTGAATTTTTAAATTTCAAACAATAAAGATAAGTTAAAGAGAGATAACTTATAGGATTAAATATTTTAGTTCTTATATAATTAGGAGCTTTTAAGTTTAGTCCATTAACAAAATTTATTCATTTTTTATTTCTATTTGTATTTTATATAGAGTATTTTGAGGGACTAAAATAAAATTGGAAAAAACTAATCAAAATAACAATATATATTAAAATTGAAAGAAAAGTCAAAAAAATTCATTCAAACAAATAATAATAAAAATAATAAATACACATTTTCATTCTCATTCCCGCCAAAAATAACTAAACAAATTAGATTCTCTGCAAGAACAAGAATGGTGAAATCACCGTCGCAGACACCACCGCCGTCGCCACCACCATCGCCGCAACCACAGCCGCCGCAATTTCATCACTTACAATCGGCCACCGATATTATTCGTTTGATGACTAAGGACCTCCCTCGTCCTATCTCGCCGTTGCATTCTTCGTACCTGGAACTTTCAGAAGAATCACCACCGGCAGTTACTGTTCATTCACCGCCACCATCGCCACCTTCATCGCAACAACTACCACCGCCGCAATCACTTCTTCATCCCTCACAATCGGCCACCGATATTGTTCGTTTGATGACTGAGGACCTCCCTCCTCCTATCTCGCCGTCGCATTCTTCGTACCTGGAACTTTCAGAAGAATCACTACCGGAAGTTACTGTTCATTCACCGCCACCTTCGCCGCAACAGCTACCACTGCCAGAAAATTGGTCTACAGAAGAAGAAAGGTACCGTTCTTGTTAATTTTTAGGTCAATTTAATTTCAATTGATTTGATTTCACCGTTCTTGTTAATTTTTAGATCAATTTTATTTCAATTGATTTGATTTCACCGTTCTTGTTAATTTTTAGGTCAATTTAGTTTCAATTGATTTGATTTCACCGTTCTTGTTAATTTTTAGATCAATTTAATTTCAATTGATTTGATTTCACCGTTCTTGATAGTATTTCACCGTTATATGCTGCAATGATTGTAATCTTCCTATTTGGCTATTTGCAATGAAATCTGTAACATGTCGACGCCGATTATAATTTGAGGAAGTGACATAATTCAATGTTATTATAAATCTCCTTGTGTCGATGTTGGACACCGAGCGTGTCCGTTCCGCTCGACACCAGACATGTGACACTTCTAATCCATATACCAATTGAAGGAATGAGAGAAAGATTGGAAAAAAATGAATGAGGTAGTCTTTGATTCTAATATAAAGAGCATAAGGTATCATAGAAAAATATATATATATTAGGTGATATAGTTATATGCTGCAATAATAATTGTAATCTTCCTCATATCTATTTGGCTATTTTCAATGACATTCATAACACGTCGACGCCGATAATAAGTTGAGAAAATGACATAATTCGGTGTTGTGTCGAGCGTGTCCGACACCACACACGTCTAATCCAAGTCGTGTCTGTGCTTATCAGAAAACAAAAGCAATATTAAACTAATTCAACACTTCAAAAAAGTAGATTAAGGTAAAATGAAATGAGGTAGAAGTGAAGACATTAAGGTAATTCTAAAGGCATATGGAAACTCCAAAACTTGAATATTTGCAACTTATAGAAAGAAAAAGTAGATTATTCATTTAATTTCATGGGACAAAACAAAACAGAGAAGCAAACATTTTGTGGTCTTAAAGATTATTAATAATATAAATAATATAAATCTATCAAGTAGAAAATTTATGCCCAAGTTTTATCACTAAATCTATTTAGTTCAGTTGTGGATTTTGGTATGTAACATGGTTTTAAGATATGTATAGGAGAAATGAGAAAACACTAAAGTGAAATCTATATTGTTCTTTCCATTAACTAAGCAAAAAGTTGTCATTAAACTGCTATATTTAGAATTAATGTTTGTAGTGATATCCTGCTACTATTCTGTTGTGATTGCCTGCTAGTTTTGTTGTATCTAGCTTTGTTATTGTGATAAACTTGCTACTGTTTTAATCTAAGAACCTTTGTTGTATGTCAGCTCAGCAGTACATCTTGTGCTCTTGCTCTTTGGTTCAATGACTTCATATTTGCCTTTTAAAAAAAAACTACTTTATTTGATAAATTCTCAGTGTTTTGAAGTATTTAAATTTCAATGCATAGCAAACTGCAGAAAATTATTGTGTTAGTAGTGTCAGTGTAAGAAATTTCAGGGACATGTACAGAGTAAACATAATTTATTTAATTTCATGGGACAAAACAAAGCAGAGAAGCAAGAATTTTGTGGTCTTAAAGATTAATGATATAAAGCTATCAAGTAGAAAAATTATGCCCAAAATTTTGTCACTAAATTCATATAGTTCAGTTGTGTATTTTGGTATGTAAGATATGGTTTAAGTTTTACTATATGTATGCTATGTAGGAGAAATGAGAAAACACAAATGTGTCATTAAGGTACTTTTTATTATAGGGACTGATACAAGTATACAACTGGAGGTTTTCTGATTTCTACTATTAAATATTTGTTTGGACTTTGGACTTTGGAGTATTGTTGATTGTCTTTGATTTTATTTTTAATTTTTGTTTGCAGGTTGTTTGAGCAAGGGACAAAGGCATGTGGAAAAGATTGGGAGCTCATATCAGCAGATTATGTTAAGACGAAAACTCCTATTCAAATAAGTGAGTATGCTAAGAAGATGCTTATGTGAAAAGAAAAACAAAACAACCTAAGGAAATAATCCATTTTCAACTATGTCTTTCTAACTTTAGTCAAATTAGTATGCACAAAAAAAATGGAAATATGGAAGAAAAGAATGGAAATGATCCATTTTCAACTATGTCTTTCAAACTTTAGTCAAATTAGTATGCACAAAAAAGTTAGGTGTATATTTTAGTGGATGTCTGTTAACAAGTTAGGTGTATATTTTGGTGGATGTCTATTAACATTGGTACATTTTATTAGCTCATACTCATTTTTCTATAAATAGAATTTTCATTGTAATAAAACAGACACCTTTTAAAGGAATAATACATTGTTTTTCTTCTTCTCTCTTTCTCTCCTCCTTTCTATTCTTCTATATTCTTGTGTTAGTTACATTTAGAATAGTTTTTATAACACATTATGAACACAAGACTCTACCAAAGTTAGAAGATTTTAAGGGAAGAATATTTCATTCTTCTTCTTCATATTATTATTTTTATTTTTGGTGAATTATTATTATGACTAGCTACTCATAAGTCATAATCATATTATTTCCTATAGTTCTGTATTTCATTCTTATAGTTTTTTATTATTTTCTTGTGTTAATCATATCTAATTTTGATAAATTGTAGAACAATTCATCTTTAATATCAAACATCCATGGAGGATTGCAAAAGGAGTAATTTTCTTTTGTCATTGTTTATGGAGATTTGTGATCAAGTTCTTGAATAACTACAACTTTTTTATATCCATGAGGGATTAAATCCAAACTACATACTCCTATTTAGATCATGATTGAAATTCATAATCTATTTGATCTTGGTAAAATTTAAAAGAAATGAAAACAAGAGACTCCATCCTTTCTATTATGTTCACATAACTTTTTCTTCCCATATCATGTGTCATAGTTACCACAATTATTCTTTCTATATGAACAAATTCGGCGTTGATTTGTTTTGGTTTTATTGAAATTTATTTCATCCATTGTTTTTTTTTTTAAAAAAAACCTCCTATGAAATATGACCAAGTATATTACATTTACAAGTATTTATTCCGCATTGGCATACCTTCTCCTTCCACTGTCGAAAATTGTGATTGAAATTGGTGGGTGTATGCACCTTGAAATTCACTGTTGTTGTTCTGTAGCAATATATTGGCTTTCAAAAGTCTCGCATTAACGTTACATTTGATCCACCCGTCTTGCGATTTCACCCATGCCAAATCAGTATGCCTCTGTTGGTTCTGATGGTTGCGATTTTGCAGGTTGTTCGCATCAAACCATGCATGCCACATGTGAAACACATTGTAACCAACTTGATCTGCCCCTAGCTTTGCAATGCTCCAAACCGTGTCATTTCTGTTTTTCCAAATGCTCCATATAAGCACTATGTTTGAATCTTCAAGATTGCAATATTAAGTAATACATATGTTGCATTAGGATAGTTTTACCTTCTGTTGGGGAGAATATGAGCATTGAACAAGACCAGCCCAACTAGGAAAAACCTATGAACATGTAAAAAAAAAACATGGTAATGATCATTCATATGCTCATTGCATAACAGACAATATAATGTACAATAACACTACAAGAAAAATACCCTTTTATTAACTTAATATTTACTGGCGGCCAAAATCCGCCAGATACTGATCAGAAGAAACTAGCCAACTCACTGGCAATTTGAAACGCCAGAAATTGGCAGCCGAGCATATAGTAGTGGTCAAAATCATCGCAAACTTGCTGCTTTGTAAACTGCCAATCAAGCACATAGCCGCGCCCAAAATCGTCACAAAATTGTTGCTTTGAAAATTGGGTATGTCCGCCCAAGCTTCCACTAAATTAATTTATTAAATAAAAAATTGTTTTATTTGTTATTTAATAAATAAAACATAATTGTTAATTATTTATGTTTATTAATTATATTTATATTATTTATTAATTGTAAAAACAAAGTTATTTTTATTTATTAATTATTAGTATTTTTTTTGTCCTAGATGAAATTGTAATACACTAAAATTAAACTCATATAATTGTGAGATTCCGGGTTCGAACCCGGGTCACAACGTCCGATCTAACAATTTCGCAAATTTCGTCAGTTGAGTTAGAACTTTTTTTTTTATGTAGGTTGAGCTAGAACTTATGAGACTATAAAATTGTTGTTTTATTTTTTAAAAAATTAAAATAGAATTATTTTTAACATATAATAAAACATAAGCCCATATCATAAAGGGAAAGCCTAAAACCCTATTAGAATCGCAGGTTATTGAAATTCTTCTTCAGATTTATCTTCAACCGCTAAAGAGGGAGGGTGAGACGAATTCCAACTTCAATTGAGGTTGCATTTCAATTCAAATTCATAGCGTTCTTAACGGCTTCACAAACAGGTATAGTTTTACTTACAATTTCTCTACTCATGATTTGTTAATTAATGGTCGATGTCAGTCACTTTACACATACATGCAGAATATCAATTATAAGATTTCATGATATTTTATTTTACTTGGATGATGTGAAGAAACAAAAACTATTCGTGCAGGATGGCATTGCCGTATATTTGGAATTGCAACACATCTTGCTCTCGATCTAACCTTGTTTCATATTTGGAGATCGAAGAAACAAAGGAAGTTGATACCACAAGCAAAAAGGTTAGAAACTACATATCCGACGATATCACATTTTGTATTCTGTCAAAATTGCCTCTAAAATCATTGAAACGGTTTGAGTGTGTTTGCGCGTCATGGGCCCTCTTATTTCAAAACATTTATTTCATGACCATGTATCGCAACAATTTGACTATGTCCAGTAGTAACCATTACGATGATACATATCTTGTACTACGTTGTGATCCGAATGATTATAGTATCCCCACCGAGTTTTATTTTCTCTTTGGCGAGAGGTTTAAAAACATGGTCAAAATTGATTGGCCACCTCGATTTCAAGAGTTTACCAATGATCTTTTTATTTTGGGTTCTGTTAGTATTAATGGCATTTTTTGTCTCAAACAAAAATGGGACCCCAAAGTTGTATTGTGGAATCCAACTACACGTGAATTCAAGGTTGTTCCTCCCAGCCCTTTTAAGTATCTACAACCTCCTCGATTCCCTTTCTATGTTCTTCATGGATTTGGTTATGACCGCGTAACAGATGACTATAAAGTTATTCAATTTGTAGATTCTCTTCTCATAGTTCCAGATGATATGTATGTTCACGATAGATCATCTTACGAAACCTTCTGGGAGATATATTCTTTAAGAAGTAACTCTTGGAGAAAGCTTGATGTTGGTATACCAAATCGTTATTATTATACGATGGAGCGAGGTATTGGAGTGTACACTAATGGAGTGTCTCATTGGTGGGCTAGAACTGATGATTCAAAGATTTTTGAGGAATGTTTGGTATCATTTGACTTTAGTAATGAGGTGTTGATTACAACACCTTCACCCTCATATTTGGATGTTAATTCGCTTGCCTGTAAACATGGAGATAGACGTTTGGTGCTTTTAAATGATTCAATTGCAATGATTTCAACTTATTTAGAGACAAGTACTTTTTACATATCAATTTTAGGTGAACTTGGTGTGAGAGAATCATGGATCAAACTCTTTATTGTTGAAAATTTACCTTTGATTGAGTATCCCATCGGAGTTGGCAAGAAGAGCAATATAGTCTTCTTTAAGAAAACTGATGGTAAACTAGCCTGGGTTGATTTAAGTACTAAAATGATTGAGGAGGATCTCGGTGTTAAAGGATGGTTTTTTGGTTGTCATGTAGGAAAGTACAAGAAAAGCTTTCTTCGGGTAGGAGCTATGAAGTCCCGATACGCGATACGATACGGATACGATACGATACCGATACGCCGATACGTGAAAATTTTTAAAAATTCATATCCGATACTGTCGTGATACGTTATTTAAAAATTAATTTTAAAATTAAATATATAAATGCACAATATATTAATAATGATATTTTTTTTGAAAGACAAAAAAGTATTATAATTATTATTATTATAAACGCCAATAGTTCATTGTACAAAGAGTACACACAAGCCAATTAGCTTGCACAAGAGCAAAACAGTTTGAGGCTAAACATACAAGAGCTCATCAGTCCTAACTAAAGACATATAATAGCTCAAAAAACATATAATAGTCATGACATCAAGCCTCTTCAACAAGTTCATCTTGTAGCAATATCAGACAATTATATAGGTCCTGCAGCTGACCAATTAAAAGCATAAAGCATTCATTCTTATACTAGAATTTTGGGACAAGCCCAAATACTTAAACAACCTGTTATATAGTAGGACACCATAGTGACTTCAGAACAGTGACAAAGACAAAAAATACTAATTATAATAAATTAAAATCATTAATATTAAGTTAAGTATTTGTGTTTCATTAATATTGTCCTAAAATATAATGATCACCAATACATTTTAAGTTATACATCTTAAGTTAAGTATTATACAACATCATTAGTACTATCCAAAAAAAGACATTGTTAGTTACTTGTGTAACAACATAATAGTTTGACATTCACTAGGAAACACAGATTCTATCGGATATTATTTTTTATTTAAAAATAAATATTTAACCGATACTTTTCCGATACGAGTATCGGGGAATATCGGACGCGTATCAGATATTATTTTTTTATTTAAAAATAAAGATTTAACTGATACTCTTCCGATACGAGTATCGGGACGTATCGGAAGAGTATCGGTATCGGGTGCGTATCGGACACGATACTTTACCGATTTTAGAGTATCGGGGCTTCAGAGGGTAGGAGGAATAATTTATTAATAGCTTAAATGTTATTTTCGTCTTTGTAAATTTGCGTTTTTTTTGTTTTAGTCCCTATATTTTTTTTTATGCAAATTAGTCCATATATGTTCAAATCTTTTGGTTTTAGTCCCTTAAAATTAAAATCTGCCCTGTGGATTTTAGCTTTAGAGACTAAAATCAAAATGATTTGCACATACAAGGACTAATTTGCAACAAAAAAAAGATACAGGGAGTAAAACCAAAAAATTATAAACTTACAGGGACGAAAATGATGTTTAAGCCTTTATTAATTGTTTTTCTTGTTTTCACCCAATATATATATATGACTATGGTTATTACGATTTTTCTTGTATTTGATTTTAGCTTATATTTAAAGTGGATTGTTATCTGCGAGCTCCATTTATTCAAGTTGATTATATATATGAGTAAAGCGTAGAATTAATAATTTGTTTTAATAAAAAAATATAGAGTCATGCTAACTAGTACCTCCGCTGTACTAGTTAAGGATACTAAAAGAAATAATATTTGCATTGAGAATATTTTTGTTTAGATTATACAAGATCCAAGAGTCTTTTTACTATTTTTGTTTTTTTAATCATTGTTTCAGGGGCACTAGTTAGCTTTTTCTGAAGCAAGAAAGTGTGCTTCTTCTTTGATACTCCCTCCGTTCCTATTTATAAGAGCTAGTTTGACAAAACACGGGTATTAATAAAGTGGATTTTAGTATTAAATTGAATGACAAATTATATTGATTTTACATGTTTACCCTTACAATTAATTTTGGTGTTTTGTATTAAACAAAAGAGAATTTAATGCTATTAAAAAAACTATGCAAAGTAAATAAGGGTAAATTTGGAAAAATAATAATTAATGTCATTGATAATTGTAAAAAAATCTTATAAAAATGGGACAAATTTTTTGTGAAACTAGCTCTTATAAAATGGGACGGAGGGAGTACATGTTATCATCTTCACCTATAAATTAACATATTTAACCCTTTTTAAAAAAAGTAACTTAATTAAAAATAGTAAAATTTATTTCAAATTTTAGCTTTTTTATAAATTAAAAGAGTTGATTGTGTTATATCATAGATGATAGATATCATTGCATCAAATCATTCATCTATTGATTTATTGATTGTGTTGGGTTTTTTGGAATGAAAAATGCGACAACAATTGTGTCGGAAGGACTTAAAGAATGGACAACTATTCTTTAATTTTTTGGAGGGAAAATTAGAGTAACTTTATTTCTATCTTTTTCATCTTTTATCTTCTCTCTCATCTTTTTCCTCGAAAATTTATTTATATTTTAACACTCTCTCTTTCTATTTTTGCCTAAAGTCACACAAAATTAGGGAAGTGAAAGTTAGAGAATTATTTTCCCTCAAAGAATGTCTAACATCTCATGTGCCTCTTGTTTTCTAAATGTCTTCATCTTGAGGATGACACCTTAAGAACTGCAGAATCTCACATCATAGATATTGATGCCAATTGAAAAATTACATTGGATTGAAAATTTTGCTATGATCTTAAACCATTCACAGGTGAGTTTGTTAGTTAGTTAATGTTTATGTTTATGTTTATGTTTATGTTTATTGTTTCTAACTTTCTATTTAGGCTGCTAATCCTGGTAGTGGCACGTCACTGCCCAAAATTGAGATATCAAAATATTTTTACCAAATATATACAATAATACAAGTAATTAGTTTTATGAGTTATCAATAAAAGAAGCGGACAAACGATTATCGATATCTCAATTTACAAATGATTATTGAGATATCATTGTTTGTAATTTACATACGTCAATGTAAATTACAAACAATGATAACATATGTAAATTACAATGATTTCTGCGTAATTTTAATTTTGTGAAATTTTAGTTTCTGCAAACAAAAGGGATGTAAAACACATACCAAGCAGCAACAAATTACTCATGTAATTGGAGCAGTAATTTTCGCATACTATTTCGTGAAGAAGAAAAAAAAAACTCTAAAAACATTCGCATGTTTAATCATAAAATTGGTACTCAAAGAAACTTTCCCTCATAAATCTGTACATAATTTGTTCAAAATTTGGAGGCAAAGTAAGTATCATCACTTGATTGTTCTCCCCCACTATGTCTTCGTTTTCAGTGTTTCCAACTGATTTTAGTAATTTCAACTATATGGTACCTCCTATCTCAAACTTGCTTAGTGTTACTTCTATATTTTTTACTATGTTTATTTTGTGTAAATTGATTATATAGTTTATTAATTTTTTAAATATTACACAAATTTTATTCAAATAAGGTGGAACTAACAATTACAAAGAAAATGGTCACTCAAATAAAAAAAACTCCACTTTACACTATACAAAAAGCATATATGAATTGAGTGAAAGAAAAAATAAAAAATAGTTGTATTATAATTACATGTATTTTGTGCATAAAAGCTTTTTACTCTCCCTTATCTGCTGCAAGGGCAGATCATAATGTAGCCCTGTTCCTTATATATACTTCTGTTTTTTCTTCTTCTGATGATTATTGATTGATTAGAGCAAATAACATGATAAGAGGTTATATAGAAACAACTAATTGGATACTTGTATTAGAATAATTGACAGTGTGAAGGAAAAAATGAGATGATAGTTAGCGGTCGGTTGGACAACTAAATGGACAAATTACGTTCACCTTCCCTCGGCTCTTTTTAAATAAAGAAAATGCTAAACAGTGGATATTTGTTAAGCATATTATAATTAAAAAATTTGTCTCGAAATGTGAGACATTGTTTAGCATGATCCTTTAAATAATAACACTAACATCTCCTTTAGTTTTTACCTAATCACTGACCTTCCTTATTATTTTATGGGTCATGCTAATTTTTACATTGAAAACAATACTTTTTTTATTTTTCAAACATTAACTGTACACATTTTAATGTACTTTTACTATTTGAAGTATCTCTAACTAGCGTCCAGCATTTTCCTTATTTTATCAAAGTGACAAACACCTCCCCTTATGTTTAATGGTGTTAATTCTCTGTAACTTTCTCACTTGTCTTGTTAACTCCGTCAATTGTGCTCACATGAGAGAATTCTCTCCTTTAGTTTTTACCTAATCACTGACCTTCCATATTATTTTATGGGTTATGCTAATTTTTATATTGAAAACAATACTTTTTTTACTTTTCAAACATTAACTATACACATTTTAATGTACTTTTACTATTTGAAGTATCTCTAACTAGCGTCCAGCATTTTCCTTATTTTATCAAAGTGACAAACACCTCCCCTTATGTTTAATGGTGTTAATTCTCTGTAACTTTCTCACTTGTCTTGTTAACTCCGTCAATTGTGCTCACATGAGAGAATTCTCTACCCCCCAAAATAAACGTATAATTATGTGAAAGGTCAGGCCCTAACATAACAAGTCTAAAGTTTTAACAAAATAGAATATAATTATATTCAGTTATTTTTTGTGGTAATAAAGTGGGGCTAAAAAGTAGGAGTGGATAAAAAAACTAAAAAACCGAATTGAACCGTCAAACTAAACTAAATTGAACAAAAAAAATATTGAACCATAACTAACAGTTTTGAAACTGAACTAAAACAGTTCGGTTTTGTTTATGATTAACAGTTTGATTTGGTTTAATGGTTCGGTTTTCTTTAGTGAAAAGTTAGTTATGATTTGGTTCAGAATCATAAAATCGAACCACTATAACAGTTCAGGTTGATTATAAAAGACAAACAAATCAATTCGGTTCGGTTATTATGAATTTTAAAAACAGTTTGATTCAGTTCGATTCGATTTTCCTTCATAAACGAACCATGTCCACCCCTACTAAAAAGTATGGGCTTTTCCCTCTTAACGGGGCTAAAATACACCCTGCAAATAAGATTTTTGAATATATCATTTTCCCCATAGGTTCCTTAATCCCTCCACAGTAGATAATATCAAAGAATGAGCGTGCAATATTCATGTTAAAACATTTAACAAGCATAGAGGTAGACATTCCTCCTTCTTTAGCCCCATTATGTTTGGTTGAGCTCTTCAGGCCCAAACAGAAAATAAACTTAGAGCATTTCATTATTAATATGAAAATATGAAAATCAGTTATAGATGTGACCATTTTTATTAGGGCATGAGAGATTTTATATATTGACTTCTCTCCTAATAAATTTAATATGTGAGTTTGTAAATTGACAGTTATAAACACGTAAACAATCTGTAATCCGTGCACCAAATTCAAAAGTGTCCTCATTCTTGCTATGTAGTCTTGTAACAACATTCTTAGAATTAAGTTCAAAAGTCATATTTTTCTACTGTAGCTCATTGATCCAATTTAATGCGCTAAGTAAATCACGAGCTTCTCCAATATGAACATCACAAATTGGGAGAACCAATCTGTTACAACAAACACAAATCAACCTTAGTCATCCTTATACACGTATGTATATACCGATACCAACCTTATTATGTTATAGAAAGAATGATGTATCAACGTTACACTTATATCATGTGCTAGTGTTGCATTTGTGCTGCTTAATCCACATCAAATGAATATGGACCAAAACAAATTGGTTATTAGTCTTTTGTAAGAAAAATAGTCAAAAAAATAAAATAAGATATCATGACATTCACATGATAATATGCAAAGATGTTGGTAGTTTATTCAAAAAATGTTCAACTTTATGCAAAGTGATGGATGGATGAGTATAATAAATAAGGGTCATGCTAACCGGTGCCCCGGGGCACTGGTTAAGGAAACTAAAAGAAGAAAGTTTTATATAGAAATTAACACTTTTTAAATTTTTAAAAAGTTGACTGCACAACTTCCAAGGCCATACTACTATATTTGATTCCTTAAACAATGCTCCGGGGACATTGTTTAGCATTTTCCAATAAATAATTAAGTAAAATTAATTAGTAATAGAAATTGGCATATCCGATGCATCCATCCAATCCAATACAATAAATTGAATTGTCTATATGTAACAGGTCTATGAAGCAGCCTATGCTAACAACAACTTAGCGGGAATCAGAGTTCACAGAACTTAGCTGTCACAAAATATCCAACATTTACAACGCATGCGAACGATACCAAGGATCTCTCAAAATCACAAAAAGAATGCTATAATAGTAATAGTACTACACCCTATGAAGCCCCGATACGGAACACGATACGAATACGATACGAATCCGATACGCCGATACGTGAAATTTTTTAAAATTTACAATCCGATACGGTCGCGATACGTTATTTAAAAATTTAATTTAAAATTAAATATATATAAATACACAATATATAAATATGACTAAAATCAATAATATTAATAATGATAATTTTTTTTGGAAGACAAAAAATTATTATAATTATTATTATTATAAACGTCAATAGTTCATTGTACAAAGAGTAAACATAAACCAATTAGCTTGCACAAAAGCAAAACAATTTGATGTTCAACATACAAGGGCTTCACAGTCCTAACTAAAGACATATAATAACTCAAAAAATATATAATAGTTATGACATCAAGCCTCTTCAATTCGTCCATCTTGTAGCAATATCAGACAATTATGTAAGTCCTGCAGCTGACCAATTAAAAGCATAAAACATCCATTCTTATACTGGAATTTTGGGACAAGCCCAAATACTTAACAACATGTTATATAGTATGGCATCATAGTGACTTCAGAACAGTGACAAAGACGAAAAATACTAATTATAATAAATTAAAATCATTAATACTAAGTTAAGTATTTGTGTTTCATTAATATTGTCCTAAAAAATAATAGTCACCAGTACATTTTAAGTTATACATCTTAAGTTAAGTATTATACAAAAAGAGCATCATTAGTACTATCCAAAAAAAAGATATAGTTATACCCGTGTAACAAACATAATAGTTTGACATTTACTAGGAAACACAGATTGTATCAGATATTATTTTTTTTATTTAGAAATAAATATTTAACCGATACTTTTCCGATACGAGTATCGGGAAGTATCGGACGCGTATCGGATATTATTTTTTTATTTAAAAATAAAGATTTAACCGATACTCTTCCGATACGAGTATCGGGACGTATCGGAAGAGTATCGGTATCGGGTGCGTATCGGACACGATACTTCACCAATTTTAGAGTATCGGGGCTTCATAGACTACACCATAACCGATTACAATTAAATATGTGATCTTTTTAAAAGAATAAATAAATAAAAAATACTTGTGTCCTAACTCCTTAGAATTTGATAAGGACTTTAATTGAGGCTCTATTTGGTAAATCAAATAAGATAGCTTATAGTTTATTTTAAAAAAGAGTTTATAGTTTATTTTACTAGCTTATAGCTTATTTTCCAAATGCTATTTCAAGTAGCTTATAGCTTATTATATTTTCTTCCAATTTTACTCCTACCATCTTAATTGAAAAGAATTAAATATTAATTAAACATATCCTTTTTATGTCATTTCATACTTATAAGTTAGTTTAACCGCTAATTTTATCAAACACTACAAATTCAATCAGCTAGTTTATTCGCTATAAGCTAAAAGCTAACTTATAAGCTAGAATCAAATAGTCACTTTACAAGAAATCCCAATTGGGTACAAGGAATTAGCAAACTCTAACTCTACCCAAAACCCGAATCTCTTCCCGTGGGCAAGAGACTCAATTTGACCTAGTCTACCCAAGGTGATCTGATAGGTACCCGAATATAAGAGATATATGAGAAAGGGGTTATTATTGTAATTATGAGAATAGTGAGGATATATGAGTAATTAGTGAATGGGTTAGAGTGATTAGCTGGAAGTTAGTTATGCCTCTTAGTAGTATAAATGGATGGGGAGTGAATGGTAATGGGGGGAAGAATTATTGCTAGAAACCATTTGGTTTGGCTTAGAGAGAGAGTCATCTCTTCTCTAAGAGAAGCTTAGCTCTAGGCAGTAGAAATGCCATTCTAGTGTCATTTTCCTTTTCTCATAAATAATACATTCTATTATTAAGTGTTTTCTGTGTAATTGTTCCATCAATTTTTGGGTTCCTAACAATGGTCCGACCTACCGGATTATCGAGGGAGAGCCAGTGTGAGATGGAAGAGTCGTACCATTTTGTGAATGAAGGACTGCCAGATTTTGTGGGTGAAAACCCCATGGAGTGGATCCTTACGGCAGAAAGGTTTTTCGTGGAGCAGCAAATTTATCCCTCTGACAGAGAGCAATGGGCATTCATGAGAATGGAAGGTGTAGCTATGTTGTGGTTCCACTCATGGTGTATGGAGAACCTAGATGCTGATTGGGAAACATTTGCCATAGCTTTGGTGAGGAGATTTGGAAAGAGGAATTATGGTGTTGTTGTTGAAGAAAAGCTAACAGAAGAAGACGAGAGCAAAGATCTTAGTGAGAAGAGGAACAAAGTTGAACCAAATGAATCGACGACTGAGTTTGATGTAGCAGCTAAGACGATGGAAGCAGATCGCACGAGGGTGGTGGTCAATACACCGTCGCCGATTTCAACCAAGCCACCATCAAATCCGTCGGAATCGCGGGACTCCGATCAGCTCGCACCAACAATCCCGCGGCGAGAACCGCCACCCAAACCACCGCACGACGAATTGAAACCAAAACCACCGCTTGCCACTCCACCGGGAACTATTTCCCCCAAGCCGAAACCACCAGTCAGGAATTCGCTCTTCCGTTTACCGCCTCCGAGACCGCCGGACACGGGATCACACACAACAACCCTTCCACGGCTAGGGATGGTTTTTCCACAGCCTCCAAAACCACCGGAACCACCGGATACGGTGGGGAACAATCGTCTCGTTGTTGTCGTTGGGAAGGATCTAGAGAAATTAAGGGTAAATTGGGTAATGTGTAAGTCGGGTCATATTTTAACCCTATTGGATCAGACCCATCATAATTTGAGTAGGTGAGAGAAGAGAATTAAAACGTGGGCCAGATTAGAACCATTGAAGAAGGCCCAAAATAAAGTTTGTTTGCTTAGTAACTCTTGTGTTCAAAAAATGCATGTCACGCACGGGTTGCTCCCACTCAACCCGATCCGAATTAGAACCCGATGGAAATATAAAGTGAAAGAGCAAACTGAGTTCCCTCCATTGTCGTCGTCTCTAGTGTGCGCTTCACCGGCATTACGGCAGTCGCTGAATACGTCGTCCTCTCAAACCACTCTTATGAGACCCTTTAAGATTCTCAAGCTAGTGACAAGGGATCCTCACGAGAAAGATATGGATATAGAAGAGAAGCAAAGACTGAGAATAAAGTTGCAGAATTTTTCTTCACCCGAAAAAAAGAGTCAGGTGATGAAAGTTTTTTTATCTTGTTGTCTTGAGCGGTCAAATGAAGTGATAAATTGCATCAAAAGTATTAATCTGTTGATAAGGGCAGAAAATAGTTCAGATCCTTTGCGAGCAATTGTTTTAGCAAAATTATTTGTTGGTGATAAAGGACATGTGGGTGAATATGGGCTTTGTATGAAACTAGAAGCATGTGGTCATGATGTGGTAGTCTCTAAACTGCTGGACACGTATTCCAAATTATGTATCCATGATGTGGTCTCTTTATTGATGGACACATATTTGAAGTTGGTTAGTTGGGATTTTGCTTTGTGGGTCTTACAAAATTGGATAATTCTCATTGTGCAGAATGAGTTAAACCTTATAACATCAATAAAGTTTCTTAGTGGTCCATATCCTCTGTCAAGAGACGAAAGCCTGTTACTTGATGCAGCAGTAATCCAAGACAGCTCTTTGGTTGGCCCGGCTACTCACAAATTGATTGTAACTGTCACATATCTCAGTCTTCCATTCAATTGGGAAATTTATTTCATATATGGTGATGACAACCAGGGTAGAGTTGAGTTTGCAGCTGGACGTATTGATGTGTTTCCTTTATGTGATTGGGATTGTTCAAGTGGGGAGGGGTCAAGAAACTCAACTGTTGGTAGAAATCTTAAAATGTTTCTTGTGGGCTTTCATTATCCTCATTGTGCTATGAATGTTGTCATGAAACCGGTTTTGCGGATGATTGAAAATTACGGGGTCCGAGTGGGTAAGCATTATGATCATTATGCTTTACCTGAATTTGAGAATTTTGACTATAGAGGTCTAGTAGCTGAAGAAAAGACCATGGTTGCAAGAGTGGTAGTAGGAGTTTTAGACTACTATTTTATTATCATAGGCACATTCCAAGCTACAATTAATAGGGAAGCAAAGGCCAAGTGGCAGCCGCGGCTAGCTTTTCAAAATTATCATGTTTCAAACGAATGTTTTCCCATAATTGGTGCCTTGTGTGAATTTGGAGATATCCAGTTTGAAGATAAAAGGATGAGAACGTATAACATGGGGGTTGTAACTCCACTGCATGAATATTTTCTCTTGGATGACATATTTGAGCTGAATAGAAGTGTTGAAGAGCATGGTGCACAAGAGTCTAACTCTATGATCTTGAAGAAGTACTTGATTCTTGATATGAATAGAACAATCTTGGAAAAGAAAATAGCATTAACATTGCTGTTTATTATTCCTAGAGGGAACTATCCAAAGGTGGTTGTGATTTATGACATGATAATTTCTCTAAGTGTGGAGGTAAGCAACTGCATATGTGAAACTGTGTTTGCGGCTAGGTTGTGTGAAGGTAGCTTGTATAGTTTCAAGCAATGGAACCCTAGGGACAATTATTCGATTTGTAACCACTACACCAAGATGGTTCCTATGCAAATGGTTGCCAGGACCGTTGTACTTGTTATAAAGTTTCTTGAGATGGAAAAGGGCTATGCTACCTTTAATGCTCTGATGTTCGCAACTACAATATTACAGTCATCAATAATGGTAATACCATGGGATCCAGGGAAGTTCAATAGCTTTATGACAAAACTTACTTATCAATGCTGCATGGGCAATTCTCTTTCAATCTATGGTTTGCTTAATTTAGTATTTGACAGAGGAAATATTTTGCTCAAAAGCATTTTGGTGTTGCTTATGTTGGTATATGATAGAGGTAAATTTTGGTCCTTAAGCATTTGGGTGCAAATGATGTCGGGCCTCGGTGTCTTCATTGGCTTGATTCTTATGTGTTTCTCAAGTGAACTGAAGGGTCACCTAGCAGCAAGAAGAGTAATAGAAATCATTTCCAACCTTGAGGACAAGGTTGTTTTGAAGGGGTGGGTATTGATAGGTACCCGAATATAAGAGATATATGAGAAAGGGGTTATTATTGTAATTATGATAATAGTGAGGATATATGAGTAATTAGTGAATGGGTTAGAGTGATTAGCTGGAAGTTAGTTATGCCTCTTAGTAGTATAAATGGATGGGGAGTGAATGGTAATGGGGGGAAGAATTATTGCTAAAAACCATTTGGTTTGGCATAGAGAGAGAGAGTCATCTCTTCTCTAAGAGGAGCTTAGCTCTGGGCAGTAGAAATGCCATTCTAGTGTCATTTTCCTTTTCTCATAAATAATACATTCTATTATTAATTGTTTTCTGTGTAATTGTTCCATCAATTTTTGGGTTCCTAACATGATCCCACAAGATGATCCCAAGAATAGTTTGCCCTGGATTCTAAACCCTAGCCTTTTGTGGTGGCAAACCTCGATTCCCTACATCTTGTCCATCTCTCTGCTCTCTTATTCTTCTATGAATAAAGCGCTCCCTATTTATAGAAAAATATATGCCTATTTATTTTAAAACAAATCGTTATAAAATAAAACCAAATCTCATATTGTTTCTAAATATATCCAATTTAAAACCAAACACAATCCAAGTCAGATATTCTTCAAAAATATATTTTTTCACAAAATCTACAATATTCTCACTTCCAATCTTGAGATTTCAAAGCATATCCAACAGGTTGTATAATTTTTTATTATTGAAACAATATATATGTGTATGGATTGCATAAATTAAATATGACATAAGCACACAATTCTTTCAACCAAACAATTCTAAAAAATTTCATATAAATTTTGTTAATAACTTTATATCATTATATATTTTAACAATAAACAAAAGCAAATGAGTCTCACATAGAGTTGGGAAACGGCCAGGTCAGGCTAGGCTTTGACAGGTTTGAGCCTGACCTACGATTTTTTTAAGCCTTAGCCTGGCCTACTGTTTACTGTGAAATTTGGTAAACAACGCTAGTTTGATTATTACAAGAGAGACCAACTAGTAAATCTCGGGACATAGTGCTTTTGTTTGTATTTTCAAAGTAAATGATATTCATTATTGTTCTTATGTTTATAAAGTATTGTTTTTGTTTTATGTGTTACTTGAAATACAAGAAAGAATGCTTATTCAATTTGAATAAACAGAATGGAAGAAAAGGTCGAAATAAGGATTAAATGAGATAGAGATGAAAATACTGTAAATTTGCATTCAAATGTAAATGTTTACAGAAAAGTAATGGTGCACATAACATACATTTTCCCTTTTGAACTTGTTTCTCTCGTTAGCATGGGTACTTTGAGTTTTGTAAGGATTCTGTATAAATGATTGTGACCCCTTTTTTGATCACATAACTAGGCTATATATAGACACTAATTCCTAACTGCTAATAACGCCTAAATAATTACGGAGAGGACACGTGTCTTTGACATGTATTTTGAATTTGAATCCCTTCTTATCTTCTGAATTAACCGTTGTATCCATCGAAGTCGAAGTGATAATGTTTTTCCTTGAATATTTCGCTAAGTCCACATTTTAATCTTGCACTATTGGGTGCTTCGACCCTACTGACGCTTCGATCAAATCGAAAGGATCCTGAAGAGGAATATGTAGTTAAAGGAAATGCTCCATAATAGAACATTTATTATATGTTCATGCATGATTGATCATTAAATTCATTGGCTCTGAAAACCAAACATATTTAATGACTTTTAAAATAATTATATATTTAAACATAATTATTTTAATCATACATTTAGAACATATTTTTACTTAGTAAAAATATGGGCTAACAAATTGCCCCCAAATGCCTGTTTCGATCAAGTGGTCGAACGAGAAAGGAAAAGGCATTTTAAACCCACGTGCTTGACACTGTTACCAATGACGGCGCTTATGTCACATTCAAAAGTAACCGTCACCTTGATTCCCACAATCCATCATTGTTCCTAGGTTTTAGCATAGTGGATGACGTGGCAATGTACAACTTCATAGCTTTATTCCTACTAGGATGCATTAGAACTGGAGGCTTTATTAAATATTCTTTGATGTCATCAAAAGCCTTTTGATGCTCTTCGTTCCATTTGAATGGATCATCTTTCTTGAGTCGAAGTAGTGGTGAGAAAGCTTGAGCTTTTCCACTTAGATTCGAAATGAATCTTCTCAAGAAGTTGATTTTTCCCAGCAGAGATTGAAGTTGTTTTTTGGTCGAAGGAGGCTTTGTCTCTAAGATAGCCTTTGTATAGTTTTGGTTTATTTCAATGCCTTTTTTATGCACCACAAAACCAAGGAAATCTCCTGGCAGCTCTGATGAATTTACTCTTCAACAGCCTTTCGATTTCTTCCTTGATCTTGGACATGATTTCTGGTGCAAACCTTCTTGGTAATTGTTTTACTGGTTTTTTACCTGCCTTGATTGGTAGCTTTAGTTCAACCATTTCTCTACTGAGTCCAGACATTTCATTATAATCCCAAGCAAAACAATCACTAAATTCCTTGAGAAGTAGTACCAATTTTCCTTTCAAATCAGGACTAATATTAGCACTAATGTATGTTGGCCTTTTTACTGAGTCATTTCCAATGTCAATTTCCTCCAAAGGGTCCTGAGCTTGCATCTTAGGAGTTTCATTCAGTGGATCCTTTTCGAATCCCAAGGGTTCTTCATCATAGATGCAATCAAGCCTTTGTGCTTGTGGCATAGAAATGCCGTCACTTTCGACCTTGGCTTCTGTAGCCATATTTTGATGAACATCAGCTTCCAAAGCCGTATTTAACTTAGTTTCGGCCATATAAGCCGTAATCCTGGCCCATGCATTGGACTCAGTCATAGTAATCTTCATACACATTCCACCCAGATGGTGGTGCAACTCCATCTTCTGAGGACACAGCATCTATTTCCTCTCCCATATGAAGCCCTGGGTTGGGTGGAGCTTGACAGAATGTATCACATTATCTGAAGGTGTGAAAGCATTCTCTCTATCATAACATGGCGCAATGTTCGCCAAATTCTTGTCGAAGGTTTGTTGATTTATGGTATCAACCTCTGACATATAGAAACTTTGATCAGCTTCTATATTTTCAACGCAGCCATCCTCCCTCCAAAGTATTAACTTCTGGTGAAGGGTCGAAGGAACAGCTCCTACTCCATGAATCCACTCTCTTCCCAACAGTAAGTTGAAGTTTGCCTTGGATTCAACCACTAGGAACAAAGTTGGTCGCACTATGCTGCCCACAACAACATCCACTTGAATTGCCCCCCTTGAATGTCCTGTTTTGCCTTCATAATTTGACAAAACAATGTTATGGGCTGACAAATCACAGTCATATTTGCCAATCGTGGGTAACATAGATAGAGGCATTAGATTCACAGCAGCTCCTCCATCTATCAGCACTTTGTTAACTCCAACTCCTTCAACTTTTGCTCTGATGAAGAGGGGTTTAAGATGGTTTTTCATGCCTAAGTCTGGCCTTTCGAATGTAGCCTGTTGCTCTTCGATGCAGCCATTGTTCATGACATAGTAGCATATTGGCTTAGGATCAGCCATTTCTAACTGGTCGAAATCAGTTTCGAGCTCAGTTACTTCTGATTGAACATCATATTCTGATGGTAATATGGAAACCACACATATTACATCAAAATCTGGCTCAGAGTCCAGCAGATCATCATCTTCCAGTTTGTTTTCTTCTATAGGAGGAAAGATCCTTTCTTTTGCTGGCCTTCTAGCCACTTCTTTATACTGGCCTGTTTGAAGATTAGTTGCAGCCAATTTCTTCTGGCGTTGGAATCTACGTCATTGAGTCCTTGTCATTGGATGTTTACCCTTATAATTATTCCTGTAAGAGTATTTGTTAACATCCTCTGAGTAGCTTAGTTTGGTGCCACCGGAGCCACCAACTTCCATTGCACCTTTGTTGAATTTTATGGTTCCTTGGTGCATCCAGCGTTCCACAGGGATCGAACCAGAAGGAAGGAAAGTGGGACTTCGATCAGTTTGGACCCTATTATTTGGTCGAGTTAGAATGCCCTTTCCTTTGTCATGAGGCTGATTTGGGTTTGCCCCCTGCCTATTTGTCACTGGTTGGAACTTCATAAGGCCTGCAGTAGCCTCCTTATCACAAACAGCACTGCAACGAGCACAAAGCATCACTCATTTGTTCTCTAGCTTGCATCTGTTCAAAAAGTCAATCAAATCCTCTTCAGCTCGAGGATATACCACCTTCATTTTTTCAAAGTATTCCTCTTCAGGGATTTTTTCTACCTGCACTTCTGTAACCTCCATGGCTTCGACCATCATTATAGCTTGTGGTTCAACATAGAGAGTATCAGCACTCTGTGAAGGCTCAGGATCTGCCTTCGTGGCTTTGGGTTTCTCACCAAATTTGAGCCTTCCCTCGTTCAAAGCCTTTTGAACCAAGTCCCTGAAAAGTACACACTGTGAGGTTCTATGTCCAAGAAAATTATGGTATTTACAATAACCTCTTTTCTTTCTCATATCTAATGGAGGTATTTTGACGCCTTTTGGAACCACTATTTGGCCATCAGTAATCAATAAATCAAAAATCTCATCACATTTTGTTATATCAAAAGTGTATGTTTTTGAAACATATTTATCATTTTTTGGTTCAACAGGGTTTTTCCCATTTGAAGGTTTTAAAAGTTTACAAGTATAAGGGGGACCCAGTTTTAACTCTGCTAGGTCTACTTCCCCTTGTTCAAATCCTCATAAGAGATATCATATTCTTGGTCGCTATCATGTGTTTCCACATAAGCAACTTTTTCTTTTTTATGATACTTTGAATTTCTAGCCTTTTCTGCTTTCAAGCGTTCGACCTGTCGCACCCTATCAGCCAATTGGGCCATATCTCTTAGATGTTGGGTATCTAACTTCCTTCTGATCGAATAGTCTAGGCCACCTACAGCCATTTCGACCAATTCATGTTCAGGCACCTCAGTAAAACATCAAGCCTTAAGTAAGCAGAATCTATTCAAATAATCATCCACAGACTCAGGAGTTTTGCGCCTAACACTTGCTAATTCTTTGAGACTTATTTTAGATTGTCCCATGTAAAATTGCTCATGGAAAACCCTCTCCAATTGATTCCAATTGAAAATTGAATGTGGAGGGAGAGTAGTAAACCATGTAAAAGCATTTTTTGTTAGAGAATTTGGAAAATACTTCATTCTTAAATTCTCATTATTTGTTAAATCTCCTGCCTCAGTTAAGTATCTTGCTATGTGTTCAACAGTGGATTCACTAGTATCACCAGCAAATTTAGTAAACTTTGGGATCTTCCAACCCCTTGGTAGTTCTGTTTGAAGCACATATTCTGACAAGGCGGAGACAAAATGAGGCCTATGCATGCCTATGTTTAAACCATTTTGTGCCAGGATGGTTTCGACCAAATTGGCTATGTTATTTTGCCCAGCAAAGTTATTGTTCTGGACATTTCTCACTACATCATCAGCATTTTGGTTCCTATTTACCAACACAATTCCAGGATTTTGCTCGACTTGGGGCAAAGCCTGTTGTTGTGCCTGAATTTGCACTTGTGGTTCGACCACTGGCACTGGCAGTTGGATTTGGTTTAAAGGGTTTACAACATTATTTGGTGCAGGCATAATGGCATTATTTGGTGCTTGTGCAATTTGCAAGGGCACCACATTTTGAATTTGGGGAACTTGTTGATTAGGGACTTGAGGAGCCCCAAAGAAATCGGCAATTCTTCCCATTTGATTAGCCAACAATTGGTAACTTTAGTTTGTATTTTGAATTAATGGGTTAAATACTGTACCAATTTGTTGTGTTAACATATTGACCATATCATGATTACTTTCATCCATTTGTTGCCTTAGAGCATTCAAGGCATTGTTGGTTAAAGAGGGGTTAATGTTTCGAGTAGCAGAACTAGAAACTATCTGATTATTAGGGACAAATACGTCTGGTGCTGACTCTGTGAATAATGATGCACTTGTTTGCAAACCCTGCATCATACTAGTAGGCATACCATATGGGTAGTTCCTACTTGTGCCTTGACCCACATATTGGGAAAAGGGTAATGAGAAAGTAGAGGAACTAGCGCCACCCCCATTAACATTTGACCTATTTGGAGAGAAATTTCCCTCCATAGCATGGGAAAAAGTCAAGATAGGTTCTGCAGTGGTCGAAGGTATCACTGTAGACGTTGGCATTGTCATTGTGGCACTTACCACAGAAGATGTTGGGGCAGAAGTTGTTGCCCCACTAGCATTGGGCACAATCTCACTTATTACAGGAGAGATTATGGCCTCAGAAACGCTCGAAGCGATTGATGCATTCGAACCGTAATTATTATTGTTTCCGTTTGGATTTTCCATATTTTGTCTTGGGTTACTTCTGGGTGGTGGTCTAACCATTTCAGGGAGTGATTTTCCGTTCCACAGAAGCATACACTACACACAAAACTTTTGGAAACAATTTAAAAAAAAAATGCAGAACAAATTAAATGCACAAACTTTGAAGAAATCTAAACACAAAGCACACAGTCCCATTGGGCGTGCCAATTTGTTTACTGTGAAATTTGGTAAACAACGCTAGTTTGATTATTACAAGAGAGACCAACTAGTAAATCTCGGGACATAGTGCTTTTGTTTGTATTTTCAAAGTAAATGATATTCATTATTGTTCTTATGTTTATAAAGTATTGTTTTTGTTTTATATGTTACTTGAAATACAAGAAAGAATGCTTATTCAATTTGAATAAACAGAATGGAAGAAAAGGTCGAAATAAGGATTAAATGAGATAGAGATGAAAATACTGTAAATTTGCATTCAAATGTAAATGTTTACAGAAAAGTAATGGTGCACATAACATACATTTTCCCTTTTGAACTCGTTTCTCTCGTTAGCATGGGTACTTTGAGTTTTGTAAGGATTCTGTATAAATGATTGTGACCCCTTTTTCGATCATATAACTAGGCTATATATAGACACTAATTCCTAACTGCTAATAACGCCTAAATAATTACAGAGATGACGCGTGTCTTTGACACGTATTTTGAATTTGAATCCCTTCTTATCTTCTGAATTAACCGTTGTATCCATCGAAGTCGAAGTGATAATGCTTTTCCTTGAATATTTCGCTAAGTCCACATTTTAATCTTGCACTATTGGGTGCTTCGACCCTACTGACGCTTCGGCCAAATCGAAAGGATCCTGAAGAGGAATATGTAGTTAAAGGAAATGCTCCATAATAGAACATTTATTATATGTTCATGCATGATTGATCTTAAATTCATTGGCTCTGAAAACCAAACATATTTAATGACTTTTAAAATAATTATATATTTAAACATAATTATTTTAATCATACATTTAGAACATATTTTTACTTAGTAAAAATATGGGCTAACACCTACGGCCTATCAAATGCAATTTTTTTGGCCTGGTCTGGCCTTGTAGCCTGTTTATGAGCATGTGTTACATAAAACCCTTTATATAGTCTTTTTAAATATATAGGCTAATTAAACATACCTTAAAGCCTATTTCACATTTAAATTTTTATAATTTCTACAACATTAAGAAAAAGCTAATAAAATGATTAGCACAAGAATTAAAAGCTAATAAAATAACAAATACGATTACGACAAAGTCTATTAAATATGTCATAATACAATTTTTTTGTTATAAATGTTAATCGGTGTAGTTAGCAACAACCAAAATATCTATACTAATATATAAAGGGGATACAAATTTTTGGGATGGCTTTTTCATTATTCTTATTTTACCCTTAAAAAAACTACAAAAAAAAAAACTTAAGCACAATAGGTTTTCAGTTTTTTTATAGTATAAAACAAATATATATTTTTCTTCTTAATAACTAGCCAAAAAAAAAGGAGGTTAAGTAGTTATAATTAAATCAGTACAATAAAAAAGGAGATTAAGTAGTTATTTATATTTGCACAATAGAGAATATTGATCACATCAAAAAAAAAAAAAAAAAGAATATCGATCACACGTGTCCGTTTGGCGGCTAGTACACTATAATTTGTTTTTGTAAAAAATATATATATGTTTTGTCTAATAAATATTTTGTATTTATATAAATAATATTTCTTTTTTATACAAACATGATAATATGAATAATAATATTATATAAATAATAATTATAAATATAAACAGGCCGGCCTATCAGGTTTCACAAGCTTTTTTAAAAGCTTAAGCCTGTCATATTTATATAAACATATTTTTTTCAAGGCCTGAACCTGACATTTTTAATAAACAGATCAGGTCAGGCCTAAGACAAGACAGGCCGAAGACCTCTGAAGGCCATCTGACCTATTCCCAGCCCTAATCTCACATAATGTTTTTAGGACTCTTGTTAATGGTGCCCACTAATAAATATTTAGAGCATTTATTGACGATGTCTTATAATATTTCAATTGATTTAGCAATTCTACTAATTACTACTCTCGTCTCTGAACCCAAAAAAAAAAAAAAAATTACTACTCTCGTCTCCTTTTTTGTAAATACTTTTAAGATATCGTTTAAGTGATTAAAAGAGATACTTTTTGTATAAAAAATTGTATATTTTTTACTTTAACATTTTAATGTTTTTTTAATGGATTATTTTAACAATATCTTAATCTTAATATAATAAAATGAGAGTAACTAGAGGCACTCTAAACCCTAACCCTAATATGAATGGTTTAGATTTTGACACTTGGAAAAAAAAATTATATCAACGGTAATGATAAAAACTTAAATAATCAATTTTTAAACCAATATTATGTTGTCACATCAATTAATGAATGTGACACGCCATGAGTTTAAAAAAAATATTGAGATCTGTCAAAAAAGAGAAAATGGATAAACATTAATAAAACAAAAATAACTAATAATCAGTTACGAAAATTATGTATAGATGCAAAATTCTTTATTCATCAGCACGTTATCACACACAATATTCAATTACTCTTTTCCCGTTGCTACAGGTCCTAAATTCCTCCGTCTTTTTTCTACCTTTCTACTTATACCAACGGTTTTAACCGTCACGATGCTTCTTTCACTGTTATTTCCAACGGATTCACACTTCTTAAGGATTTTAATGCTTCATTAAACGCTGATGTTGAAGGTGTTGATACTTTGTTGAAAGAGTATGTTATTAACGTCGGTGAGGATCAAAGGCTTGATTTGAGTTTCATTCTAAGTAATGGAAATTCTAATAACTATGTTTTCATCAATGGAATTGAAGTGTTATCCATGCCTAATGATCTCTATTACACACCACCTGAAGATAATGGTTTTTAAACTTTTATTTTAACTAATTTTTATTTTATTTTTGTCTTTTTATGTTTATGCATCTTATCTACACACTTCTATTTTTCTTTTTTGACAGAAACTTTCTGTTTTTCATTTAAGTTATTTTTTGTTTTTTTTTTGTAACATAGCTTAATGGATTTTTTTTTTTACTTTATATATACTAGCCGCCAAACGGGCACGTTCCGTGTGATCGATATTTTTTTTTGTTTGTTGTGATCGATTTTCTCTATTGTGCAAATATAAATAACTACTTAATCTCCTTTTTTATTGGACTTAGTTAATTGATAACTACTTAACCTCCTTTTTTGCTGTGGCTACTTATTAAGAAGAAAAAAAAAATATATTTTTTTTTACTATACAAAATACTCAAAACCTACTTTTATGTGGAAGTTGTGTTTAGTTTTTTTTTTTGTAGTTTTTTTAAGGGTAAAATAGGATTATTGAAAAAGCCATCCTAAAAATTTGTATCCCTTTTATATATTACTAGCCGCCTTCCGTGCTTTTCTCTCTTGTAACCAAAAAAAGCCGCCTTCCGTGCCCGTTTGTGTAATCAATATTCTTTTTTTTTCTTCGTGTGTGATCGATATTTTGTATTGTGCAAATATAAATAATTACTTAATCTCCTTTTTATTAGACTTTGTTAATTGATAACTACGTACAGTGGCGGTGCTCGGACCCTGACTTAGGGGATGCAAACTTTTAATCAATATTTTAATATATATATATTTTGTACTAAAAAATTCATATAAATGTTTGATAATTGTTCGCTGCGCAGTTTCATGTTTTGAAATTGTCAAATAGTCAACTTGCTATCCATTTTGTTGAACAAATCTCTTTCAACATAAGTATTGATTACATAAGAAATATATCAAATAAAAAAGAAATCAAACCGGTGTATACGTATATCACTATTTAAAAACAATTTAAAAACTATTAGTTAAAAGGATATGAGAAGTGATGCAACAAAATGTGAGTGATAGAGGCAATCTTTTAAGTGCAAAAGTGGTGCAAAGTGAAATTGTGAGGGTGTGCAAAGTAGCTATAAGCTATGATATTAGGAGTAGTGTTCCAAATCCAGGGGGTGCATATGCACACCCTCATTCATGTGTGGCACCGCCCCTGACTACGTAACCTCCTTTTTTGGTTATGGTTAGTTATTAAGAAGAAAAAATATATTTTATTTTTACTATAAAAAACTGAAAACCTACTTTTATGTAGAAGTTGTGCTTAGTTATTAAGAAGAAAAAAAAATATTTACTAAAAAAAAACTGAAAATCTATTTTTATGTGAAAGTTATTTTTTAAGGGTAAAATTGGAATAACAAAAAAGTCATCCCAAAAATTTGAATCCCCTTTATATATTAGTATAGATATATATATATATATATATATATATATATATATATATATATATATATATATATATATATAATTATTATATTTTTAATCATGGTTTGATTTTTTAATTTTGTTTTTTGAAATTAAAATCATATTAACATTCTATATAAGTACTTTTTAATTTATATAAGTACTTTTTAGTGTACATATCCAAACACAAAAGGCTTATTGAGTATAAGAGCTTATGATGTAAGGTCTCATACTATAAGCTCTAATGTTATAAACACCTGTATAAGTTATTTATCCAAACGGACCCTAAATGCTTATTACTATAAATAATCATACATTATCAACATTTCTATTATATAATTGAATTGAATGATTGAACCCGTGCGGGCACGGTAAAAAGTCTAGTTCTTAAAAAAATGGAGTATTAGTAAGAAAAGATACGGACTAATAAATAACCAATTCTAGCATGCTTGCGGATGTGTATGCCTCGTGAGTCGTTGACCATAAGAAATAGGGATTCAAAATATTAAGGAGTGAGAACAGTGAGATGGTACAAAAGGAAAAAGAAAATAATGTTTTGTTTGTTGTGTTGATCTTTATTCTCGAATGAGGAAGTAACGTTGAATTGAAGACACTGAATTGACAACTGAGCCGACTATGCCCGCGCTAGTGCAATAAGCAAGAAGAGAGATTTTAACTTAGCTACAAATACACTCTATTTTAAAATATAAATAAAAGTGAGTCAAAAATATTAAATATATTTGGTTCAAATTTTGGATTAAATACATTTACTTTTGTTGATCAATTTTTACTTATATTTTGGAACAGAGAGAGTATAAAAAAATTAAAATTTTTTAAGGCGATGAATTTATTTTTTTTAAATTATATCATCCTTTTTATTTTTTAACTACAATTTTGAGGCTAGAATTTAAAAATCAAACTCAAACTAAAAATCACACTGAAAACACTTTGATTAAGGTAAAAAAGACTCGGATCATCTCATCTAAATATTCTTGAATACATTTTTTATATTTTTAAAAATCTAATTACATTTATTTTTACATAGATTAACTAATATCTTAAAAATACTAGTTTTAAAAACTAATATGGATCGAAAATGTAAACATGGCCCCCCTTCTTTCTTCACCAACACCACTACTTTTTGTTCTTGTACTTCACAACCCGATAATTGTAGCCTCGCTGACTTTCTGTCCCTCCTTAGTACCATCTTCAATTTTTTAAGTGACAATAAATTTACAATCCAAGTTTATTTGATTTATTTATTTTTATTTATTTATGAGAAATAGATAAGTAATAAATTAATAAAATATATGAATATATATATATATATATATATATATATATATATAAAAATTTATGCTAATATTATGTGTTTTAACTTGAAGTAACTGCAAGGGACGTTGCTGATAATTAAATTGTTAATCGGCAATTTCTAAATATGGAGATATATCTGCAAACACTCGGCAATTAAGTAAAAAATTATGTGAATAGAAAGTTTTAGGGTTAGAATAATGTGTATCTCAGTATAGATCATGAGTCAAACTTTATAGTGTAAGAATTGAGTTTTTAATTGTCGAAACATTTAACTAGACAATTGTACCTTTGAACATGTGTAGAGAGATTACCTTAAAATTTTTATCCGGTGGTTGTAGTGGCCTATCAATCACATTTTTGTATGTCTCTAGGGCGAGTCCATGTTGTAGTTCACATTAGAGTTCGTGTGTGGGAGTAATCCAATTCAATATGAAAAAGAGTCTTGACCCAGTCTAAATCAGGTTCCCTACAATAAACGACAACAAGCTATATGTGACTCTTTCGAGCCAAGTAGTTCAAAATCAACCATTGGAGTGATGCGAATAATAACAACGTCGGAACAAACCTTAAGTCTTGAGACCTGCAGATCGCAATAGATTTAAAATTATTAAAGACATAAAGATCAGGAGCATCAACCACATACGTGAACCGAATGCGAAGTAGTGACCCAAGATTATATGCATATCACCTTTTGATTTTATCACCAAAATTGTCCACACATGCATCATAAAGAACTGGCGAGCCCCAAATCCAGGTTTCAAAAACAGAGAATGAAACAACCGCCAACATGGTAACGAATTCACTAACCAACAACCCACTGACCAGCAGCAAGCAATCACGACCATTTCTAGCCAAAAGTCTGAGGCACCAATATGAGGACGACGAAGAAATTGTGACAAGCCTTCATCCCATCTCAAAAAAACAACATTCGACTCAAAATAAAATTAGGAAACCACGACAACGGTTATTCAGAGGATTCACGACTCCGCTTAGGAGTTTGAAAGTGATTCTGAGTCGTCGCACCATCACCTCAACATCTACGTACATCTATATTGATTGGATTTGGGAGAGACGGAAGCAGAAGAAAGTAGACGGTGGTTGGATTTGAGAATGAAGAGAAAAGTGATACCAGTTGAATATTAATAGAAAGGGTAAATAGGCTTATATACCCCTGCAAATCTGCAATGTTGAATTTTTTTTCTAGTTCATTTTACGCCTCTACAATGTTGGTCTTTAGTCCCCTGCAAGGGGTAAAAATGAACTAGAAGAAAAAAAATTAACATTACAAGAGGCGAGTGAGACAAAAAAAAAATATGAGGGGGAAAACCAAAACTCTCTCACATTACGGAGAGTATTAACCTATTTATCCTGATAGAAACAATCAATCTTAGATTATAGCTCAGTTAGAAGAAGAAAAAAAATCTATTTGGTAACTTTTTTTTTTCTCATGACTTATAAGTTATTTTTGCTATATTATAAGTAATTTAATAAACTAATTCAACTTTCTTTATAGCATATCATTTGAAAAAAAACAAATATAATTACATAAACATTTTTTTATGTCATTTCATATTTATAAAATAGTTCAACACTTAGGCTATGTTTGGATTGATGGTATGAGATGGATAGGGGTGGCAAAACGGGCCGAGCCCGCCGGGCCGACCCGTTTGACCCGCAATTTTTGACGGGCTGGGGTGAGGTTTTCGGCCCGCTACCTTAAGTTGGCCCGCCCCGCCCCGTTTTTGAGCGGACTTAAATGGTGCGGGCCTAAACGGGGGCGGGCATGCCCGTTTTTCCACTCCTTTCTAGTATTTATCATTTTATCTTATATTGTAAGGAGTACTTATTAACTTAGTTGATGATTTGTTAGTTTAATTAAGCGTAATTATAAAGAATTGTTTGTTAACTTGGTTAATGTTTCTTTTAGTTTAATTATCTCTATTTTCTGCTGCAATTTTCTCTTAATTATCTCTATTATAGTATTATTGTTAGTTTAAATATGAGGTAAGAATCGTAAGGAATTGTTAAGTTATTATAATTCAACATATTTAATATTTTTTTAACATTGAATTGTGAAGTTGTAATTCAAATTGGAAAAAAAAAAAGTATTTGGCGGGCATGCCCGCCAACCCGCAACCCCACCAATAAACGAGCGGGCTTGAATTTTGAACCCGCACACCTAAGTTGGCCCGCCCCACCCCATTTTTGGACGGGCTTAAATGGGGTGGGCCTAAACGGGGCGGGCATGCCCGTTTTGCCACCCCTAGAGATGGAGCAGAGCGGAACATTATATAATGGAATGGAGCGGAACGGAGTGGAATGGAACAAAATTCATATTCCATTGTTTGGACATTTTAAGATGGAGCGGAACAAGATTTTCATTCCATTGTTTATGAATTGAATGTTGTGGAATGAATTATAATATTTTTATTTTTTTCTTACTCTTAATTTAATATAATTTATTACACTATTATGATATAAAATTAAAAATAAAAATGATAAAACATGATTTTGTAAATGAATTCTTTTCTTTGAGAATGTAATCGAGATCTTAATATTGAAATATGATGAAGCATCGAAACTGGATTATTCAACGAGATTAGAAATAAATTTGATAAAACATGATTATTCAATAAAAAATTTGAAACTGGAAACATTCATTCGAATTTATTGTTTAACATGTTGGTCAATTCATATTTAACATTAGGAATTAGGAATAGGAATATTTTGTGAAACAGAAACAGGAAATGGTCAAAATATTTAAAACGTGAAGGAAAAAAAAAGGATTAACAAGAAGCAAAAAGCTTACCACAAAAAAGAATAAACCGGAAAGGGTAAGAACATTTGGTGTAAGGTAGTAATACAAAAATTATTATTAAATTGAATTAATGAGCCATTCCATTCTATACCTCTCAAATTGGAGCGGAAGCAAAATGAGAGTAAACAATGGAATAGGGTAGAATAGATATCATCATGTTCCATCCCATTCCATTCATTTTTGTAATACCCAAACAATGGAACACAATTTTATTCCATTCCATATCATTTCATTCCATTGCATACCACCAATCCAAATGCAGCCTTAAACTATTAATTTTACCAAATAGTATAATCAATTAGTTCACTTATCCGCTACAAACTAACTTATCAATTACTATAAACTAATGTTTAAATCCATCCACTATAGATAGAATTATCAACTACCGCTTTCGTTTCATCCCATTTTATAAGAACTATTTTTACTAAATACAATATTTATATATGATGTTTTAATCATTATATTTTTCTACAAGTATATAAATGTAAATATTGTCATATAAGATCTTGTTTGATTTATTTCGATAAATATTTTTAAAATATTAAATTTTTATAATGTTTACTGATAGATAATTAAAAATATTTATAATTAAAATTATATATTAGCATACATATAATGATCAATGATTTTTTATATTTTGAGTTAGATATTACGAGCCATTTTTTTCCTAACATAAGCTTATTCAAGTAGAGTGCAATGCAATTGAATATAGGTGGCAGAAAGAGAGAAAGGATCCCTCATCCAACTGTGTTCTACTAGTCAAGTAGTCTCTAGCTGCACAAGAGTAATGTTATAGCAGCTCTCTATATAATATCTGACCTATACTAGCTAGTACTACTACTTCTACTCTAACCTATTGCTATAAGACAGCTCTCTCTTGATCAATCATCATGCATCTGCTATTCCCTTTATAGCTTTCTTAGCTGTTTGTTAATTTTGAATTCAATTTTCTTCCTTTTCTTCCTAACTGTGCATGTTTAATCCTTTCCTTTTAAATTCACTGTTTCACAAGATGGGTTATGTCTTTATGATTCCTCCTTTACTCTAGTATCTACCCTCTTCTTCTATTACATCTGTCCCATTCCTTCTTCTCTCTCTACTATATATATTCTCCATATTATGTTTGTATAGTAACTCTTGTTTTCTACTTTGGTTTTTCCTTTTTTTCTTTCTTCAAAACTAGGTTAAGTCCTCCCTTTGGAATCTTCACTCCTTCCTACTTCTTTCTCAGCTTACAAATAGTTCTTTTCATTCTTTTCTTTCTTACAAATAGTGCTAAAATAGTTTCATGTACCTTCTCTTTTTTCTTTCTTCTTCAAGGTTTTCTAACCCTAAATTTTCTTCTTCTTCTTCTTCTACTTTTTTTTTTTAAGATCTTTTTCTTTTTGGGCTAACATATAGTACTTGAATTTTCTCTATTCATTTTTGAACTATATATCCTTTTTATTTTGTTTCTTTAGTGGTTTTCATAAGGGATTTTTTTAAAAAAAAAATTGGTACAATGTTTATTTTTTACTTATTTTCTCACACAAAAAAAAAACCATATAAACCTAGAGAGAGTGAAGTTGATGCATAACAAGGAGATTGAAGAAGAATGTTCGTTCACAAAGGAAAAAGTGAAGCTGCCAGCATGATCTAAGCTTTGGTTAGAGCTTGATGAAGGGAATAGAGAGAAAGAAGTAACCCTAACAGTGACTAGGTCATGCTGTGACAGCCTCACTCTTTCCTATTTTGTGGACCCAAAAATTCCTATAATCTTAACGATCTCTTCAACAAACTGAAAGATACAAGAAAACTTTAAACAAAAAAGGTGAGTGAATGAAATCACTGTTACAACTAGAAGCAATAAAGCATCTCTTGTTTATTCCTTTTTCTGTGTTTTCTGGTAGGCGTGCGTTGTTATTACTTTCTTTGTCTCTTTACTTTTTCTTTCTCTTGTTATTTCCATGCCAACCTGGTTTTACTGTTTCTTGTTGACTATTATATCAATAGTACTATATTGTTATATATTTTTTTTTTTTGACTAAATATTGCTTATAGCATTTCATTAATTTATATTGTTATATATTATATTGTCCTTGCTTTTGTTTTCTTGACCTAAAATGTTAAGGGTCCTCTTGTTATTTTTGGTCTCGTGATATTGATATATCTAGCTAGGTTCATTGTATGACTATAATGCTTTGTTTGGTCTATGTTTTTTATGTTTCTTATGTAGCATGATATGATATGTTTATATAATGATATATATGTTTTTTATGTTTCTTATGCAGCATCATATGTTTCTTTTAAAGATGTTATGTTATTATGATTTTGTTGTTTAACCGTATATAAGTATAGTGTTACAATGTGTGGTGAACTATGTCTATGTTTGGTATCACGCTAGATACATTAGAATTACAATGATGTAACCCACTATGATTTTTCGGAAATTACACGCAATACGTCATGATTTTGATATATTTACGGTGATTCAAAAAATATACTAAATTAAGTATGAATTTTGGCTAAGATATTTTGTGATTTAGTGTCTGACATGTCTCGAAAGAAAATACTGTGTATAGAAGACCAAAAATAAAGTGTTCATATCAATATCATGTTGCAGTTATTGTCACTGTCGTAGAAGCTACGATTAGCAACTTCAAACATATTCACGTTTTGGGGCTAAACTCACATTCTAGGGATTTGATTTTGTAAGTATCCAAACATCTAAAATTTGGTTCAAATCGCATCTGAAAACTCATGTTTGGGTGTTGAAAACACCAAACCAATATATATACTTAAAGGAAGATTCAGAAGATTAATGGTTACTAATGGTCCTCAAGTTTTAGTTTTTGGCTGGAAGTTATGGCTGCCAGTAAATTTCGTCTTTCTCGTTTTTTACGGTTTTGGCTGTTACAAAATTTACCTACGAGCTATTTATTGACGACTTTTGGCCATTAGTAAATTAAAAGTTTGTGACGGTTTTGGGCACTAATAGAGGGTTTTTGGCTGTCAATAAATATTATTTTTCTTGTAGTGGAAGGATAAAAAAAGTATTTTAATTTTTTGATGCAACAAAAAGTATTTTAGTTTACTTAGTCAAAAAAAAAAAGTGTATTTTAGTTTATGTAAAAAAAGAGTTTTAATGACTGTTTTATTTTTAAATTTAATTAAAATTTGTGTCGCATTTTTAAGAGGCCATGTATATATATGGAGTCCGTTTGTTTTGGCTTTTTATAAACACTTAAGCTACAAATGAAAATTTATTAGTGTTACATAATTTTATGTAAAACAATTTACAAAGAAACTTTTTATAAAAGCTTCAAATGAAAATGTAATTTAAACAGTTATTCTTAAAATGTCATTTTAGGTATTTCATCCTTTTATTGAATTTTTTTTTATTAAAATTTAAAAAAAAAACACCTAATTTGAAGCTATTTCAAATAGATTTTCATAAAAATCATTTTTGAAATACAACTTTTTGAAAAGATTGAAATTTTGACTATGTTTTAATCTTTAATAGATGTCAAAATTAGTGTTTCAATTTAGAAAAAATGAATATAAAAAAATTTGTAATATTTTATACAATAATTTTATAAAATTTATTTTCAAAAATACAAAAAAATAATTTATTTTTTAAAAGCAGAAACAAACGCACCATGATTCGGTTCTTAACGAAGTCATACACTTAGTTAGTGGTTGGCACTTTCTATTTGGTTGATGGATTAATATTGTATTGGAGCATGATCAAATTTCAGATGTATCTTGTTTAATTTGGACCACTACTACGTGATACGTTCTTACAATAATCAATTTATTTATTTTAATTATTGGATCTACTAATTGTAATTAACAAATTGTTTATGCAGTTTTTTTTTATTTAAACCAAAAGGAGATGTAGTAAAGTGATATAATAGCCTGGAAGCTAGCCGAAATCTTATATGAGAGGGTCAAATATCAAGAAAAAAATAAAATATCATTTTATTAATTTTGTTTTAATTATTTTTTGTTATTGACACAATTATTTTTCACTTTTTTATGTAATTACCGTAAAGAGTAAAAGTGTTAAAATAAGAATAAATTTATTTATTGAGTAATAATTTATTTTTCTTCTATATTTCTACTTATTTTTCACAAATAAATTTATTTAGGGTTGCTAAATCTATATTACTAAAGTAATTAAATGTAAAACTACATTAATTTATTGAAAAATTGAGTAAATTATACTCCCTCCATTCCTTTTTAAGTGTCCGTTTTGAATAGTAACAGCAAATTAAAAAAGTTTATTTTTGCACTTTATTTTCCTATTATACCCTAATTCTAATTCACCAACAAAATCCTATTTTTTTGCACACACTTTCTCTTTCCAATAAATTTAATATATTATGCACACACAAAAAAAACAAAATTTAATATGTTATGTACCAAAAAAATAAAAAATTTAGTTTTCCAAATATATAGCATTAATTAGTTTTATTGAAAAAGATATGTGTAATTGACAAAGGGTATAATTGACAAATTGTACCCTTAAAACACCAAATGAACAGTTAAATAGAAACGCTAAATTTGACGTTTTTGGACACTTAAAAAGGAACGGATAGAGTATAAAGAAAAGGGGTAGCCAAGACTACCCCATGATAACACTAGGCTGTGCCTCTGGCTACAATACAACTTCAAAATATGTATATTTAGAAAGATAAACAAGATACAAATAAAGGATAGACTAGATTGAAACCTCCTTACATGTTAACAAATCTATAATTAGGCCTATCATGCCAATTCAAAACATAACTTTCCCTAATACCTTGGGGCAACTCATACCAAATCCTATATGTATCAATATTTAATCCAATATTAGCTAAGCCATTGGCACGAGTAGTGGCGGAACCAGAAAATATAATTTAAGGAGGCCATGATTTTTTTTTTAATATATAAATTAAATAATATAAGTTGTAAAAAGCATAAAGATATTATTTTGCAATTCCAAATTTTAAACTCATAGCTTATAATATGTTCATATTAAGAAAACGAAAACATATATTTTTGACAAAGTGGATCTATAGGTCCTTTAAGTTTTTTTAAGTTACAAATAAGTCATTTAAGTTTTACATTTGTAACAGATAGATCATTTAAGTTTTTTAAATAACAAATAAGTCCTTAAATTTAAGTTTGTAATTTGTAACAAATAGGTCATAATTAATATTAAGTTTTTTCTACGTATATATAGTGAGTGACTTGAAATCATGAATAATACTATAATTAATATTTACACTAATACTTGAACTAATATGTGTGCCGAATTTTTTATAGTCATTAATAATATATTTACATTAATACTCTACATATAAAAAAATTATTATTTTGGGGTGGGAGAGGGTCATAGCCACCTGCAGCCCCACCTATTACCTTCTCATAAATGATGAGACACAATAAAGTTCATCTTTCTAAGCAAAATAGAACAATTATAGATATTGTGTTAAACACCACTAAAATTTATAGTTCATCTTTCTAAGCAAAATAGAACAATTATAGATATTGTATTAAGTAAATATTGTTTTAAACACCACTAAAGTTTATATATAACTACAAAGTATCATGATAAAATATGGTAAACTTGTTCGATCTAATAATATCACTATTGTCAGTTAAGTTAGAATTTATAGATAACATTTTTTTTCTTCAGTTTTTAATCTTCCAATTTCTAATAAAAAAATATCATATCTAGATAGAAATAAAATTTAGCCAAAAAATATTAAAATATTTATTAGTAGCAGATAAAAAAATTAAAATATTAATTAAAGAATTATATATTCATCTATTTGTATCTCCTACTTTTCTATCATTTATTTATGATTTTGCGCTTATATTTATTTATTTATTTTAATTTTGATAGAATGAATATCAAAGTGGATGTGGAGGTACACCCAATAAAAAAAATTGTTGGTTAAGGTGAATGTTTACGGATCATTTTTTTTTGTTTGTGCATTTTTTACGATTGTTTAAATTATTGTTGATAGACTTATATTATTCAAAAATTGACCTCATTCATAATAATTTTATGTTTCTCTTAGTTTTCTTTATAGGGATATTTATTTTCTTAACAAGTATTTAACTTATGTTTTTAACTTATTTATTTATCATAGTTTGAACTACCAAATTTTGTATTTTAAACAATGTTAACAAATCTTTAAAGAGGTCAACATATAAAAAAGGATGGAACTCAGCAAGAGTTTCTTACTATTTAGTAACGAGTCCAAACATTTTCAATTTGCGTTCTTTCGTGGCCGACTATGACCATAAAATGAGAGAAGGGATGGAAATCAGCAATTTTGTTTTAATTAGTTTCATCGTCATTTACATTAGCAACTTGGTCTTCATTCTCCACTATATATATATATATATATATATATATATATATATATATATATATATATATATATATATATATATATATATATATATATCATTTCATAAGTTTTGTAATCCTAGAGTTATTATAACTCGGATAATAACAGATATTCCTTGCTCGACATAATCCATAATTTGATCATATCTTAGTTGCTTAAATTACTCGACATAACATACCGCCTTCCGCTTCTTAATCGGTTAATACCGGAGATATTTGTATCACCCACGATTTTCTGGTTTTTCCCATTCACCCGTGTAGGGACAATCCTTCTCCAAAATAACGCCATGTGTCTTCATAAACTCTAAGGTGGTTTGCATGTGTACCACTTCTTCCTGCTCATAACGGATAAGGTGATTATGTAGATCTTGTCTGGAGAGAACGATATTTTCTCTAGTCACAGAATATCACATTTCTTCAAACAACGAGCATGCAGCAAAGTTATAACACGAGTTACAATAACCTTGGTTTTCAATAGGGAAGTTATGTGTCCATCGTTGAAATTTTTCTATTCGCATCATAATTAATAGTTGAAAGTCTTCTACTTACTTTTTATCCTTACACACGGATATATCGTGGGTACAGTTAAAAAATAAATAAAATTATATTTACCTACATACAGATATGTCGTGGATAAAAAAAAATTGTTTATTTTATATTTTATACCTACATATATTTTCTTTACAGGGATATTTATTTTCTTAACAAGTATTTAACTTATATTTTTAACTTATTTATTTATTTTATTTATCATAGTTTGAACTACCAAATTTTGTGTTTTAAACAATGTTAACAAATCTTTAAAGAGGTAAACATATAAGAAGATAAACTACTTACCGTCCGAGTCCTTGATTTCTAACTGGGTTTAGACAACCCAATTCCCTTAAATCTTGTCATCACTTTGATATGTGTTAGCCGGCCCAGCTTTTAGGCTAGCTGAGTGTGCGGTGGGGCATGTGCTCACTTTGATATACGTGTTTTTTTTAATGTGATTCTTTCTATATTTTTCTAGGATAATTGAGGAGATTGATTTTCAAGTGGCTAAGCATTCTCCTACATTGTATATATGTATTAATAAAATCCTTAAAGTGACGGTAGAAATGTCATTGCAATAAAACGATCTATTGTTAGTGGTTCAAACATGTTCCATTCTCTCTTTAATGAGTTCATTGTTCAGGTAATTCTCTTGTTGTAAGACCCAAGATTTCATTGTATAATTGGTTTTAGGTCTATTAGGGTCCCGATGTGTTCATGTTGTGAAACATCGTGTAATTAGTAAGTTTTGCTGTAATTGAATCTGTTTTGGACTCGTGCGCTGTAAAGGCACAGACTTTTGTCCTGTAATCCTCTTTTGTGAATAAGAAGGGTAATGTGGATTTAGAATGATGAGTTTTGGATTATTCTTGTTTTTGGAAAAACGAGTAGGATTTTACCCGCGGATGAAAAATCGTACTGTGTCTGTTTTAAGTGAAGTTTCGGATGAGAGTTTTATATATCTGCGTGAGTGAGGTTATGTTCTGAGAATAATTTTCTAAGGCATGGAAGAAAATTACAGTCGCGGAAAAAGATTCGGCGATAAGTTTTGGAAATGTTTAACGTTGGACGTTCTTTCCGTAGTTTTTACGTTTTTGTGATTTACGTTCGTCGCGACGCGCGAGAGCTGAGTACGTGTCTTGTTTTGGAAGATTGGATTTAATCTTGTGTTGATTCATAAAGCAATTTGATCCAATGGCTAGGGTTTTAAGTTGGACTTTATTTTTGATCCAAGGGTGGTGAGTTACCAAGAGCTTTTACATAGTAAGGAGGTTTGGTGACTTTGTGGACTTAGGAAAAACATCACAAGACTCTCTTTTCTTTCTCTCTTTCACGTGGACTCCATTTCTTACTAACCTTCTTCACCAAATTTTCAATTCCTCACCATTTCACTCTATTTCAAGCTTGGAAGCTTAGTGGGAAGTTGTAGAGAATCACTTTCTTAAGGTAACCCTCTCTTCTCATCTCCTAGGTTGGTAGATTTTTTAGAGTTTTGAGGTTTTTGGGTTTATGTTCTTAAGAGGGTTTGGTGAGAAATGTTGTTCTTGCTAGTTTTTGTTTCATGAAAGTTGTTCATGAGAGTTTAGTAAGCATGTTAGGCTTTGTTGTTTCAATTTTTCCATGAGTTGGTGAAAATCTCATGAGAAAAGTTAGGGTTTTAGGTTGGTTATGTATTGATCAATAACATGTGGTTAAGTTGTAAGGTTTTGAAAAGAAACGTTGTTTTTGAACCTTTAGGCGAAAGGGATTGGTGTTGCATGGTTTTGTTTTAGAAAATCCGATGAAAAATATTTTGGGGTTTATGAAAATATTTACTAAGAGTTTTGTGTGGTGTTTTGGGGTCGAAGTGGTTTAAAACTCTTGTGTTATGTGGCGTTGCTTTTGCCTAAGAAAACATGTTTAAAAATGATTACCGGTCGGTTGAGGCCCGTAATAAAACTTGTGCTTGAGTTTGGTTTTGATTTTGGAAATGAAAACCAAATAGCTTGCACTCGAAGCAACCAACATACTTTCGGAAATGTAATGCTTTGTTGTGCAAACGGTTGTTGGGAACCAATACTATGCGTATGTAGTGTGTTGCGTGAAAAGTTGTTTTGGGTGAAAAGTGAGTAAACCAAGTTTTGCTGTTTCTGCCGTTTTGACTCTGGTGTACTCGCTGAGCGAGCTGTTACTCGCCACAGCGAGTGTGCTTTGAAGCAACTCGCCAGAGCGAGCTCCAGAGCGAGTGAGATCAGTAGCTCCTGACTTCACTCGCCGTCAACTCGCCGTGGCGAGCTCTGGGACCAAAATTTTTGGAGTTTGATGTTCTAAAATTATTTTTAGGCTTCCTATCCTTTTTTATTAATTTATGGAAGTGTCGGGGATTGGAAACGGGTTTTTCGGGTACTCGGAAAGTACGTAGCTTGTAATGCAAGAAAACGGTCATTTTGCATTTCAATTTATTTAAGACTTTTGACTATTGTTTTGGGTCCTAAAAATAGTACAAATAACTCTTAGTGGTTGATCAATACGGTAGTTTTTGGTTTGATGTCCGAAAGAGTGGATTTTCCTTAGGAACCTTTAAGTTTTAGGGGTTTTTAGTTTAGTTTCAATACGATTGGTTGGAAAACAATGTATTGATTATACGCTACTTGTTTTAGGAAGCGCGTTGTGTTGTTTGGACGAGTTTTAGTAAACGGAAGCTTGCCGAGGTAGGGCTCCACTTTATTTCCGTCTTTTAAAATGGTTACGACATGTTTTGTTTTGCTGTTATGCATTTGCTGTGTGCTTTGACATGTTTGTACTTATGTATTCTCGTTGATGAGAACGTGGTTATGATTACGTGTACAATTTGCATATGATTAGGAAAATGTATGTAGGTTGTGATAGTTGTACATAGGCTTTAGGCTTTGTGATTGGTTGCATGAGCATATATTAATGCGTGCGTCGGATAGGACTACGCGGGGATTTTGTCTGTGTGACTATCATGTATATGCCAAAGAGAATATATGTCATGCATTTCATAGTTGCGTGCCTAGGTGTATGTCTGTGTGACTTTGCCTACGTACCGGGCGTTGACTGTGTGGCTTCGCCAAATCCGACTGGATTTTATTGAGTTGGTGTTTGTCTGTGCGACTTCACCTGGTGTTTGTCTGTGTGACTTCACCCGCCTTGTGTGGCATTTTAGTGCGGGTACGTATATGACTGTGTGGCTTTGCCTACCCCACGACTCTTCGAGGAGAGGTTAATTTTCCGGAAAATCATGCATGTGGCGAACCAGTGACGGTCGTCACACCCATTGTAGAGGTCTGCATTAGGATTGGTGATTTATTTATATATACCCGTTGGTGGGAACTACTTTTGAGTTTAAGAGCTTTCTCTTGTGTATATGGAAATTTGCTATGTGTACATCTTTCGCACCGATTATATATATACATACTTGTATTTTGTGGTGACCCCTTTCTTTCATTTGCGGGCTCATCCCACCCAGATGTTGGGCTAGGTCGTGGTGACGACGGTGGCTGTTCCGGGTCCCAGTGAGAGGTTAGAGTTTAGCTTAGTTAGACTATGCGCCGGTGTGGGTTGTACACCGTGCTTTTTGGGTTAGGCATAGGATTCTAACTAGTTTTGTGTAAGTATTTGAATACTTTGACTTGGATTGTAATTATTCCTGAATACACTTTGCTTGTCGAAGCACCTTTTGGTAATGAGTTCTTTGTATATTTGAATGCCGGCTCATTTTAAATCTTTTATGTGTAAACTCTGATGTGTATAAAAAAAAATATATATAATACCTTTTCTGGCTTATGAAAAACGGGGTGTTACAGTTTGGTATCAGAGCACGGCTTTAAATCTTCAAAGGGAAAGTGTATACTTGAGTCCTTAGTCCAGAGTCGGTTAGAACTTAGCTAGAGTTGTGTCAGTTCTAGTGTCAGTTCTAGTGCCTGTTCTGTGTCGGTTGTGAGTTAGTAACCGTTGAATGAGATTTTCTGTAGAGACTCAGAAATGTTTGGATATGGAATCTAATCAGAATTGGTATTGTGCAGAAATCGAATGCCTCCAAGAAGGGCACCTACAGTACCTATGGCGGACAATGTGGATGTGAATCAGATGGCTTATGCCATGCATACAATGGCAGCGGCTGTGACTGCTCAGAGCCATGCTAAGGCACAGAGAGATCTGGAAAAGCGCGAAAGGGAAATACTTGCTGCTGGTTCTAGACTTCTTTCAAGTTTCAACCACCAAACGCCTCCAAAGTTTAATGGGGAGGGAGGTCCGGAAACTGCTGATTTATGGCTCCAATCTGTGGAGAGGATTTTCGGGGCAATTCGTTGTCCAGAAGGGGAGAAAGTAGTCTTAGCTACCTATCAGTTACTAGGGGGTTCTGAGTATTGGTGGAGGAACACCCGACTGATCATGGAGAATGTTCATGAAGAGTTAAGTTGGGAGAACTTCAGGCGGAGGTTTCTGGCCAAGTACTTTCCTGAGACTGCTAGGGAGAGGTATGGGGAAGAGTTTCTGAGGCTAAGGCAAGCGGGCATGAATGTTGAAGCATATGCCAAGAAGTTTGAATCTCTATCTCGTTTCTTCCGCTTCTTTAAGGATGGGATAGATGAGGACTATATGTGTCGTCGTTTCCAAGATGGGCTGAGGTACGAACTGCAGGATGCGGTTGTGCCATTGGGTATCCGACAGTTTCAAGTGTTAGTGGAGAAATGTCAAGAGGTGGAAGACATGAAGAATAAGCGGGTGAACCGCCAAGGGAATTCTAGTGTTGGGGGACCAAGTCGTTCGAGTGGTCCGAGTCAGAATCGTGGGAAACAAAGTAGTAAGCCTTACGACCGCCCTCAGAATAACAGGGGACCGGGCCGATCGGTGAATCAAGGTAGCCGGGGAAAATCTGATGGTAGTAAAGGGAATTGCTACAACTGTGGGGAAGCGAGGCATTTTGCTAATGAGTGCACAAAACCGAAGGGGGAAAACACCTGCTACAATTGCAAGAAGCCGGGACACTTTGCTAGAGATTGCAGAGCCCCGAAGGCCGGGCCGTCGGCAAATGTGGCACAAGGCTCACAGGGTGACAGACCTGTGGCAAAGGCACGTGCTTACTGTATGGGCACTGAGGTGAGTGGGCAGGCTAGCAATGTCATCCATGAGAGCTGTCACATCGCAGGTAATTCTTTAACTGCTTTGATTGACACAGGGGCAACCCACTCATTCATATCTTTGGCTTGTGCTAATCGTTTGAGTTTGAATGTTTCTATGCTTCCGTTTGATTTGAATGTCTTGACTCCTGCTAAGGATTTGGTGGTAAATACTGCATGCTTGCATTGTTTAGTAGTAATTCAGAATAGGGAGTTTCTGGTCAACTTAGTGTGTCTACCGCTCTTATCTCTCGAGATCATCCTCGGGATGGATTGGTTGTCTTATCATTATGTTATTCTAGACTGTGCTCGGAAATTGGTTTTCTTTCCCGAGCCAGGTGTGCGAAGGTACTTGTCTGCAAATCGGCTGTAGGTGGTTATGTGTAATGGAGAGCCGGAGATAGTTTCACTTGCTAGTTTGGGAGTGACGCCGGAGATCCGAATTGGGGAATTTCGAGTGGTTCAAGATTTCCAAGATGTATTTCCATAGGAGATTCCAGCTTTTCCTTCGTGTAGAGAGGTGGAATTCTTTATTGATTTGCAACCGGGTACGGGTCCGATTTCGGAATCAGCTTATCGGATGGCTCCATCTGAGTTGGTAGAGTTGAAAAGTCAGATTGAGGACTTGTTAGAGAAGGGTTTCATAAGGACTAGTGTGTCGCCTTGGGGAGCACCGGTCTTATTGGTTAAGAAGAAGGATGGGAAATCTCGTCTGTGTGTGGATTATCGGAAGCTCAATAAGGTGACTATCAAGAACCGATATCCATTGCCGCGAATTGATGATTTGATGGATCAGTTGAGGGGAGCCTCAGTGTTTTCAAAGATTGACTTGAAATCTGGTTATCACCAGATAAGGGTACGAGACGAGGATATTCAGAAAACGGCGTTTAGGACGCGGTATGGGGATTATGAATTCTTAGTGATGCCGTTCGGAGTGACGAATGCACCTGCTATCTTTATGGCCTACATGAATCGGATATTCCACTCATTCTTGGACAAGTTTGTAGTGGTATTTATTGATGACATCCTAGTGTATTCGAGGAATGAAGAGGAACATGTAGAGCATCTTCGTCTAGTATTGCAAGTTTTGCGGGAAAGTAAGCTGTATGCAAATCCGTCGAAGTGTGAATTTTGGTTGGAAGAGGTGAATTTCCTTGGCCATGTCATATCAAGAGAGGGAATAGCCGTGGATCCAGCCAAGATTGATACGGTACTTTCATGGAAGCAGCCTCAAACAGTGACTGATGTGAGGAGTTTTGTGGGTTTGGCCGGTTATTACCGGAGATTCATTGAAGGTTTCACTAAGATTGTGGCGCCAATGACGCAACTTACGCGAAAAGATCAACCTTTTGCTTGGACGGAGAAGTGTGAGTCGAGTTTCCAGTTGTTGAAAGAACGGTTGACGACGTCACCAGTCTTGGTGTTACCACAGCCGGATGAACCGTATGAGGTTTACTGTGATGCTTCTCATCAAGGGTTGGGTTGTGTGTTGATGCAACACAAGAGAGCAGTAGCTTATGCGTCAAGACAGCTGAAAGTGCATGAAAAGAATTATCCTACGCACGATTTAGAGCTTGCGGCCGTTGTTTTTGCATTGAAGATTTGGAGACATCATCTTTATGGTTGCACTTTTGTCGTGTTTAGTGACCATAAAAGTCTCAAGTACTTGTTTGATCAGAAAGAGCTTAATATGAGGCAACGGATGTGGATGGAAACTTTGAAAGACTTCGACTTTACGTTGGAATACCATCCGGGGAAGGCTAATGTGGTAGCCGATGCTTTGAGTAGGAAGAGTGTGACGGTTTGTTCGGCACAAATGGCTAGTCAACAGGAGTTATTGAGAGAGTTTCGTGACTTGCACCTCGAGGTAGAGTTTGCTTTAGGGAATATGAGGTTGGGTATGATTACCATCTCAAGCGGATTATTGGAGGACATTGCAAATTGTCAAGATGACAGGTTCCTCATGGATAAAAGAGCTTTGATTGTTCGAGAAACCAACCGAGATTTCAAGGTGGGATCGGACAACATTTTGAGGTGTCAAGGTAGAGTGTGTGTGCCCGAAGCTATGGACTTGAGAAACACCATTCTAGGAGAGGCACACAAGAGTAAACTTAGTATGCATCCTGGAGCAACAAAGATGTATCAAGACCTGAGGCATGATTTCTGGTGGCCGGGTATGAAGAGGGATGTGGCTGAGTATGTGGCGTCGTGTCTGACTTGTCAGAAGGCGAAGATTGAGCATCAGAGACCAGCAGGGATGCTGCAGTCATTAGATATTCCCGAGTGGAAGTGGGATAGCATTTCTATGGATTTCATTACTGGTTTACCTAAGACCAGGAGGAAGCATGATTCCATTTGGGTGATAGTGGATCGTTTTACAAAGTCCGCTCATTTTCTACCGGTAAGGATTACGGATACAGCAGCAAGGTTGACCGATATTTACATTGCTGAGATTGTGAGGTTACATGGGATTCCGTCAAGTATAGTGTCGGATCGAGACCCAAAGTTCACTTCACACTTTTGGAAGACTTTGCATGAGGCGTTGGGGACGAAACTGAGATTGAGTTCCGCCTATCATCCTCAGACAAATGGGCAGACTAAGAGAACAAATCAATCATTGGAAGATTTGTTGAGAGCATGTGTATTGGATGATCGTGGAAGTTGGGATGACGTGTTACCATTGATAGAATTCACATACAACAACAGTTTCCACGCGAGTATTGGAATGGCACCATACGAGGCTTTGTATGGGAGGAGATGTCAGACTCCTTTGTGTTGGTACCAAGATGGGGAGAGTATGTTAGTAGGACCGGAAATGGTACAACAGACGACGGACAAGGTCCGAAAGATAAGGGAAATGATGAAGGTTGCTCAAGATCGCCAGAAGAGTTATGCGGATAGGCGACGGAGGCCTCTAGAGTTTGAAGAGGGAGATCATGTATTTCTCCGAGTTACACCAACGACTGGCGTTGGAAGGGCTCTGAAAGCGAAGAAGTTGACTCCAAAGTTTATAGGGCCTTATCAGATTTTGGAACGGATTGGGAAGGTAGCATACCGGATCGCATTGCCACCGGCACTATCTTTGATACATGACGTATTCCATGTGTCGCAATTGCGGAAATACACACCGGATCCGTCACATGTGATCACGCCAGATGACATCCAGTTGAGGGATAACTTGTCATTTGAAGTTTCGCCGATCAAGATTGCGGATAGGAAGATGAAGCGTCTAAGAACGAAAGAGATACCTTTGGTGAAGGTAATATGGAACGAAGCTACAGGAGATACCACCTGGGAGCTCGAGAGTAAGATGAAAGAGTTGTACCCCAGTTTGTTTGACGACGTCTAAGTTTCGAGGACAAAACTTCTTTTAGGGGGGTAGTATTGTAAGACCCAAGATTTCATTGTATAATTGGTTTTAGGTCTATTAGGGTCCCGATGTGTTCATGTTGTGAAACATCGTGTAATTAGTAAGTTTTGCTGTAATTGAATCTGTTTTGGACTCGTGCGCTGTAAAGGCACTGGCTTTTGCCCTGTAATCCTCTTTTGTGAATAAGAAGGGTAATGTGGATTTAGAATGATGAATTTTGGATTATTCTTGTTTTTGGAAAAACGAGTAGGATTTTACCCGCGGATGAAAAATCGTATTGTGTCTGTTTTAAGTGAAGTTTCGGATGGGAGTTTTATATATCTGCGTGAGTGAGGTTATGTTCTGAGAATAATTTTCTAAGGCATGGAAGAAAATTACAGTCGCGGAAAAAGATTCGGCGATAAGTTTTGGAAATGTTTAACGTTGGACGTTCTTTCCGTAGTTTTTACGTTTTTGTGATTTACGTTCGTCGCGACGCGCGAGAGCTGAGTACGTGTCTTGTTTTGGAAGATTGGATTTAATCTTGTGTTGATTCATAAAGCAATTTGATCCAATGGCTAGGGTTTTAAGTTGGACTTTATTTTTTATCCAAGGGTGGTGAGTTACCAAGAGCTTTTACATAGTAAGGAGGTTTGGTGACTTTGTGGACTTAGGAAAAACATCACAAGACTCTCTTTTCTTTCTCTCTTTCACGTGGACTCCATTTCTTACTAACCTTCTTCACCAAATTTTCAATTCCTCGCCATTTCACTCTATTTCAAGCTTGGAAGCTTAGTGGGAAGTTGTAGAGAATCACTTTCTTAAGGTAACCCTCTCTTCTCATCTCCTAGGTTGGTAGATTTTTTAGAGTTTTGAGGTTTTTGGGTTTATGTTCTTAAGAGGGTTTGGCGAGAAATGTTGTTCTTGCTAGTTTTTGTTTCATGAAAGTTGTTCATGAGAGTTTAGTAAGCATGCTAGGCTTTGTTGTTTCAATTTTTCCATGAGTTGGTGAAAATCTCATGAGAAAAGTTAGGGTTTTAGGTTGGTTATGTATTGATCAATAACATGTGGTTAAGTTGTAAGGTTTTGAAAAGAAACGTTGTTTTTGAACCTTTAGGCGAAAAGGATTGGTGTTGCATGGTTTTGTTTTAGAAAATCCGATGAAAAATATTTTGGGGTTTATGAAAATATTTACTAAGAGTTTTGTGTGGTGTTTTGGGGTCGAAGTGGTTTAAAACTCTTGTGTTATGTGGCGTTGCTTTTGCCTAAGAAAACATGTTTAAAAATGATTACCGGTCGGTTGAGGCCCGTAATAAAACTTGTGCTTGAGTTTGGTTTTGATTTTGGAAATGAAAACCAAATAGCTTGCACTCGAAGCAACCAACATACTTTCGGAAATGTAATGCTTTGTTGTGCAAACGGTTGTTGGGAACCAATACTATGCGTATGTAGTGTGTTGCGTGAAAAGTTGTTTTGGGTGAAAAGTGAGTAAACCAAGTTTTGCTGTTTCTGCCGTTTTGACTCTGGTGTACTCGCTGAGCGAGCTGTTACTCGCCACAGCGAGTGTGCTTTGAAGCAACTCGCCAGAGCGAGCTCCAGAGCGAGTGAGATCAGTAGCTCCTGACTTCACTCGCCGTCAACTCGCCGTGGCGAGCTCTGGGACCAAAATTTTTGGAGTTTGATGTTCTAAAATTATTTTTAGGCTTCCTATCCTTTTTTATTAATTTATGGAAGTGTCGGGGATTGGAAACGGGTTTTTCGGGTACTCGGAAAGTACGTAGCTTGTAATGCAAGAAAACGGTCATTTTGCATTTCAATTTATTTAAGACTTTTGACTATTGTTTTGGGTCCTAAAAATAGTACAAATAACTCTTAGTGGTTGATCAATACGGTAGTTTTTGGTTTGATGTCCGAAAGAGTGGATTTTCCTTAGGAACCTTTAAGTTTTAGGGGTTTTTAGTTTAGTTTCAATACGATTGGTTGGAAAACAATGTATTGATTATACGCTACTTGTTTTAGGAAGCGCGTTGTGTTGTTTGGACGAGTTTTAGTAAACGGAAGCTTGCCGAGGTAGGGCTCCACTTTATTTCCGTCTTTTAAAATGGTTACGACATGTTTTGTTTTGCTGTTATGCATTTGCTGTGTGCTTTGACATGTTTGTACTTATGTATTCTCGTTGATGAGAACGTGGTTATGATTACGTGTACAATTTGCATATGATTAGGAAAATGTATGTAGGTTGTGATAGTTGTACATAGGCTTTAGGCTTTGTGATTGGTTGCATGAGCATATATTAATGCGTGCGTCGGATAGGACTACGCGGGGATTTTGTCTGTGTGACTATCATGTATATGCCAAAGAGAATATATGTCATGCATTTCATAGTTGCGTGCCTAGGTGTATGTCTGTGTGACTTTGCCTACGTACCGGGCGTTGACTGTGTGGCTTCGCCAAATCCGACTGGATTTTATTGAGTTGGTGTTTGTCTGTGCGACTTCACCTGGTGTTTGTCTGTGTGACTTCACCCGCCTTGTGTGGCATTTTAGTGCGGGTACGTATATGACTGTGTGGCTTTGCCTACCCCACGACTCTTCGAGGAGAGGTTAATTTTCCGGAAAATCATGCATGTGGCGAACCAGTGACGGTCGTCACACCCATTGTAGAGGTCTGCATTAGGATTGGTGATTTATTTATATATACCCGTTGGTGGGAACTACTTTTGAGTTTAAGAGCTTTCTCTTGTGTATGTGGAAATTTGCTATGTGTACATCTTTCGCACCGATTATATATATACATACTTGTATTTTGTGGTGACCTCTTTCTTTCATTTGCGGGCTCATCCCACCCAGATGTTGGGCTAGGTCGTGGTGACGACGGTGGCTGTTCCGGGTCCCAGTGAGAGGTTGGAGTTTAGCTTAGTTAGACTATGCGCCGGTGTGGGTTGTACACCGTGCTTTTTGGGTTAGGCATAGGATTCTAACTAGTTTTGTGTAAGTATTTGAATACTTTGACTTGGATTGTAATTATTCATGAATACACTTTGCTTGTCGAAGCACCTTTTGGTAATGAGTTCTTTGTATATTTGAATGCCGGCTCATTTTAAATCTTTTATGTGTAAACTCTGATGTGTAAAAAAAAAAATATAATGCCTTTTCTGGCTTATGAAAAACGGGGTGTTACACTTGTGATCATCCTCCATAACTGCACAATGATTTAGGTTTTATTTTTTGAAATGTTATATGATTATTACTTGTTAAAAAAATAAATAAGTTAAAGATGCTAAAAAGGTTAAAAATATAAGTTAAATACTTGTTAAGAAAACAAATAAATCAATAAATTATTTTTTCATATTTTGACCTTTTTAAATATTTGTTAAAATAGGATAAAGAGGGAATTGTTAATGGATACAAGTTGAACTACCAAATTTTGACCTCTTTAAACATTTGTTAACATTCATTAAAAAAATATTTATGATTAGTTAGCCGTCCTCTTACGTTTATTCAAGGTAATCCATCCTTTTACATTTCTTATTGTTCACAATCCGCTCAAGTACAACCCCTCTAGGTAGCCTCTGTTTATGGGTCGATTATCCAAAAGCACGGTATTCATGGTAAAACGTGTGTACCAGTTTTACAACTACACGAAAGGAGTGTACGGCGAGTATGACCGGTTTTCGAAGGAAGGAGATGATATGTTGTTGGTTGGTTATGGATCATTTGATGGACTATAGGGATATCGGGGCTATATGTACATGAAGAGAAACATTGGTTCCTTGGCTAGATGTTGTGGTATTCTCGTTTCAGTGTCATGCCCTATCATTAAGGTACTTGAATGATTGGTCTAGTAGAGATTAACATTGTTATTGGGGCTATAACTACATGTTTACATATTATACATGCTGTAAAACAAGATTATGATAAGGAGAAGTTGACGGAAGATTGCAAAACTTTATGTTGGTGTGTTTGTAATACATATATTGTTTCCATCCATGTGGCCCAATCTAAATCTAATAATATGCTAGTTTTAACATCTTTGTGAGTCTTATTAAATAGAGCAAGTTTTGTTATGAGTGTAGGTTAGTGCACAAACTGTTAGCGCAGCGGAAACACTTCGACACGCTCAATCACAAAGTAATGCGCACACACACAAACACGTTCAGCCTGATGTAACAGGAGAACGTTCTGAGACTATTCTCAGAATCTGGAGAAGATGAAGGAAGGAGAATAGCTATGAACAAACACTTAGAAAATTGTAGGGAGAAAGAGAGAGTTTTTATTCATCCACTTATTGGGGCAAAAATCAAAAGGTTACAATCACTAATTGTGGTTTCTCTCTCTTATTCTACTTTCTCCTATACACAACACTATTTATAGAGATTACTTCACATCTAAGTAATCCAAGTTAGTTACAACCAACTCTATCCATTAGTTGTATAACTAACATAACTAACTCACACTAAGCTAACAAACAAACTGAAATCACAAACTAATAACAGAAACATGAATTAAACAAAACATTCAACACTCCTCCTTAATTCATGCTTTCCAATGACTTCATTTCTATCAGTTTCTTCAAGCATAGTTGTCACACCAGATGCTGCAACATTTCTGTGTACAACATTACCTCTCCAGTTCCAGCTCTTAGCTTTATCAAACTGCTCATCTCCACATGCAACCATCTTGTTTCTTGTTGGAGAATACAATTTATAAGCCCCAACTGAGTGATAATCAAGGAAAATCATTGCTTGACATTTGTTAGCTAAATTCCTTCTAAGATGTGTTGACACATGTCTTAAACATAATGACTCAAACACCTTAAAGTGACCTATACTAGGCCTCACACCAGTCCATGGTCTCACACCAGCCCATGCTTCATTTGGTGTCTTGTCTAGAACCTTCTTTGTTGACTTGGTTGTGCAACTCTCTTTGCATAGTTGCTTTTGAACTTTAATTTGAGGAAGACCCTTCACTATCCTTTTCAAATTTAACAAGTTCAAACTCCTGAAATGAAAATGGCCATACCTATGATGCCAAATCTAATTCTGACTTTCATTCATAGTTGGAACAGAGCAATGACAGGAGAACGTTCTCAGACTGCTTCTTAGAACGTTCTCAGAATGTTCCAACTTGTTGGTCGACATTCTAAGGGTTTTGTTGTTGGACATTGGAGCTTTCAGGATCTCTCTATCCTTTGCATTAACCAGCTTCAGCTCCTTATCTTGCATTTTCACTGAGTAGTTCTTCTCTAGTAATTGACCCATGCTTGTCAAATTACTCTCCATTGAGGGAACATTCAACTCATCCGTGATACTAGCTTCTTGTCCATCCTTTATCTTCACCAAGATACTTTCAATCCCTTCAGAGACCACTTGACTTCTTGTCCAGTCCATGGTCTCACACCAGCCCATGCTTCATTTGGTGTCTTGTCTAGAACCTTCTTTGTTGACTTGGTTGTGCAACTCTCTTTGCATAGTTGCTTTTGAACTTTAATTTGAGGAAGACCCTTCACTATCCTTTTCAAATTTAACAAGTTCAAACTCCTGAAATGAAAATGGCCATACCTATGATGCCAAATCTAATTCTGACTTTCATTCATAGTTGGAACAGAGCAATGACAGGAGAACGTTCTCAGACTGCTTCTTAGAACGTTCTCAGAATGTTCCAACTTGTTGGTCGACATTCTAAGGGTTTTGTTGTTGGACATTGGAGCTTTCAGGATCTCTCTATCCTTTGCATTAACCAGCTTCAGCTCCTTATCTTGCATTTTCACTGAGTAGTTCTTCTCTAGTAATTGACCCATGCTTGTCAAATTACTCTCCATTGAGGGAACATTCAACTCATCCGTGATACTAGCTTCTTGTCCATCCTTTATCTTCACCAAGATACTTTCAATCCCTTCAGAGACCACTTGACTGCTACCAGCAGTTACAGATTTGCATTGTGCTCTAATGACTTTGAATTGAGTCTTGTAGGTCATATTCTTGCTCCGAGCTGTCTTAAGGAACAATCTCTTCTTTGAGTCAAAGAGTTGTAGTGTCTCATTTTCAATCACTACCTTGAAACCCTTTGAAATCAATCTTCCTACACTCAACAAATTGCACTGTATTCCAGGCACATAGAGAACCTTCTCAATCACAGCTTTCTTGCCATTTGACATCTGAACCCTAACATTCCCTATACCTTCAGCCATGATGAATTCATTGTTGGCAAGCTTAATCTTCGTGTTGAGACACTCATCAAAGTCAATCAAAATGCTTCTATTACCTGTCATATGGTTAGAACATCCTGAGTCAAAGTACCACACATTTGACTTGTCTGCATCAGAATTTGTGATTGCCATTAGGAGTGAATCATCATAATCACTACCACCTTCATCTGCATATTGGGCTTCATCTTTATCTGAATCTTCATTCTCAGGACAGTTCCTTGCATAATGACCAAGCTTATTGCAACAATAGCACTACACTTCTTTCATATTTACCCTTTTCTTCAAATTCTTGTTCTGAGAACGTTCTTTTGTGGAATCTGCATCCTGATTCTTTGAATTCTTGGTTGAAATCTCTGAATCTTCTTTCTTCTTATTCCACTTATCTTTCCCTTTCTTGGAATTATTGTTCTGAACTTGCAGAGCAATCTCATTCTTGCCCTTTTCAGCCCTCTCATTCAACTTTTGTTCATAAGCTTCCAAAGAACTTTGCAACTCTTCAACACTCGTGCTTGAGAGATCTTTGGATTCTTCTATAGCCACCACAATGTCAAATCTTGGTGTGAGAGATCTCAGAATCTTCTCAACCACAGATTGATCTGAGATTGTTTTACCACAACCTTTCATCAGATTCACTAGCTTGGTGACTCTTGTGATAAAATCACCAACGCTTTCCTTCTCCTCCATTTGCAATAGCTCGTATTGCCTCTTGTGAGTTTGTAATCTCACCTTCTTCACCTTGGTAGCACCACCATAGGCCTTCTCAAGATTATCCCACGCTTCCTTTGCTGATTGAGCACCACCCACTCTTTCAAAATTATCAGGATTCACGCACTGATGAATTATGAAGAGCGCTTTGTAATCTCTCTTTTTCAATTCTTTATGAACTGCTTTCTGAGCATCTGTAGAAGATTCAGTGACTGGTTCTACTCCTCCTTGAACAAGATCCCACACATCTTGGAATCCAAACACCACTCTCATCTGTTTGCACCAAGAATCATAATTCTTGCCGTTCAAGATTGGTAGATTACCTGGAAAAGCACCATTTCCGTATGTTCCCATTTGAACCGTACTCGATCCTGCCATGAATCCAATGAAACCAGGCTCTTGATGCCAGTTGTTAGCGCAGCGGAAACACTTCGACACGCTCAATCACAAAGTAATGCACACACACACAAACACGTTCAGCCTGATGTAACAGGAGAACGTTCTGAGACTATTCTCAGAATCTGGAGAAGATGAAGGAAGAAGAATAGCTATGAACAAACACTTAGAAAATTGTAGGGAGAAAGAGAGAGTTTTTATTCATCCACTTATTGGGGCAAAAATCAAAAGGTTACAATCACTAATTGTGGTTTCTCTCTCTTATTCTACTTTCTCCTATACACAACACTATTTATAGAGATTACTTCACATCTAAGTAATCCAAGTTAGTTACAACCAACTCTATCCATTAGTTGTATAACTAACATAACTAACTCACACTAAGCTAACTAACAAACTGAAATCACAAACTAATAACAGAAACATGAATTAAACAAAACATTCAACACAAACTGAGACAACAATCTCATATCAGGCTAGTGTAAGAAATATGAGATTAATTATAATTAAGAATGTAATTATAATTAATCTCACATTTCCCCCTATTTTTTCTTGATGTAACATAATCTGGTAACTAATTAATTCGTAGGATATAGTCCAAATGTAGGTTTTGGGGTCAAACAAAGGCACGTAACTATTTAGTTAGACAATTTTTCTATTTGTCAATGTTCAAATTTGTCAAAATGCATTTCCATAAATGTCTTTTGGAAGTGTGTTTTTAGATAAAATAAAATACACGGGCTTGAGCCCATACCAATTGTTTTTAATCCATTTTGGCCACTCTTTATATTAACATTTAAAAAAAAAAAAAAAAATTGATATCGAGCCGTTAACTTTGTCATAACAAATGTACTATGGAAATTGTTCAAATTGGCCAATCCATGCTGAATTTGTTCGGATTAGTCGAATATATGTAAAAATTCTAAAAGTTTTAAAATGAGCATTTTATATATCGAAATTGTGGAATTCATATTGATTAATTTGAGCTGGGAATTCATTTTGATAAGGGTCAAAATCAAGGAGGAAAAAAAATTGTGGGAATTCAAAAAATGTAGGAAGGGAAGAAGCTCTCATTGGTTTGTTGTACAAGACTCAATGGGGATTGGTGACAGTTATAAACTAAAATGATCATTAGTGTTCATTTTATTTTATTTTTTTTGCTTTCACCACCCGTTGAATCTGGTTCAGGGGTCAGTTCTGTCATCAAGTGATTCCAGCCCCCTCCTGATCGCAGTTGCGGGGGATCGAACCGTGATCTTCCCTACCAAGTTCAGTGTCAATCACCACTGAACCAACTAACGATTGGAATTTAATTAATGAGAAAAAGTCTCATTTCCCACATAAGATAAATAATCTTCAAGTCATATCAACTTAATATTGAGATCTAATTTGGTCATAAATAATCTTCCTAATTTAGCAAGAATAATAGTAGCATATTACTAGTAACAACTAATGAATGCAACTTTATTCATACAAATTTGAAGTTTTCAAAGCCTAATAATTTATATACTTTTTGATACACTTAAGATAAGTTAACATGAATATATAACCTATAGCTTATAAATATAAAATTTATTATACACTCTCACATTCCTAGAACTTTTCAACCACAATTACTACCCAAAATTCTAGGCCTAAATAATGGTATACTTGCTAAAAATTCCACATATTCTGAAAATCAATATCCCTTAATGTTTCAATAACAAAAGGGTCTTAAATTTCAATATGTGCTATACTCCAATGCTTCATATTCTTCCAAGATGCTTTGAATATCATTACAACTTTGAGGTAAAATTAAAAAACCTTCTTAATCTTGAGAACTAATAATTTAATCCACTTAGTATAGCTGAATGAAGGTTTATCTGAAACAGGTATGAGCTTTACTATGCATGCAAGTGGCCATGAAACAACTGCAATGGCAACACAAATCCCCCATTGCTCCCATGTTAATCTTTCTGTATCAGCAAATTTCCTTAGCAGTTCCACCATTAAGATTTGAAGAACAATAGTAATACCAATAATTCCAATAAACAAGTGGTTTTTCAGAATGCCTTCAAACACATAAAGTTTTTCCATGCTCCTTGAGTTGAACTCATTGAAAACTTGGCAGAGAACAAAAGTATTAAAGATTAGTGTATTTTTTACCTCTTTACTTACATTGAAGATTGATTTTCCATAAAACTGCATAATCAGAAGAACTGCAATTTGATATGTAGCTTGAGCTAAAAGGTTTCTCCACATAATGTTTGTGATAAGAGGTTCGGTTCTACCGATCGGCTTTTTCTTCATTAACTCTTTTGTAGGTCTTTCTGTTGCTAATGCCAAAGCACCTAATGTATCCATAATGAGATTCACCCAAAGAAGTTGAACTGTTGTTAAAGGAACATCACCGGAGGAAACCGCGGCGATAAAGTTTATCACAAGTGCTGCAACATTGACTGTTAGTTGAAACTGAATAAATTTCTGAATGTTGTTGTAAACACATCTTCCCCATCTTAAAACAGTTGCAACCGAATTGAAGTTGTCGTCTAAGATAACGATATCAGAACTTTCTTTTGCAACTTCGGTTCCTTGGATTCCCATAGAAAGTCCTATATCAGCTTCTTTTAATGCAGGTGCATCGTTCGTGCCATCGCCTGTGACTGCAACTACATGGCCTTTCTTTCTTAAGCATTGAACCATCAAAAGTTTGTCCATAGGGGATGATCTTGCCATTACTAGGATCTTATCGACTTTCTCCATTCTTTCTTCTTCTGTATAGTTTCTGAATTCCACACCTTCCACAACTTCTCCAGCATTTGCATTGGCATTTTTAGGATCTAATATACCACATTCCATTGCTATTGCCTTTGCGGTGAATATGTTATCGCCGGTGATCATCTTAATTTCAACTCCTGCAGCTTTGCAAGTTTCCACAGCTTTCTTTGTGTTTGGTCTGCATGGATCCTTGAGGCCAACAATGCCAAGCAAGGTCAATCCATCTTCTCTTAGGATTTGATGTGATTTTTTCTCCCTTGTGATCATATAATCATTACCTTCTGAATCTGAAATCTCCATGTGAGCAAAAGCAATACATCTTAGACTACTAGCAGCCATACCTTGGATTATCGTCTCAATTTTGCTCCGTTCTTCATCAACAAGAGATTTCTTCACGCCATTACTATCAATATAGTTTGTACACATTGCTAGTATCATCTCTGCAGCTCCTTTCCAATGCACATGAACTCTGTCGTCGTTCTCCTTCTTTATCGCAACGCCACTTCGTTTCTTCTCCGAGTTAAATGTTTCAACATGAAGGACTTTATGTTTCTGTTTCATTTCATCCATGCTCATACCTAATTCCGATACAGCCCACAAGAGTATAGCTTTCTCCGTTGGACTGCCCGAAATTTCAGGTTCGGATCCTGATGGAGGATTATAGACACTACCAGTTGTATTTAGGCCTACCCCTTGATGGAACAATTCAAGAACTTCTGGAGCCATTGCATTGGAAAATGTTTCCGTAAAGTTTTCGATGCCGAGACAAAACTTGGTAACCCTCATTTGATTCAATGTCAAGGTACCAGTTTTATCGGTGCAGATAACTGTTGCTGATCCCATAGTTTCACAAGCAGAAAGTTTCCTCACCATAGCATTATCTCCCATCATTCTTTTCATGGAGTAAGCAAGTGTGAGTGTCACAGCCAATGGCAAACCCTCAGGGATAGCCACAACCACAATAGTGACTGCAGCTGCAACAATACTCACAACAGAATTTAAAACATCGTTTATATCGGTTTTACTTCCTCGAAACTTCTTATGCCCTTTATCTTCTTGCGAGTTACCGGTAAAATAACGAATCAACAACACTAAAAGAACAAGAAACGCTACCGCAAGTCCAACCTTTCCGATCGAAGAGGTTAACTTGTCAAGCCGCGCTTGTAACGGGGTTCTTTCGTTAGTGTCTCGCGATATCGAGCTCATCATTTGACCCCATGATGTGTTTTTTCCCACTGATGTCACAAGCATTTGAGCATATCCGTCGACAACTTTCGCGCCGGATAACAAAAAAGGCGCGCTTAAATGCTCGATCTCTACATGATCGCTCTCACCTGTCATGCTAGATTCATCCACTTGAAGTGAATGACCTGACAAAAAAACTCCATCAGCTGGAATTTGATCACCAATTTTGAGAGAAACAATATCTCCCACAAGAACATCAAAGATTGATATCTTTTGTGGCCTTCCATTTCTAACAACTTCAACTTTGATATTGTTACTTATCTTAGACAATTTATGAAACTGTCTTTCTTGTCTGAAATTGCTTAATGCACTTACAACAACAACAAGAAAAACTGCAAGAAATATACTTCCACCTTCATACCAACCTTCCCCTGCACCATGTTCTCTTATGCCAAAACCAAGGGAAAGACCAGCACAAACAAGAAGAATAATAATAGTTGTATCATTGAAAGCTTCAAGTACAAAATGTAAAAGACCTTTTGGTGGTGGTTTTTTGTAAGTATTCGAACCAAATAACTCGATCCGCCTCGAAATATCGTCATCGCTTCCAATGATTCCTTTGTCATGAACTGTTCCAAGAACATTTCTAGCACCTTCAACTCCACCAAACTCAATCAAGGACTTCAAGTTTTTGTCCTTAACCATATCAGCAAGTTTTGTTTTATCAACAGAATCAGAAACTTTGGTTTTGGTTCCATAATTATGTTGTGTAATTAGAGGTTCAATTATATCAAGAGTGGTATTGGAACTAGAAGAAGATTGTGTATGAAAGAGTTTTGTATAGTGATTTGGATTTTTTCTAGATATGACCTCTTTTGCAAGGGAAAGCATAACCCTTCTAGAATAAATTGCTGTATAAGCAAAACGCCACCTTTTTTTTGCATTGTTTGTGTATTTAGAAGTGACATTGTTAAGGGTACTTGTTATGTCAATGATAAATGAAGTACCATCATATTGTAGATTATGATTGTTAGACATGGTGATTGGTGACTATAGAAAATGAGAACAAGTATCTAGTTTGAGGAAAAGACTAGGAAAGATCTTCATTCTAAAGATACATGAATGATAACATATATATAGATATATTTATATATACACATATTTTGATATTTCGTGTTAAAGGGTACATGAAATAGTTTCCATGAAACTTCCTAGCAAGACTCTGAGGTCTACACTGTATTATATATTTTTGTTGTTATCTAAGTTTGGTCAAATTTTGTTTAAGGGCTATTTTAATGTACACATTCTTGGTGAGCAATTTAAATGGTTTTGCAGAGAAGTAAAGTATAGTGGAAATTTCAAAAAAAGAACTGCATGATGTGTGGAATGAAAAAAGACTTAGTGGGATGCATTTTCATGAAGATGACATAAAAATGAGTTGTCCTTAACCATTATCTCTCTATATTTCAATTGTCAATACTTATGTACATAGCACAACCTAGGTGGAGTGAAGAAGAGACAAATCTTTATTAGATTAAAATAAATATTTTATTCTGAGACATTACATAGTTTAACACATTAAATGTAACATTTTATTCTTTTAAAATTTAAATAGTATTAACTAAGATGTTGAGTTTAAATGGTTAATGAATTTTTTTTAAAATAAATTATTTCGAAAGAATTCGAGTTTAATTTCTTAATACCAAAAAAATAAAATAAGATGTTGTACTCTTTTACTAAAGTCAACCTTTGTTGGCTTGAATTGGTTGTATTGATTTATAAATTAACTTTACATTTTATTGAATACTTTCAATTATTTAAAAAAGTGTAAAATATTATCAATAATAAATTGATCCAAGTGATAAGATCTCTGAGCTATCTTAAGTAAATGGTCAGATACTTTGAATTATTTAATTTATATTATTAATTTTTTTTTCATAATATAAATATGCTCTTTTCAAGCATGGTAGAGATATGTGGCTGCACGTTCAATCCTAACATTAACTTTAATTTTTTTATCATTTGTAAACCAAAAAAAAAATGAATTCCTTTTCACAATTATGAAAAGTTTCTTCAATAACTCCCTCCGAGTAATGTTGTCAACTTGTCATGCCGTCCTGGACGGACATTGATTTCGCGTGGAATTCGCTTACACGCGGTAAGTACAAAGTTACAGGCTTACAGCCAATTTTGGATACTGCCATTTTTTATTAAATAAAAATATAAAATTATTTTACATGATATATATTATATTATATTCTTTCTTACTTTATATTTGTTTATTGTTCTGGATACATTAAAATAGTCTCATATCAATTGGTGGTAAATGGTAGTTTATATACAACACTCACATCTTTCAAACCGATGAGACACTTTTTTCTACAAAGGACAAAATCGTCACGGGTTAATCCCAAAACGGACAATCTCTCGGATAAGTAGACTTTGAGACCGAATCTGAATATTGACGCCGTCTGTGCGAAACGACTCGTGGGTCGACACCTTTTGGCCCCTAAGCCTCGACTGGGGGCTACTGTTCTGGATACACCAAAATAGTCTCACATCGTTTGGTACTCAAGGCAAAAGGTGGTTTATATACAACATTCACACCTTTCAAACCACCGAAACGCCTTTGTCAAAATAAAAAAAACCACTGAAACGCCTTTTTCTACAAAGGACAAAACCGTGACGGGTTAACCCCAAAGCGAACAATCTCTCGGAAATGTGGACTTTGAGGCCGAATCTAAACATTTATTTTTTTCACGGTTTTTTAAGTATTAAAAGTTAAGTAGTTATCAATTAACGAAACAAAATAAAAAATGATGTTAAGTAGTTATTAAGAGCATCTCCAATAAGGGTATCTAAAAGAGTTCCATAGGCTGATGATACCGTACTTTATTTTTTTTATCATTGGAGTTCCATAACGTGGCATAGAGGGTATCAAAATTGATGATACTGGTACCTTATTTAAGGTACAGTATCATCAATTTAATATTGTTTTTTTTGGTATATCGAATTAAATAGAATTAATAACTTGTTGATAATGTATGATACCTAAAGTAGTATCACCATTGGAGCAAAACATGTATAAGTTGCATAAATACTATATGGCATTGTAGAGACCACTTTTTAATGATGTATGATACCCAAAGTGGTATCACCATTGGAGATGCTCTAATATATTAACATAATAAAGAATGTCATCACACAACGGGCACGGAATGTGACCGCTAGTAATAATACTGGGTATTATTATTATTAAAAAAAATAGTGGGTGGGAGATCGATCAAATTTGGACTTTGTGTTTGAAAATTTAATATGAACCTGTCTATCTTAAACTATTCATTCGTTTAATACGTGGTCCGGCCCACTACCACTCAACGCTCAAATATTTTGTCGAATTTGGATCAGTTCGAGAGAGCCTGTCCTCCCATCTTATTATTTTCAACATGATATCCATTTATCTCTTATATCATAGAAATATAAAATACATCATATAAATAAGGAAAAATTATAAATTTTGCAATTAAAATTAAAAAAAGTAAATTTTAAACTTTTTAAAAGTTAAATGCAGAACCTATTCACCTTTAAATTGATAGCCAAGATTCAAAGTCTGGACATTTCAATTATACACTATAGGTGAAAATTTAGTCACTAGTTATATGACAAAAAATGCACAACTTTCAAAAATAATATTTTTAAAATGAATTTGTTATACTTTTTCGTGACACTATTATAAGTAAAACCGATTTTTCAAATACATCGAATAATTTATGTATCTAATTTATACAAGTTATTCAATACACTTAAAACATCTATTTTATTTATATGTAAGCAAAAAATAAAAAATCACGCTTATTAAAAAACTCTAAATTTTACCAAAACAAACAATTAAGTTTTCAAAATTACCCTTGGTCATTTTAAAAACAAGATACTTTTGAAGTAATAATTACTCATATAAAGTTATTGGAAACTGAAAAGTTGCATTGAAAAAAAAAAATAGTACTCCAAACACTAATTACAAGAAAGATATTTTTGTAACAATACTTCATCCGGCCTTAATTATGAGCAAAAATTACTTTTTAGATACATTGAATAACTAATGTATTTAGTCCACTTTTTAGACTAGATACATTAGTTATTCAATATATCTAAAAAGTAACTTTTGCTTATAATTAAGGCCGGATGGAGTACAAATAAAAATGATGTCTTTTGCGCAAAAAATGAAGAGACTGATTGCATTCGGCTCATAGAGGTGAAAAATCCAAATTTGCGGCGTGTTTCACACCAGCCAAAACGAATGGTTAAAGCTATTATATCCTACTCGTGTCGACTATTACTGCTGCGGGACCTACGTATGAGACATTAAATAATGACAAAAAAAGACCAACGTAAAACAATTTTTTTTGAAGGATAATAAAACAGAATTGTCAATTACCACAATGTAGGAGTAAATAATAAATAAATCCCGTCTAAACCAAACACCCTTGAAATGCAAGGCGGTGTAAATTTTTGCATTTTAATTATTCCAAAGACTAGCTATGCTGAAAATTTTGCATTTTTGTCCATTTGAACTATATCCAATCTATAAGTTTTATGAGCGTGTCGAAAATATGTTGCACCACTTATTATTGTTTTTTGACGCAGCACCTATTGTTATTGTCGAGTGTTCAAAGTCTCATATTATTTCATATAGTATAGTATAGGTGGATGAATAATGAACTACCGGAGGAAGACTCTAATATAATGCAATATTTGTTAAATGACTTCATCTTTTTTTAAGAAATTTTTATGACTCGTAACATTTAATCGACCTTTATATTAATATGTCGAGGTAATTATACCTACAAAATAAATAAATAAAAACCCTATTTTAATATGTCATGCAATTGATATGGTAAAATAATTTTATCATGTGGTACCAAACACATAATACTATGATAGAATAATTGTTATCGATCATATTTATGTTATATTTTATCATTATCTTGATTTATATTATATCATGTGCAACAAACAGGCCATAAAAATATTTTTATTACCATTACTAATAGACTAGATTTTGTACTTTATATTTGCATCAAAAAAGATTTTGTACTTTATATAAATCATAAACTTCTTATTTTTTGGGTAACTTTAAACATGCTAGCTTACATATTTGTTTTACTTATTTAAATGTAAGATTAAATATGTTTTTTTCCTCAAAATATATAAACTATCATTTTTATCTCTCTAAAAATTTCTTTCAAAATTTATTCCCTCTAACTTGTTTGCTTCCAATTTTAATCTCTGCTTATTTACAAAAAAGAAAATCATGCAGCATGTTCCAAGTGATTTTTTCTATGATATATCGATATTAAGACACTAAAATATTATTAGCTTAATAATTTAACTATTTATTTTTAAACTAAACAATTTAATCTTTAATATAAATTATAGTTAAATTAATAAAGATTAAACAATTAAAATTTTAAACTAATGATATTTTAAAGTCTTATCAATGGCATGTTATAATAAAAAGTCATTTAGAGCATGTGATATGATTTTTATAAAAAAAAAAAGGAAATAATTAAATTGAAAACATAACGTTTAGAAGGATGATATTTCGGAGAAAAAATATATAGAAACTTAAAATGAAAGTTGGTAAATTTAACCCTTATAAAATTAAATTCAAAAGATTATGTTAAATCTCAAAATCAAAGTTTAATCTCATTAACGTATTAACTCATTCTTTTATTTTAAAATAAGTCAAATTATTTTATTAACATTTTCAATATAAATTATACTTTTAAATAGACTAACAAACCATATCAAAATTTAAAAAATAAAAATATCTATACAGACATAAAAAACCTTAATATGGTACAATTGAAATTAAGTGTGTGTGAGAGAGAGAGAGAGTAAAGTGACAATTCAATGGGCCAACTTGTGGATTAGTGGACATAAGTTATGACTTGTGATGAAAATGTATCTTCCCAACCTCACGTTTCTTTTTAACCCCGCAAAAATCTAATTTTACCCTAATTAACGGAAGCAAAACTTTGATAAATATAACCCGGATTTTTTAAAAATTCAGAAAACACTTATCGAAGTTTTACGATATAGAAACAGAAGTTTCAACCGTTTATTTTTCAAAAAATCTAGAAATAATGGTTCAAGGGCATAAATGAAAACTAGAGAGTGAAAAAGAAACATGGGGTGAGTTTAGAAATTTTCACTTGTGAAGGCATCCATTATGAATTGTGAGGCTTACACACACACTTTCTCGTGACATTCCTATTGATAATAGAAACTAAATGTGGTAATGTCAAATATTCATAAGGATTAAAAAAATAGTTTCCAAAAAAACAAATTAAAAATATCAATAGTAAAATTTAAATTTAAATTTGACAAGAATAAAAAATACTTTAAAAACCATTTAGCCTTCATTTAAATATTTTAATCTATATAATTTTTTATTTAACTTTGTTATCACTAAATACTTTTTACTAATTAATATTTAATACAACTTTATAAAATATATACTAACTAAAGTTAAAATGTAGAACATCAAATTACAAAGTATAATCAAAACAATATTCAAAGACCAGCCAACATATAAAATCCAAAGTCCATAGGCCGTCTCAGCTACGAAATGGTTGGTATTTGGTAGTAATAATGAATGGAAACATGTCATGTGTGGTATATACTAACATAAAAGATCAATGAATTTCCACGACAGAAGTTACATACGAAATGAGAATCAACAATTATCTCTTTCTATGAAGGGTGAAGACCACACAAAATGACTAAACTATTTGGCATGGCAAGCTAAAGAAAACTTCACATTGACATAAGTTAGATAACATTAACCGGAGAAGTTCAACTCTACAATGCCTTTTTACCAACCGTGATATATTTTTTTCCACAAATTTATCTTTATCTAGAACACCATTTCACGAGTCAAAAATTAAAAATGAAAAAATCCTAGTTATTATTTAGATAGCGAACTCAGTTCGCACCTTAAACAAAAAATTGCATATTTTTTTTTAGCTCAACTTCAATGTTTGCACCCATCACTCTCCCCAAGATAAAATAACAACCTAATTTGAAAAAAGAACCATTCGCTACTTAACCTGCGAACACCTTTCAACTTTTTATTCCACATAAAAATTACATCAAATTTAATGTGGGGGTCTTCAATGGAATCTTCGTCCAAGGGATAAAAGAGGGTCATGTTCTTCTTGTCCATGTTTTCCCATAAATTGTGTTTTTAGGCATTCGCTACTTAACCTAAACGGGGTAAAAATGGAAACGTAGCAGGGAGCGCGAATGGAAATTCTCTATTTCCCAAAGGAGAGATTCGTCATATTAAATGTTCATATTTATATTTGTACTGACCTTTAAACACTATTCAAACACTAGTTAGTGGTCACTATGCACGTCTCAGGATTAAGATGGGTAGTCTTTGTTGACTAAGGGAAACTACCTAGTAACTTCGTCCCTGATAGTTTTATTGACTTTTCACACATTTAGCTGTACATTCAGACTTGCAGACAAGAAACTAGTACTAACAAGTAATCTTATGAAAAAGACATTTTGATGTCAAGCTGAAATAAAACATGGATCATGACAAACAATATAAATGCCTCGTTGTCTTCAGTGCAACTTCGTAGCACCTTACAATGTCGATGCACAAGGAAATAATAATAAAGGAAAATATCCCTTTCAAGATGACCCATTCTTTGTTTTATGATAATTATCACATAAATCATGGGAATTCACGTATGAGAAGTAAAAGTAGACAATTGATTACGCAAGACAAGAGAAAAATTACAATAATCTCTTTGTGAATAAAATGGAAAAGTCATTATAGGTTGTTTGAGAAAGTGGAAAAGAATAACCTCTAAACACCAATAAGGAGGAAAAAGGATAGATCCAATAACTAAAGGATAAATGATCCGAGAAAAACTATTGACTAAACCACCAACAGAAATTTAACTGTAAATGATCGATCTTCTTTGGATCTAGTTCATAAAAATATTTTATAATGTCAATTGATTTAGAAAACTATTTTTGTCACCCTAACGGTTACTCACGCGCCCTACGTCTTTCCCATTTTACCCTTCCGCTACTAAATAGCGGATGTTATAAAAATGAGAAATTTTGAAAAATGTCGTCCGCTGCTCAAGTAGCGACGTTATAATGGTATGATGTTTTTTTGCACTAGAAGCCCAATAACTCAAGTTTGAACCACTGGACCAGGGTACCGGATACGACACTGCCATCCGGTGAGAAAATATTTAATTGCTTTTGTAAAAAAAAAGGACTGATATGCAAAATACAATGCTCTGCCTTAGAGTGTGATAAGAAAGCCTATTTTTCTCATCTATTTCTTTCAATATGCCCTTTGCAATGTGTGAGAAGAACAAGACAAAGGGACATAGCAAAAAAACAAACTGGAATTTGGACTAGGTTGCTAATGGATCATCTCTATTCTCCACCATAAACATCATCTTCCATATGATTACTACGTGCCAATAATGCTCAGAATAGGACAATTTTGTTTCGCAAGACTTGCGTCATGCTGTTTTGAGATTGCTTCTCAGTTTAAAATTACTATGTCAATCATTTTATAGAAAACAATTATACATCATTTAAATGTATATTCCAGTTACTTTAAACTGTGTGTGTGAATCTTTCAGAATCAATAAAATTTATCATTCATAATTCAAAAATTAGTCTCTCACTCTAACGCCCAAGTTTCATCATTAAAAAAAAGACTACAAGCAACTATCAGGGAGTCAAATGAAAACAATTCCTCATCTACAGATTACTAAACTTTAAGGAGAGTCAGATCACAAACCTAATGCTCCATAAAGATGATATGAGAAACGTCAGAAATTAAGAGTTGAAATGGCCCTATTTGAAATAAGTAAGAAAAAAATAAACTACTTTAAAGGGAATGGTCAACACTATATGCTTTTCAATCATATCTAGATCTTTGCCGTATCGATTTGGAGTGTGTAATTGATCCAAAGTATAAAATTTTGTTCTGGCCTGCAACTGTTTATTTAATGGGCCAAGATTTGCAAACTAGATCCGGCCCATAAAATACTGGGTAACAGAAGATATCACACCTTCACCAACACACCGCTCATATATGAATGTATTCTAACCCAACCATCACTTATCCCTTATAAGTTATAACTAGAGCTAATAACACCAGGTGGCTTAAAGAAACCACAAAACTATTTAACATCTCAATTAAAATCACCATAAGTCCTTAGCCATCAGATGCATACAGACAGGAGAACAACTCAGAGACAGTACCAGTATATCAATCAGTAAATATCTACAGAATACAACAATTCTCACATCTCAGCATAAGGCTGAACTCTTGACCAAAGACACCAGCAAGGCTAATAAAACACAATGACTACTTAACTAACATTAATCGATAGGCAAACAACGAAGCTCCGCTCCAAACCAAACCAAACAACTAGAGCAAGTCAAACTGAAATTGCAAACTCAAATTTTACACCTTGGAGTTAAGATACGTAGTTGATCTATATATTGATGAGGATAAATAATTAAACCCCTTTCAACATTATGTCTGTGTGTTTGTGGTTGAGGATAAATGCATTAACGTTGCACTCCATAAAATTCAGGTTTCCACTGAGTAGGGTTAAAAATTGGCCAAACTGAAGAACAATGAGACAGAATGACATAAAGGAAGTACTTGGCAGACTTGATTTGCGGATTCAATTCAGTTGGACTCCAGAATACAAAAAAGTAGAATCTAACCTCGTTATGAAATGTCAAAATAGATGGGACTATGAAGCTTTTCTTTTTTCAAGTTATGATGCCACTACACACAGACTTCTTTCTCTATGTAACTTACTAAGAAAAAAGCTAGCATAAGTCAAAAATTAGAGGGAAGAAAAACCTGGATACTTTGATTCGCCAAGCTCTATGAGATGGCAATTCTGATAATGTTCTGCACCAACCAAAAAAAAAAGTTACTACCAAGCCATGGGCTTCATAAACTACTAATCAATTCAGATAATGAAAATTTAACGCTGTTCTATAACAAGCAGGCAAGCCTCCAATTAAGAGCATGTAAGTGAGTAGGACAGAAAGGGAGCAGATGATCCCGGTATCTGAATAGTTAAGACAGTTTTGAAGTGTAACAGAACAACTAACTGTACTCGTGATTGTAGGGGAGAGAATTAAAAGGAAAAGAGAGGGTTGAGAGAAAACATTAAGTGTGATCGTTGTTGTGGGAGAATCTTGGTCTCTCAAGTACCAGGGGATAGGGTATTCATTATATCTTCTGCCTTAGCCCAGTTCTATGTTATGGTCCCTTGGTCTTGGATCGGTTAACACGGTCTTAGACGCGGGAGAACCTTTCTTTTGACCGGTCGTGAAGGCAGAAGCGGGCTCGTCCTAGACAGAGTCTCTTCTTGAATTCACAAGTTTACTTTTGATAATAATAATTGATTGATTCTTATTCCAATTGTGAGTGCCTTTAAATAGGCTTACAATTAAACTAATAGAAATCCTAATTAAACTAAGATGATAACTAACTTATCCTAGATTTATTATCTTTTAAGTTTAAAAGATAATTATCCTATTTTAATATGATAACCTTACTGAATTTAAAACAAACTTCAAAAGATACTAATTGCTAACAACTTATCCTATTAATTAGGAAAAGATAATAATTTCTAACAACTTATTCTAACAAACTGAATTAGAGCTCTTCTTCCTTTGATACTGTTTTCCCACAAATGAGTCCATATCATCACTTCCCCTCTCGGCATTGAGCGTGTCCTCAAGCTCAAATTCTGGATAGGCCTCGCGAAACCGATAAAAAGGTTCCCATGTTGCTTCTTCTGGAGTATTTCCTGCCCATTGGACTAGCAATTCTCGAGTTCCTCGATTTATTCTACTGCGTAGAGCTATCTTGGGAGTAGGTAAGGCCTTGCCATCGAACACTGGGGGTAAGTTTCCAGCTGAAGTTGGTGGAGGCCCTTTATATTCCTTTAGTAAGGACACATGGAATACATCATGTATTCTACTGTTCATTGGAAGCTGAAGTTTGTAAGCCGCAGAGCCTACCTTGGCCATTACTTGAAAAGGACCATAAAACTTTGGTTGGAGTTTGTGATGTTTCTGTTTAGATACAGATAGTTGTCGATAGGGTTGGAGTTTCAGCCATACCCAAGCACCAATCTCAAAGTTTAATTCTCTATGTCCTGAATCATATGCATTTTTCATGCGTTGTTGAGCTTGCAGAAGTCTTGCTCGGGCATCTTGGAGGACTACATCTCGTTCTTGAATAGCCTTATCAACTGCTTCAATGCGAGTGGATCCAATAGTATATTGGAGTAGGCGAGGAGGATCTCTGCCGTATACCAATTTAAAGGGTGTGGTTCCTAGTGATGTATGGTAAGAGGTGTTGTAACAGAACTCAGCCCAAGGAACCCAATCGACCCATTTGCGCGGGTAGTCACTAGTGAGGCAACGAAGATACATTTCAATAGTGCGATTGACTACTTCTGTTTGTCCGTCGGATTGTGGATGGTAAGCAGAAGAGAAAGCCAATTTAGTCCCACTGAGGCGAAATAATTCCTTCCAAAATAGACTTTGAAAAACTTTGTCACGGTCAGACACTATAGACTCTGGCAGTCCATGAAGCTTGAATATTTCTGCAAAGAAGATAGTGGCATCTGTAGGACTGATTTACCATGGACTTTAGGCAGCCCTTCCACAAAATCCATGGAAATATCCGCCCAGATTTGTTGTGGGATTGGAAGAGGTTGCAGTAGTCCAGCAGGTTGAAGGGTCTGCCATTTATGGCGCTGACAAACTGAGCAATTCTGCACATATTCAAGTATAGTAAGCTTCATGCCCTTCCAATGGAAATCTCGTCTAATACGATGAAGGGTTCTTACGTTGCCTTCATGTGTCATGTCATGAATGGCGGAGAGGATAGTCGGTATAAGGGAAGAGGTCGGCAACAGGTGTATCCTTTCTTGGAAGAAAATTAGGCCATCATGAATGGACCACTTAGGCCCCAACTTGCCTTGTTCAATGTTTTTCCTCAGTTGTAACAAGTCAGGAAGTGTTTCTGTTTCCTTGCGAATATACTCCAAAATATCAGCATGAGGAAATGATATTGCCATCAGACTTTGGTCATCCTCATCTCGCCTAGACAAGGCATCTGCACTTCTGTTTAATTTCCCTGCCTTATATTCTACTCTAAAATCAAATCCCATTAATTTACTCATCCAATGTTGTTGTGGGGAAGTGGTTAGACGTTGTTCCAATAAGTATTTAAGGCTGAAATGATCCGTCCGTATCAGGAAATGCCTGCCCCAAAGGTAGGGACGCCAATGTGTTACAGCTTTGGCCAATCCTATCAATTCACGCTCGTATGCAGCTAGTTTTAAGTGTCGGTTTGCTATTTTTCGACTGAAATAAGCAATGGGGTGTCCTTCTTGTTGTAGGACAGCTCCAAACCCGTTGCCGGATGCGTCACATTCAACTACAAATTCTACATTGAAGTTTGGTAATTTAAGCACCGGGGCTGATGACAAGGATTTCTTTAATGCTTCGAAGGAAGTATCAGCTGCAGAATCCCAATGGAAGGCCTTTTTCTTTAACAAACTTGTTAGTGGAGCTGCTATTTCCCCATAATCTTTGATGAACTTTCGATAGTAACCTGCTAAACCAAGGAAACCCCTTAAAGTCTTTACAGATTGTGGAATAGGCCACTCTTTAATAGCTTGTATTTTTGCCGCATCCATTTCGACTCCCGCACCATGAATAATATGGCCCAAGTAAGCCACTTGTGACTTACCAAAATAGCATTTGGATTTCTTCAAAAACAGCGTGTTGGTCCTCAAAAGTTCAAACACTAGTCGAACATGATGTATGTGTTCCACCCAAGTTTTACTAAAAATTAAGATATCATCAAAGAAGACTAGCACAAACTTACGTAAGTATGGCTGGAAGATTTCATTCATCAGATTTTGAAAGGTTGAAGGAGCATTTGTGAGGCCGAATGACATGACCAGAAATTCAAAGTGCCCATGGTGAGTTCTAAAGGCCGTCTTCTCTATGTCTTTTGCTGCCATTCGAATTTGGTGATACCCGGATCTTAAATCTAGTTTTGTGAAATGTTGTGCTCCATTAAGTTCATCTAACAATTCGTCCACCACCGGAATAGGAAACTTATCCTTGACTGTTTGGGCATTGAGTTCCCGATAATCAACACAAAATCGCCATGAACCATCGTGCTTCTTGACTAAGAGAATAGGTTAAGAGAACGGGGACTTGCTGGGTCGAATAATCCCTTGTTGCAACATCTGAGTGCACTTTCAATCTCGTCTTTTTGAAAATGTGGGTACCTGTATGGCCTTACAACTACTGGTCCAGTGCCCGGATTGAGCGTAATTCGATGATCACAATTGCGACTAGGCGGTAAGCAAGAGGGTTCCGTGAACAAGTCTGCAAAGTCAGCCAATAGTTTCTCTAAGATCGCAGCTGGGGAATTTTGTTCTTGCACCAGGTGCAGTCTGTGTTCTGCTTCTGCAGGTTCACCTTTCCATTCTATCTTCTTCCCATTCACTGTAAACTCCATTTTCAAGGAGCTGAAATCCCACAAAATGGGACCCAATGTACACAACCACTTAACTCCTAAAACCACATCAAACCCAGCCAGCGGAATGGTATAGAAGTCTGCGTGAAACATCTCCTTTGCCACTGAAAATGGTACAGACTTGCAAATTCCCATACCCGTTATCTTCTCACCATTTGCTACATATACTCGCAACCCTGATTTTTTTCCACACATTTAACCCCAAACGTGGAATTAAATCTTCACTTATGAAATTATGTGTGCTTCCTGAATCGACTAAAACTGATACGGTGGTTCCAGCCACTTTCGCGAGTAATTTCATAGTGCAAGAGTCGTGATTTCCATTAATGTCATGTAGAGAAATTTGAGGATCTGCAGTAGTTTCTTCCTCTGACTCACTCTCATCTTCCTCGATCCCTTCAATCAAAAACAACTTTTTGCATTTATGTCCAGTTATGAAGGATTCATCACAATTGTAACATAACCCCTTCGACCTCCTTTCCGCCATTTCTGCCCGTGTTAATCTTTTGATAATGGGTGCAGAAGAACCTGTTTTGTTATTACTTCCATTTAATCTGGTCATTTGTCCTCCTCCTTTTGTTGTGCCTTTCTGGTTTGAGTTTGCAGAACCATTACTGAAGGTTCTACACTTCTACTCATATTATCCTGTGTTGTAAGTATCCCTTGTAAGCCCTTCAGTTTGCGTTCATATGCTCGAGCCATATTCATAGCAACTCCAAGATTTCCTGGTTGCTGAAGTTCAATATCTATCCTTAATTCATCAATCAGCCATGCGGTAAATAAGTCTACTTGTTGTCTAGGCTTAAGATCATGAGTTCTGGCAAGCAAGACTTGAAACTGGCGTTGATAGTCTTCTACAGATCCAGTTTGCTTGAAGTTAGCAAGCTCTCCCAATGGAATATTGCTCATGGGCGGTCCGAACCGTATATGGCAACATTCCTTAAAGCGTGACCATTCTATTTCGGGTTCTTCTTCTTCAATCTGATCAAACCATAGTTGCGCCTCTCCTATTAAATGAAAGGCTGCTAACCCCGCCTTGTCTTCTTCAGCAATCCTTTGGTTTATAAAAAATCTGTCACAGCGTCTCAACCACCCTAACGGGTCTCCTGTTCCATCATAAGTGGGAAATTCCATCTTGGAATAGCGAGGAAGCATGCTTCCCCCCATATGTGAACTGTTTTTGTCTCCATGTCCACTATTTCTCTTTCCTGCGCCTCCTGAATTGGTTTTCCTTGGAGTCTGATTGGCTTCTTGAACAATGATGGCGAGGTTAGATATCTGCTCTTCTAGAGATGTCTGCCTGATCGCCATCTCCTCTTCTAGAGCTGTTTGTCTGATCGTCATCTGTTCCATGAAGTTCTTTATTGATGCTAAATCCCCGTCAGCCATGTCGGCTCGTGATACCAAATTGTTATGGTCCCTTGGTCTTGGATCGGTTAACACGGTCTTAGACGCGGGAGAACCTTTCTTTTGACCGGTCGTGAAGGCAGAAGCGGGCTCGTCCTAGACAGAGTCTCTTCTTGAATTCACAAGTTTACTTTTGATAATAATAATTGCTTGATTCTTATTCCAATTGTGAGTGCCTTTAAATAGGCTTACAATTAAACTAATAGAAATCCTAATTAAACTAAGATGATAACTAACTTATCCTAGTTTATTATCTTTTAAGTTTAAAAGATAATTATCCTATTTTAATATGATAACCTTACTGAATTTAAAACAAACTTCAAAAGATACTAATTGCTAACAACTTATCCTATTAATTAGGAAAAGATCATAATTTCTAACAACTTATTCTAACAAACTGAATTAGAGCTCTTCTTCCTTTGATACTGTTTTCCCACAAATGAGTCCATATCATTCTACTACACTACAATATATGATTTGTGAATTAGGATTCATAGTTGGGATAACAGTGGAGGGGAGATTGGAGTTCATGAAGAAGATGCTCAGAAAATGGAATAACATGTGAGAGAGAGAGAGGCGGTATAGTGATAGCTATGTGAAATTTTGCAAATGAGTCTGATTGATGGGTTTTAACCCAGCAGCAGCTGATTGATGTAATGATCATATTTGAGGAAACAGGTGGGTCAATCATCCACTTCTGTGTAAAGGAAACAGGTGGATTAATAATCCGCTTTTGTGTATAAAGGAGGGGGTAGCAGAGAGTTTTATGGAGTTGGTTGAGAACTTGAGATGAGTGGTAAAGATTGATGGCCAGGAAGCTAGCCATGGGCATTCATCAGAAAATAATTTTAGCCATGTTGGGAACTCAAAGGAAGTTGCCACAGAAGATAGTGAGAGGAGCAGGGGGAAGTGCATGACTGATGACGAATATAAAGAAAGGAGAAACAGAGAGTGGATTGCATTTTTGCTACAATGATATATTTGACCCGGGACAAGTATGTAAGAACAGAAAATTGAAGGTGATGCTGCTGGAAGAGGGGACTGCGGATTCAGGAGGAAGGGTTGTTGAAGATGAAGAGATCCAGCGGCGGCGATGAGTATTGATAAAGTTTTCTGTAATTGTTGTCGGGTTTATCCATGCTTATTCACCTAATATTTTAGGTGGAGGGAGCATTGATAGATATGCCTTTAGTTAGTTTTTGATTGTTAGTTAGTAAAGGTGTTATGAGGTGAGATCTATAAATTGGAATTAAGGCAGCAGAATCAGTAGGCAGCTACGAAGTTAATCAGTATTGAGAGTTGAGTAGCTCTCAAATTATCCTCTAGAAACAGTGTCCTTGCTTGTTTGAATGCCACTTTATTAACCTCACAAACCGAGATTCATGAGATTCATGAAATATTTTACTAAACAGAGATTCATGAGTGAAGAATAATTCAAAAGCTCTAAATTGATTGGTTATGAATGTGATTTTGAGATCCAATACAGTGGCAGCACTGGCAGGTATTTTTCAAACAAAATTGTCCATCTACATGGGTTCCCCTCATACATAATTTCGAAAGAGCTCAGATTTTCATGAGTCAATTTTGTAGTTAGCTTTTAAAGAAGGAAGGCACACAACTGAAGTTTAGTACAACTTACCATCAACAAATGCACAAACAAAAGTGCAAATCATTGTTTGAATATTTGTGTAATAAGCACAAGCTAGCTGTGTGCGACTGAATTCTGGTTCAATGCTGACTGCATTGCTAAAACCAAAATGACACCATTAAAGGCTGGTACGGGCATGCCTCCCCTTTAATATTGAAGGGACTGCTATTCCCTGTGAGGCTGGGGAAGTCAGCTGACAAAGCAAAGACGCGAGTTGTTGGCTGAATTAAGAGGTGATTTGCTCAAAGAGCAGTTGAGAGAACATGCTAATAAGTGCAGGGGAGAACAGAATAGCAAGTGAACGGCTGGGTTTTTCAACCTGCGGCCTTACAAAATTGATGCAACTAGCTTAGAAACTCAATGAAAAAATAAGTCTTCATTTTTATGGCCCTTATGAAGTTCTGAAGAGAGTTTGACAGGTTGCATGTGAGCTACAATTCCCTAATGATAGCAGAATCCATTCAGTGTTTCATGTCTCCTTGTTGAAGGAAACCCAAGGCCCGGATCAACGGGCCTAAATCTTTCCCCAATGCTACGAAATTAACATGAGTTGAAGCCTGTGAAGGTGTAACATATTATGTGATCATTATTTAGAACCAAAACTGAGACACTGATTGATGGCTGCTACAAGACATTTAGAACCAAAACTGCTACTAACAAAGAGTTATGTAATGTCCGATGTGTTTATTTACAATGTTATAATAGGAGGTCAGTGGTGGATGAGATAGGGAGTGGAGGTGATAAGGAGGTCAGGGGTTCAATTACCACCCACAACAAAAACTAACAATACTACTACTTGTTAACTACTAACATTGGCTGTTTCAAAAAAAAAAAATGTACAATGTTATAATTGATGGCTTGTTCACCGAAGGTAAGCTAGGTTATGCATATGACTTGTATTGTGACATGCTTCACGGTGGAATTTCACCTGACGTGATCACCTACAATAGCTTAATTGGGGAGTTCTGTTTTGTGAACTAGCATCCAGTTATTATGATTTGCTTTATTAGTTATTATTACCAAATTTAAGGTTAAATATTTACCGTGCACATGGTAAATTGTGCCTGTATAGTGTATACTATGATAAATATTTTTAACATTATTTTGTATTAAGTAAACTTTTGTGAATCAAGTCTATAAGTCTAGTTCCACTGATTTCAAAAGGTTATGTAACCTTTCAAGTTTGATAAGCTTGGTTGCAATAGGATAGTAGGGGAGCGAGTCAAAATGACACCAGATGGGAGAGAGAAGGCATCAGGAGTGGTCGTTGTTGTGGAAGAGTCATGGCTTCCTAAATAACAGAGGTTGAACTATTTATTGTATCTTCTGCCCTAGCCTAGTTTTGCTACCCTACTGGTTCAGAATTTGTGAAATAGTGCTCTTCAATAAATTTCTATTCAAATGTTTTTTGATCCAGTTTTTATCATTCATAAACAAAATTGTGTTTATAAATGGAGTATACTTCGTGAGACATTAAAAAATACTCCACCAAACCAACATGGTTAACATTTTCAAGCATAACAAGCGATGCCAGGAATGGTGACAGACTTACAGTGAATCGCATCAGTCAATGAAAATGCCGACATCAATTTTAATACAAATAAATCAAGGGGGTTTTGTATAGTACTGGACACTGGTACTTTCAAACCAAAGCACCAGATTTGACATCAACTCTTGGGATTGAAAATCCCATTTTTTATATCAAATTTAAAATAAAAACTGTTCAATATAAACATAGAATACCCAAATATATAAATCATAGATTCCTAGTAATCCTACATTCCTAATTTTTCACCATGCTAGCATTTTAAACATTGGCATACAAGTTTCTGCGTATGAAAATTCCGGTAAGCTCAAATGCAATAGGGACTTTCTTGATTTCCTTTTATAACAAACAAACAAGTTTTACATGATCACTAATTCATCCTACAGGCATAGCATAACAAAGACCAACCAATAAGTTTAAACAAACATTGGAACTTGGAAATGCTACCTCGGGTATTAGATAACAATCATGCAGGATGTGCTTCCTCGTCAACGTTGTTTTAATTTGTGGCGCCTTGTTGCCTCTCACCCAAAATGTGTTGCACACAATCATCTGAGCCAATCAATTCACTAGCCCTTCGATTGGTCACGCTCACGCCAAATTCACCACCAATCAAACACTTAGAACTCATTTGATTCTTTGGCATTGAAACCCAATCAATCAACTTCACAGCTTCCTTCAAATTCAAAACCCCTTTCCCAACCTTAATCCTTGCATCCCTGAAAGGAACCAAACACTTATCCTTCGCGAAACCAACACACTTCACCTTCGCTTCAGCGAAACACTCCTCCATCTCGCGCACCTCGCAAATCTCTCGTTCCTTCAAATCGGAGAGTTTGGGAGCCGATAGAGCCTTCCACCAAGGAGGCTTACACTTGCTGGAAGCGTTAATTGCACAACCAATCCTTGCCCCTTCCTCACATTGCTGAACGATTTTCCGCTCACAGGCTATGAATGAAGAAGCCCAAGCTTGTGAGTCTCTGAATGCTAAAACGTATGGACCCGCTGATGGATCGTCGGAAGGACTCGCCGGTAACGGACCTCGAAGTAAGGGAATTGGACGGTCGAATTTGATGACGGTTGATGAAGGTGAATAATCGTCTTCGAATTTTTTGTGTTCTTCCGATGTATCCATCGCCATTGTTAGGGTTTGATAGGTTTGGTTTAATTGATTGAAGAACACGAAAAACAAATCAGTGCATAGTAGAGATGGATGATTGAGAAAACTCAGCGTTTGGTCAAAACATTTTGTATTCTCGACTGTGATAACACCGTCGCAAGGTGGCTGCCGCCGCTGCTTTCGATAACTGAGTCGGAAGCGTAATCGTTTCCAAGGTATATTCCCTCGTTGTTTATTTGTTTGTTTTACAAAAAGCGCGCATATTATTTTTGCAGAAACATTTTTAAGGAGCAACAGTAAATAATCAAATTCTTTCAAAAAAACAAATACTAATAAATAATCAAATTACTTTCTCCAATTTTAAATATAGATTCTGAAATATTTTTCATTCAATTTGTTTGGCAAAATTAAACTACAAGCATTTTTTATATTACTTTTAATATTTTTACAGCTAATAAGCTAATTTATAGTTGATAATATAAAAAATTTCATAGACATTAATTATTCAAATATTCTTAGAGATGTTAATTTGTTCATGTGAGCGGAGACCCCACATTTTTATTTTATAAACGAGATTCCCATATTTTCTCATTTGATGGTGGAGATCCTCGCTTTTTCCCAAAACAAAAAGTTTAAGAATTGGAACGAGACCAAAGTAGGTTGATATTCATTGAAAATATAATATATAATTAAAATTTTAATAATTTCAACTTTAAACTTTCTATAAACCTTCGTTCAAACCTTTTTAGGGATCTTATATCAATGAGAGTGGAGATCCTCACTTATTGTTTCTTTGTACTGCAATAACAAACAAAAAAAGTTTGAGAATTGGAATGAGATAAAGTATTGATATTCACTAAAAAAATATGATGGAATTAATAATTATTTTTTGTTGACGGAGTTCCTATAGAGTCATGTAACAAAGACGAGAGGGAGAAAGATTCTCCCGGTAGTTTAGAATGAGAAACGGGAAGCATTTTTTACCCCAATATTAAAATTGTACATTGACTGATTAAATTTGAATTTCGACTGCGGAAGTTATTCATATTCTGTGTCCGTCAGACTTTCATTATAATTACCTTCAGCTGAAGAAATATATGAGAAACCTAAAATAAATTAATATAATTTTAATTTTTAAAAATCTATGGAGTCTTTTTTTATTAAAATTCCAAATTTCAAACTTTCCATAAACAATTGTTTAAACCTTTAATTTTTAGGAATGTTAATTTATCAATGTGAGTGGAGATTTACATATATTTTTATTTGACACTCACACATGAAGATTTTTTGGTGGAATAATGACAGGAAAAAGTTTGGGAATAACAAGTCAAACTATGTTAATATTCATTTAAAAATAGTATAGAATTTACAATTATTTTTTCTTGATGGAGTCCCAACAAAGCTCTAAGAGATTGAGACGAGAGAAAGAGAGAAAATCTCTTAGTGTTGTTAAACGGAGAGTACTTCCCACCTCACTGTGCTAGTGTGACATCTTTAAACATATATGGTAATATTATACTCAAATAAATTAAATTAAATCAATCTCATAAACAATTAAAAAAAATATAGACAACCATCTAAATGATATAAAATGGAAAAAAAAAACATAGACAACCTTCAAAAGAAAAAAGAACATAGTAAATAAATATTTTTGAAAAAAAAATGAAAATTACTTTGTGACAATAAACTTGGTGTAAATTTTTCAGAGTCGGCTGAAGATGATTTAGCACACAACCATCCTTCGGGGAATTTATCGCAATCAAAGAATCCTAGTATATTTTAATTGTATGGAAAACCACGCTCCAAAAAAATCTTAAAACCTTAAAGAATCATATCATATTTTACTTGAGAATGAAGTTTATATCATAATTATTTTATATTTCTAGGGTACCTATATAATCCCAAAGATGAGGATGAGAGAAATAATATACTAATAGTATAGAACGGGAAGCGAATAAATACATTAAATCATCTCAATTTTATCCTGTAACATTCTTAAATATATATCATGCAAAAATTATCTCAATTTTATCACAGAATTTTAAACCAAAATACATAAATAATATAAAAAAATAAAAATAATCACGTGCATAATATGTTTATGCACATGTTTATGCACAAGCTAACATACTAGTATATTATTGAATTAGATGTTAGGCCAACGTTAAATATGTATTGATGTTGGACCAACATAAAATCTTCTGACCATGACCATCAACATAACCATAGTCATCCTCATCATGATTATGGAGATAGGATTGTCTCCCGTTAAATTTTTTTACAGTTTAATCCTGACCGTTGTTTTATTTTTATCAACTTTAATTTTAATTTAAAAAGATAAAATGAAAGGTGGATGTATCAACTGGACACCCTCTAGTAATTTTTTCACGAGAGACAATCCACTTCCATGATTATGTGCTTGAACATTCCGAGCAACATTAACTACTTCCTTCTCTTCAATGATTTCAAGTGAAAACACTTAATCTCAACATTGAAGAAGTGGTAAGTTTGAATCATAGTTACATAATTTACTGCAATACCGGCAAACTGCAAATTGATTCGCGCGTACTGTACGCGGTACTTTTATGTATTAGTTTGTCATAATTCGTGAACCAAACCGCAGAAACACACGTACAAAATAATAAATTAATGATTTTAAAAATAGAAACTAAGAAGAAAAAAGTACAAATAAAAAAAATGAAGATACAAAACATAAAAATATGAAATAAATAAAATTTAGTAAAAGGAAATTTACGCATAAAAATAGGAATAAAAACCATGATAAAAAATAGTAACTAAATCTAACATATAACAATTTACTCCCTCTATCCCAGAATAATTGTCATTATTTGACTATGTGCACTATTCATATAAGCTACTTTGACCATATTGTTTTACTAACGTATATATACAAATATTAATATATGAGATCTTGTTAGATTTATCTCAATGAATACTATCAAAATATCAATTTTTCATAATTTTTAATAATACACAGCTAAAGACATTAATGATCAAAATTGCGCATCGAGAAGTGTGCAGTACTCAAATGCGACAAATATTTTGAGAATGAGAGTCAAAAATAAATAAAAAAAAGTTGTAAAAACTTAAAAAAAAAAAAAAATATAGAAGAACCTAATAAAATAAGAGGCGTGAAAAAAAATAATTAGGCCAACTTATATAAAAAAAATAAGGACTAAACTTAAGTGCATTTTTTAGATACTTTTCGTATGGTTCTTAACATAAAATTTATATTTTGTGGATATAACAAACTTTGAGAAAATCATGAATCTGAGGAAATCATAGTTTCTATGTTAAGAACCATGCAAAAAACATCTAAAGAAATGCATTTAAATTTTATCCAAAAAAGTATATCATGTGTACAATAAAAGATTAAAAACAAAGAAACAGAAATAAAAATGCAATATACAATTTTTTATGCTAATATAATGACGAACTTAAATATCAAATAAAAATCAATTTGTTTTATAAACTCGCTACTCTGATGATGTTAATATTTTCTATCGTATAATTTGTTTTTGTTTTAACTAAATAAGTTTTCTAATTCATATCTTATCGATTAATATATTAGAACATACCACGAACCGAAATAGCGTATCGAATATGTATACCCCCTGCATACCGAGTACCCGAACTCATACCAGACACCAAAGTGAATTGCGAACAAGGCGACTATGGTTTGAATTCAACAAATTCAGCCTCAAACAACACCTAGGAGCAGCTAGATTTTGAACATCCTTCACTTCAATGTTGAAACTTATTTCTTTTCGATTACATCAGGTTTCCTGGAAGGAAAAAAAATACAATTAATACTCAATATTGAAGAAGTGGTAAGTTTGAATTCAACAAATTCATCCTCAAACACCTGAGAGCGGCTAGATTCTTAACATCCTTCACTTCAATGATTGAAACTTCTTTCTCTTCGATTACAACAGGTTTTTTGGAAGAAGAAAAAACACAAATTAATACACACATTGAAGAAGTGGTAAGTTTGAATTCAACAAATTGATCCTCAAACACAGATTCATCCTCAAACACCTGAGATCAGCTAGATCTTGAACATCATTCACTTCAATGATTAGAATTTCTTTCTCTTCGATCAGAACATGTATCATAGAAGAAAAAATAAAGAAAACACAAATTAATACACGATATTGAAGAAGTGGTAAGTTTGGATTCCACAAATTCATCCTCAAACACCTGAGAGCAGCTAGATCTTAAACATCTTTCACTTCAATGGTTGGAACTTCTTTCTCTTCGATTGCGTCATGTTTCCTGAAAATAAAACAGAATCAAAATCGAACCCACAACACATATTCAAGACATAAGCAAACCCCTCAACACTTTCCATGAAAACACCTTCACTCGTCATGGGATTTTTAAATTCCATATTTGCATTCAATCTCCCGAAACTTTATACTCTTCATTATCTACTAATGTCTCCATAGCATACCGATATGCTAATTTTACCGTATATGTTCATTTTTTATTAAACTTCCAGGTCGGCCTATCCTCTTCTTCTCCTTGCAAAAACGTGAGCTTGGTATTTAATTTTATTAAATGGTTAATTGATTATTTATTTTTTTAATAATGAAGAGAGCAAATGCCCAAAAATTTATTTAACCTAAAATATACGTATTTTGCTTTAAAAAAAGAAAAAGAGAAGGGTGTGTATATTAGAAACAATTGGATCTGCAAATAAAAACCATATTTGGGCCAGCTTGGATGACCCAAATGCGTTTAACAGCGTCCTCGTGCATCTCTATCTCCCAAACCGAACATCAACTTCCTTCCTCCGTTTTGTTCTCAGTGTTCAGTGAAACAGAGCTGTTGCCTCCGTTCACGGTGCTCTCTCTCTCTCTCTCTCTCTGTGTTGAAGCTCAATTAGTACCAGCGTGTAATTCTTTGTCGAAATTTGTCAAGAGTTTTTCAATCGCTACTCCAGTTAATAAATTATTGCCCAATTAGCATATTGTCCGGTAGTTATATCGTCCTTTTCTCGATTCTAAATGTAGTTTTCGGTGAATACTTCGATTTAGATTTTGAGATGAATCTGTGTCTAATCAATCATACATTGAATGAAATAGATACTTAGGGTTTAGGCCGTTCAAAAAAAAAAAACTTAGGGTTTAGGGTTTTGTTGCATTGCATATGTGATAAAACGATCTTGTGAAACTTCACTAGTTCCGCGTATCACAATGTCATGGTTTAATTGATTAGTAATTGGAATTTTATACTTCGTGTGTGCTTGCTTTTTTGTTTACATCAAATTTGTTTCAAACATAAAACTTGCGGAGGATGTATCGTTGTGTGTGATGCGCAACAATTAACTAACTATGGCTCTTTGTTTTAATAGATTAATTAACACTGGCGTGAAATGCTCTTTGTGATACACAGCTTTGAACATTGCTGCTGATTCGTGGTTTTTTTCTCCTTTCTAATTTGTCTCCGAAGCACCTAATTGTCAAGAAGATGAGTTTGGAAAAGAATCCGTGTGTATTTTTCGATGTATCAATTGATGGGGATCCCGTGGAAAGAATCGTTATTGAGGTAATTGATAATTTTGCAGAACTTTTTTTATTTTTTTATAGTTATTTGCTTGGAAGGATAGTTGAAGTTTGCATCAGTCTCACAAGTTGGTTTGACTGTACTCTTTTGAAACCGTGCAGCTTTTTTCTAGCGTAGTTCCTAAGACAGCTGAGAATTTTCGGGCCCTATGTACAGGTATCTTTAAATTGTGTATATAATTGTCTTTCACCTTCATTCTTATTTTATTTAATATTATTGTTTGTTGATTGGAGAACACATTTTTTAACCAATGACATCTTGTTCAAAAGTAGGGTAAACACTAGTTAGTTTGGGGTTGAAAGTTATCTGCCTAATTATGGATCACTTCCCCTGCTAAATGAAACTTAGGTTCAATGCTGGTCTTAGTCTTTTTAAATTCACACAACATCGCACATTTTAAGCGTTGTCTGTAGAAAGCATGTTAGGAACCTAAATCCAAATGAAAGATGTACTGTATTATTGATTGAAAGATAAGGAAAAGTATTACAATAGGATATCTCATGTTACCCTAAAAGCAATGCTCCTCAGAGGAATTTGGAATTCTCTCTGCCCAAGCTCAAATATGAAAACCACAAGCAAAGACTAACCGTCGTTCTATTCCTTCTCACACACCTCACGTGTATTTTCTCCCACTCTCTCTAACTAACTTGCCAGCTCAGCTCTTACTTCACTATTTGGCCCTTTCTCTCCATGGGTTCTATGAAAACATGGGGCAAAAGAGCTGTTAGAAATAATATAAAACCATTGATGTGCCAAATCCTAACAGCTTAAGCTTTTGGGATAATTGGTTATTTGACATGGTATCAGAGCCTCTATGGCTAAGTGGTCTAGAGTTCGATTCCCGCTCCCCTCACTTTCTAATTAAAAGTGGAATTTAAGCATATGGTAGGTGGGCCTATGCATTATCCACGGTTCAAGCCCAAGTGGGCTCTTGCGTGAGGGGGCGTGTTAGAAATAATATAAAACCATTGATGTGCCAAATCCTAACAACTTAAGCTTTTGGGATAATTGGTTATTTGACAAGAGCCATAAAAAATTTACATTCTTTATGAATAATTTCTTCATTGAATTTATTCCTCCTGACATCTTTGTCATGTTGAATGCGAGTTTCACAAATTTTGTGTCCATAAGTTCTTTTTAATTCACCTATAACAGCCCAGTTAACTGTTTACATGTACAATTGACATGTACAAATTCTAGCCTAAAAGTGTTGGTTAAATATTGTATATTCTATACAGAATTTAACTTTGCTTTAGATGTCACTTTTGTTTCTTTCATCTTCCTCCACTTTGCCTTTTTCTGTAATTGTGTTGTTTTCTGGTTTTAGGTGAGAAGGGGATTGGAGAAGCAACCGGGAAACCTTTGCATTATAAAGGAACATGTTTTCATCGTATAATTAAAGGTTTTATGGCTCAAGTAAGTTGCCTTTTGTGGTTATTCTATACATGATTGTCATAAGATGGCTATGTTGGAGGAAGTGTGTCATCTTGTGTGTCAATACTGTGTTGCACACTTGAAATAAAAAATTCTGTATATAAACTTGTGCAGTCTCGACAGAACTTTGTTGTTTTCTTTTACTTTATTCCTGTCAAAAATATTTTGTATTTTATGGTTTTATTCTTTAAGCATTTGATAATACCAATTTTTGTTCTTATGTTCTGACAGGGTGGTGATTTTTCAAGGGGCAATGGTATGTTCTTATTTCCATATTTGTCTGTTGTTTACCAAATTTAATATGCAGATTCCCCTTTTGAGTTCTACTTTACCATGAATCGTAAAGAACATTTTTATGGTTGACAGGCACTGGTGGAGAAAGTATATATGGAGGAAAGTTTACAGGTAAGTTTATCTCTTATGAAATATTCGACATTTGAGAAATAAAAGATGATAGTTTTCTTATGCATGGTTAATTAATTTTATGATGAATCATTTGACTAAACCCACAAGTACTCCATCCTTGCAGATGAAAATTTCAAACTAAAACATGATGGACCTGGTGTCCTTTCTATGGCTAATAGTGGTCCTAACACCAATGGATCTCAGTTTTTTATTATATTCAAGCGTCAGCCTCATCTTGATGGGTATGTAAGCTTTGCATGTTTCTTTTCAAGCTTGATGTACTTAAATCGTATTGCACACCATTTTGACCGTTTGATCTTCATTTCTTGTCTTGTTGATGTCCCCTAAGATTTTCAATTTGGCATTTTATCATTTGTTTGTTGCCTCTGTTATTGTCCATGCTGACTGGATTTTAGTATTTACATTTTCATTTACTCTATAAGTTGAGTTTTTTTATTTTTTATCATGATCCCCATTTTTTGAGAGGTTTGATATTTTACTTCACTTGATGTTGCAGGAAACATGTTGTTTTTGGAAAAGTTACCAAGGGAATAGATATTCTGAAGAAAATGGAGCAGTTGGGAACAGCGGATGGGAAACCTACCCAGCCAATTAAAATTGTTGATTGTGGTGAAGTTTCTAAAGCAAAAACTCAGCATACTGTTGAGAAGGAGAAAGGTACTTGTGATAGGGATATATATTTATGCATTATATTATGAACATTGCCATTTAAAAGTTCTACCGGTTGTAATTGTTTGTATTATATGAATTATTTCTCATTTCAGGGAAAAGTAGAAAGTCAGCAAAATCCTTAACTTCTGATGATAGTTCTGATGCTGGCAAAAAGTTAAGTAGAAAAAGAAAAACATCTTCCAAAGACAGGAGGAAGAGAAGGAGGAAATATTCATCATCTGATAGTGACAGTGACAGTTATTCCTCAGATTCTGAATCAGGCTCACCTTATTCTGATTCAAGTTCTTCTAGCTATGGGAAACACCAGAAGAGGAAGAGAAGTAAACGCAGACATGGGAAGAAGAGAAGTATTGGACGGAAGCAGAGAAGAAGCAAGCACAGTCGTAGAAGATCAAAACACAAGTCCAAAAGGTTTGATTATAGCCAACCTTTATTGGGGAACCATGATTTTTTTTGTTCTATAGTATACCTCCCTCAGTTACAATTTGCTTGGTCTCTGTTTTGAATTAATTTGCTTTTGTATTTTCAGGAGTTCTGAAGGTTCGAGTGATACAGAAAGTGACAGTTCTAGTGCTAGTGACAGTAGTTCTGGTGATAAGAAAGCTGATCGTCATGTCTCTGGTCGTAAAAAACAAGCTGACAACAAAACTAAAAAAAACCTAGGTATTTATCTAATTCTTACAACATGTGCCGCATCTACTCACCTCCCCCATTTTCCCCACACATAGGGGTAGCTCAAGGATATTATGAGTACTGTTATGTTGATATTTCTGTCTAAGTAAATAGCCGCCCATGCTACAGGCACAGAAAAGCAATCTTCTAGCCTTCTCTTACAAAGTCCAACTAGTCCAGAACTAGAGGTGGATCCCAAGGTTAGAACGACTGTGGAAAAGCAATCACACGAACTAGAGGTGGATCCCAAGGTTAGAACGACTGTGGAAAAGCAATCACACGAAGAAGGTGAATTGTCTCCAGAAAATGGTGAATTTCTGAATAACGGGCATGATACTCAAGCTGAATTTATTAAACCTGCTGATCAACGGGCTTATTCAGATGATTCAAATCACAATAGGTATCACCTCTTATTCTCCCTTAGCATCTAATTATCATTCATCTTATGATGTGAATTTTGCTTTGATTTAAATGTCAAGTTGGTCAACTCCATCATGGACTTGAATATGCCAAGTTTACCTGATATCTCATTTAACAGAGATACGAGTCCCGGGAGAAGTCCTGCTAGGAGTCCTACCAAGAGTTCTAGAGAGCTGAACCAAGGACGTGCTCTATTGGCTAGTCCTGACCATAAAGCATCTGAACCTGCTGCCTCCAAACATGGCCGGGGAATTTCAAAAAGCCCTTCGCCAAATGGTAAGCGCGTTAAAAAAGGACGAGGCTTTACTGAGCGGTTTGCCTTTGTACGCAGATACCGTACTCCATCTCCAGAGAAGTCTCCTCGTTCATATCGTTATGGGGATAGAAATATTAGAAGGGACTTTGATAGGTATGTCTCTTTGTATACACCGTTTTGTTAAACTGGATTTCTTGAAAAGTTGTTGGAGTTGACTTGTAATATTTGTATTTGAAGAAATACAAGCCACAGAAGTTATTCTGAGCGCTCGCCACCACGACGTTTTCGCAGCCCACCAAGGGGCAGCCGTCCCAGGTTCCTTCTCCCTTAATTTACATCATCCTTCCATGCAAAAATTGAGCACTTATAATAATAACAATACTATTATATAACTGGACATTTACATTAGTCTATGGACATGCTGTGGTAGGACAAATGCTTCATATTAATTTTTATGTGTTCATTGTAACCTTTGTCCTTTTGTCTCACTTTATCATGTAATGTATTACATGTGATACGAATAATGTATATATCAAATCCAAACCTTGTGCATTATGCACATTTGCGTTTCTTTCTAAGAGTTGTCTAGTAAGAAAAAATGAAAATGTAATTTACATATTCATGAACTTAATTTCATATGCTTATTTGTTTAGATACCAAAGCAGAAGAAGTCGGAGCAGAAGTATCTCCCGCAGTCCAGTACGCGGCCGTTATAGAGACAATGGCCGTGGCCGGAGTCCAATACGCAGTGTTAGCCCAGAAGAAAGACGACCTCTCATAAGTGACAGATTAAAATCCCGACTTGGTGCGCGAGGTAGTCAACAATCTCCGGAGAGAGCGAGGTCAAAGTCAAATTCGAGAAGCAAGGGCTCTTCTCGTTCCAGATCCCCTGACGGTATACCCCCAAGGCGCTATGATAAAAGGACTTCCGTAGCTCGTAGCAGGTCCAGATCAAGCTCATCTGGACACAAGGGTTTGGTTTCCTATGGAGATGCTAGTCCCGATTCAGGGGCTAGGTAGGTATTATGCTGGGACAGAAGGGTTTGGTTTCTTATGGAGCAGCTCTCAAGTCCAATCTGGAGCTGAAATTTCTTAACATTCTATAGCAACCCTCGGCCAAAGACCCCGGAGTTATGTGGGAAGCTGTGTGGGGCGCTGCTTGGCTGCTTACATATTCTGGTGTCTTTAGCGGACTCTGATGTTGAGCCTGAGGTCAAGAGGCAGTTGAAGTATTGTCCGTTGGCTTAAAAACAAGCCTTTGTTGGTTGAAGAAAAGTTTTTGGTGCCAAAACTTGAATTGATATTTATTGACTTCAACTGTCACGTTTGTGTTTATTATTTTTTAATTTTGTTGACAGTGTTTAGTAATCCTTTCTAAGAGTATGACCAACTATTAGGTTGGTTTGGCTTCTCCTTATCTTTGTGATTCCAATTAAACAAACCAAAATAACTTCACATCTTTTTTTTTTTTGACAATCCAAAAAAATAACTTCACATCTATTCATTCATTCTTGCAACATTCAAAATAAATTATTCGTATAAACATAATTGTCTTTTTTGCCTATACATTTTTTTATATGTAGGATACGAAATCTAGAGTGTTGGAAAAGTTTATATGGAGTATATTAGGTGTCCATTTTGATTTTTTTTTTTTTTTTTTCTTTCCCACCCAAGCCTCTCCTCTTCCTACGAACCTATTACATTATTAATCATCTCCAATATACTTAGCACTTAGAGATTCATGTGACATAAAACTGATACTGCAACCTTGGCCAAGCCTTGATGTGATATTCTCATCTTCAATAAGGCTATAGCTAATTTTGAAATCCTTTATAAAGTATTTGGTAATATACAGGAAAATAATAACTTATATTTAGTCAAAAAAATAAAAACTTAGCGATAACAACACATATCTAACTCAAATGTTCATTAATGTTATAAAATTGAAAAGGCAAAATTACACGTATGGCCTTTTATCTTATTTTTTTTTGTAACAATTTGGTACTTTATCTTTTATTTGTAACATTTTGGTCCTTTGTTTTATATATTTGTAACTCTTTAGTCCTTTATCTTTTATTTGTAACATTTTAGTCTTTATCTTTTATAACATTCACATATAAACCTTTTTTTTTTCATATTTTTTTATTAAAAAAATGTTGAATTTTATTTGTTAAAATACTTTTTTATTAAAATTAAATAAGACTCATGATTTTGATGAATATGTTCATCATCTTTATCAATTCTTTCATATTTTTACGTTTTTAAAGGATCAAAATGTTACAAATAAAAGATAAAGGATCAGAACGTTACAAAAAAATAAGATAAATGACCATAATGTTACAAATGAAAGATAAATGACTAAAGTGTTACAAAAAAATAAGATAAAGGACCAAACGTGTAATTTTTCCAATTGAAAATTTATATTATCATATAAAATATTCAAATATCATAAAAAAATATAAAAAACATTCATATGAAATCTTAAATATTTTTTTTAAGCAAATCTTTAAAATTTTAAAAGATTTTTTTTTTTTTTTTAAGAAAATCTGATGGCCCGGCCCATACAAACTATATATATATATGATTGCGGGTCTCATAGTATTTGTATAAATCCCAAACTAACCAACAATTGGAAGCTGGTGCGATCGATCAATAGAGATTAGGTAACTTTAATTTTTTGCTTAATCTTTTTTATCATAAATTTGTGATTTCTTGTGGATTTGTTGTGCTTAATCGTTTTCTACCATGAAGTTGTGATCTATTGTGGATTTGTTGTGCTTAATTGTTGCTGTTTAATCGTTTTCTATTTTGAATTTGTGATTGATCATTGGTCGATTGTTTCCTCTCAAGAATGTGTGATTTCTTTTTGTGTTTAATTTGCTTACTTGTTTTCTATCACTAAAATTTGTGATTTCTTGCATATTTATCCTGAATCGAACATTCTCAGACAACCTTTGTTGTTTTGTAATTTTCTGCTTAACGTGTTTATTTATTTTGTTGTGCATTTGTTGATAGAATAGAACTATGGATAGGAAATTGCTTAGTGGTATTCTATCTGCGACTAGCGAGGCTATTGAAGTCGGAGCAAAACATTCGAATCAAAAGGAAGAGGAAGGTATCAATTCGTCTTTTATGAAAGTTGAAGCTGATGAAGACAGTGCTAGTGAGGAGTCTGGAAAGTCTCAGGCTCTAGTGTTGGCAGTAAAGAATTACAATCCGTTTAAAATTGATGCTGACCTTGCTCCTGTTCTAAAAGCTAGAACTCCGGATGGCTTTGCTACTAGAGTTAATAAAAGACGTAGCGAAGGAACAATTGTTGCTGAGGAGTTGGAGAATGATGTTGATGAAATTAATGCAAAGATTAGAGCAAATAATAAAGCATTTCTACGTAGGGTTATTAGGAATGCTATGCAACATGTTGCACCTTTTCTTGTTGAAAACTTAGGGGTGCAAGTGCAGATAAAGAATTATAGTGAAGATGTGGGTGAGATTAATGCAGATGAGGAAGCATTTGCCACTAGTATTGCCAAGAAGGTTATGGAAGATCTTGCACCTTATCTTGCTGAGCGAAGAAGGAGAAGAAGAAGAGTAATTTGATGATTAATTTTTAGGGATTAATATTATAATAAGGTTGTTTTAGTTTTTGTTACTATGTGCAGAACAATAACATATATGTGTGCAATTTTATGTTATGTTGAGTTTGGTGGACATGTTTTTATTACCATACCATTGCGTTTCCAAACACACATTGAGTTTTAGAATATTGATGTGCTCCTTAGATGCGCTTTTACCAAGGTTAACATTTTGTCTTGAGAAAACTGTGATTTGAAAAAGGAGAATTGGGTCAAGAGTTCTCAAAAGGAAGATATTTAGATAGAATCTACCTTGTCACCTTGCACGAACCATTTTACTGATTAAAAATCTAATGCAATGGTTTTTGTTTAAGTATTCTATTTGGGGGTGGTATAATCAAGTTTGAAGCAAATACTCTAATAATAATATTATTATAGATAAATGAAAATAGATGAGATTGTAATTCATGAGATGTAACAAAAAAGCATTCATGACATTGCAGAGCTAGTTCAGTCTTCAACTTTTCATGAATCACTCTTTCAAATTTACAAATCAACATTTTCCGGTCATTTTTTGGCACAGTGAGGTAGCAGTACTACAAAAAAAAATATACTTTGAAAAAATATCAAATTTCTAAGAACTCGGCAGTTGTGGCTCCTGTAAAAAAAATAAAAATTACTTTGAATAAATAACAAATGGAAGAGAGCTTGATTGGCGTAAATGTAGTTCGCGATTTAAATCAACAAGGTAGTCCTCGTTTACTCATGGGTGGAACAATAGAGGAAATTGACGATAACCGAGTTATTAATGCAAAGATGTCTAGTTTTCTAGATAACACAGGCTTGTTATCTGTAAATAATAATAATGTTGATGCACCTGATACTTCTAAAGAAAAAGGTGATGCAGCGCTGACTGTTGAGGGATTTGATCTGCTTGCTTCCTTCATTTGGGAATCACATGAAACCTGGATATGAGAAGAGTGAAAATTCTGGTTGCATTAATACCAAGGGGGGAGCAAGAGTGACTTGAAAATTGGTTTAGATGGCTGCAAGGATGTATCCGGTGTTGCTAATGTTCAAGTGACAGTAATGCCAACTTCTAAAGAAAATGTGATCCAATCTATGATTTCTAAACCCTCTGTATCCCAACTTTTGGGGTTGATCGTCCTCAGTCATGGTGCCTGCCAAGGTTTTAAATAGCGGTCGCGGTCGCGTTAAGGATTTCGCAATTTCGGCTATTACGGCTGTCGCGTTACGAATTACGATCGTCGCGGTGTGAGTTGATCACAATATCGCACAAATCTTATTAAAATTATTATACTATAATGGAAAATGCTATTTAGCAAGAATTTTTTGATGCAAGAAAGAGAAGAATAAATCCTCACCCTTGATTACATCCATAACCACCCATGTTTTCCACTAAAAAAGAAGATTAAATACCATCATCCTTTAAGATTTTGCCATGTATTAATTCTTGTATTTCTTGTGTAAAAATTTCATGCTAAATAGCAATGCTCTACTATAATATATGTATAACAACTTAAATGTGAGATAAATGTATAGTTTCAAACTAGAAGAAAGATACCACTTTATAATTTATGTTCATATTTGTACTCAAAATGTGATTTTTATTCATTTTTATTGGAAAAAATGGAAGTCTATATCTATTAGCATTTTGTCGCGGCCATATTGCGTTTCGTTGTGGCCGTATCGGTGTTTCGTCGCGGCCGTATCTGCGTTTCGGCGTGATTTTATTTCACCATGTAAAAACGGTAACGGTAGGCACCAAAACCTTTTTGTCGTGGCCTTTTTCGCGGTAACGGACCTTGATTTAAAACCTTGGTGCTTGAATAGGTTTATCGTAGAATGCTCTCAATTAATTTGTCCTTGACTGGCTGTATGTTGTATTATCACACGGCACAAGATATGGTGCATAAGCCAATACATCAGATTGCTTATTGCACCCCCAGACTTTGCACTAGAAATCTAGGGGGTGCGCTAAGCAATCTGGGAGGTGCACTAAGTAATTTTCATTATTTATACATTGTGCATAAAAAAAAGCTTATGCACGATAACCACTTCCTTGTAATTGTCTTTAAAGGTCTTTCTATTGAATTCCTTACACGATTAGTGTGTTGTGAGTGTATCCGATAGCTATATCAAGTGAAAATATGAACAAGGCAATGAATATTAGTGACAGCTTAAGAGCATATCTTAGGCATGACAATAAAACTCATTCCCGCAGTTACCCGCCCGTACCATTCCCATTTTAACAGGGAAAATCTGATTGATTGATTTATGTTCGAGTTTTCTCCGATTTTAAAAGATGGGGATGAGGCGGTTAATGGGCACATTGACACCCACTCCGAACCCGCCTCGTTTATATAAACATCATATTTTTCTTTTTAAAATTAAATTATGTAGAAAAAAAATATTATATATGTACAAAAAACTCTTAAATTACATTCATACGTATATTTTTATTTTAAATCGAGTATTAAATAAATTGTTTCCCCTATTATTATTTTTATTTAATAAAACCTTATTATTGAAACAAAATAATTCTCAATTTTTAAATATTTTTTAATTAAAAGATATAAAAATACAACACGAGTTCATGTGGAGAGAAGCGACACGGGGATACCAGAAACTCATTAGGGATATCCGAAATCCGTCGGGTATGAGTTTGGGGTTCTACATTTCTTTCCCGCTTAAAATGAGGATGGGATGGGGTTACCCGAATTTTATGGGTTTGGGTTTTGGGAGAGCAAAATCCGCCCCCGACCCATTGCCATACCTAGCATATCCGTATTGATTAAAAATAAATTAAATAAATTTTGCAGAGGCAATCTAAAAAAATAAAATTATAGAGGGGTAACGCTATAAGCTCATCAACTATAAATTAGTTTATCATCTACCAGATATCTCTACCAAACAGAGTCGATGTCTCTGTTTGGTAAAAAATAACGGATAGCTGATAACCTAGCTGATAGAGGATAACTTATAAGGTAGCTTTTAACTTATAACGAATACACGATATGATTGAATTTGTAGTGTTTGGTAAATTAGCGGTTGAACTAGCTTATAAGTATAAAATTACATATAAAAAATATGTTTAATTAAATTTTATTTTTTTTCAAATAAGATGATAGAGGTAAAATTGGAAGAAAATATAATAAGCTATAAGCTACTTGAAATAACATTTGAAAAATAAGCTATAAGGTTTTTTTTTAAAAACGGTTATCAGACAAAGTTTTTAGCTAAAAACTATAAGCTGACTTATTTGGCTTACCAAACAGAGCCTATAGCTTATTTTCAGACGCTATTTGAACTTATAATATATTGTTTTTTCTTACACTTTTACCTTTATTATTTTAACTAAAACTCAATTTTATCCTTTATAATTTATTTTCATTTCAAATAAAATACATACACATATATATATATATATATATATATATATATATATATATATATATATATATGTGTGTGTGTATATCTAATCTGAAATCGTTTTAGATCACAATTTTACTATAAAATAATTGTACCTTTGATTTAACTCAAAATCGCTATTAAAAAAACGTAAAATCTATAATTTTTACAATATAAATTGCTATGTTAACAATCTTGTTAGAACATTGGCTGACCTCAATGTAGAACATTTATTTTTTGGTAAGATGTAGAACATTTATTTATTTAAAAACAAGTATTAGGTTTCTATTTACTTTTTATTTATAGATATTAGATAATAATAAGTGTTTTGTTTATGAGAAAATAAGTATTTTTAAAGCAAGATAATTTTTTTATATACCATTTTTTTTAAATAAACAAAGTAGCACTAAGAAAAAGATGAGAAGACAAAAAAACACCGCCCAAATGACTATTGTTATGTTTACACTTCCCATGTTGCATTCACACGTTCTTGGGAACCAGGAGGTGCATCGGAAACGATCACTTTCTAGTTTCTACCTATACACACTGAATATCTAAAGACTAAGGGGGATGTATTGGATTGAGATTTCAGTGGATTTTAAAAGACTTTTTTATGTTAAAAAATTCTATTGGTATTCAATCAAGACTTTTATAGAATCAAATCAAATCTTCTGGTATTCAATCAAGACAATTAAGATTTTTTTTTCAGGGCAATGAAATCCGTTGTTATTCGATTGAGATTTCACAGCATTTATAAAATGTCACTTGGTATTCAAAAATCAACAGATTTTAGGGGATTCTTTTGTGCATTGGATTTCGTGAGACTTTTTAGTTAAAAATACACTTGAGAGACTTTTCTAACAATCTCACCAAAAACCTTGAGACTTTTTCAAACTCTCCAAGACTTTTTATTTTGCTTTCATAGTTCTTCATCACTGTACCAGAGTTTTTCTTCTTTTCTTTCTGCACTTGCTTATCAAATATGGTTTTTGCAAGTTTTCTTTTTGAACAAAATTCTGCAACTTTTTTATTGGATTCAACACTTTCGTTATTCCTTGTGTTATTCATGCCGTCGGTTTAACAATCAAAGATTACAGTTTTTTATACATACAACAACAATATATTACTCAAGGAAACGGTAATCAGTGATTCACTTGATCCATCTATTGTTTCATCTTCTTTGTTTCTGTTCTGGACTGGGCCTAGAGCTGGCCCAATCCCTATGCTCGACATAACAAAGGGCATAGCTCTCCTCGTAACGAGCTCACAGCTATGCTCAAACCTAAGGAACTCGCGATTCTCCTCGTGATATTAAGCTTTTAGGTCTCCTCGACATAAGGAGCTCGCGGCTCCTCCTCAGCACGTAACGGGCTTCCTGCTCGCTATCAACGCTTATCACAATAAACACGTGCTCCTATTTACTAGGACACGATATGATCAAGGGAACAAACTTCCCGCACGATGAGGACACCTCATCACCAGGATAAGGGCTAAATGCCGGTTCCTTGGTCCAACAACGGACAAGTCCTGGCAATCTCCCCTATTGGGCCGCAAAGCACAGCCCATTAGGGAGACCTTGGCTCAGCGCTGGGGGTCTATAAATATCCTCCTTCACTGGAGGATCAGGTATTCAATTTCTCATTCTATACTCTCACTCTCTTTTGTACTTGTGCCCTTTCTGACTTAAGCATCGGAGCGCATGCAGGTACAACCCCCCCCTCCGTTGGTGATTGCTGCTTTCTGCTCTCCTCAACCGTTCAATTCAACCAGGATTCATCAAGTGAAGGATTTGCTGGCCCAGAACCTTTCTGATCAACAGGTTAGATCAGTGGTGCCGTCTGTGGGAACCTGGTTTCCCCTTCTTTGAAAAATCAAAAGTTCAAAACCGATTGTTCTCTTTCTCCACAAATTCTTTCCAATGGCCAGTACGTCTAACACTCAGAACAACAATGGCGACGATCAAATCAATGATCGCATCGACTTCGTCCCACCAAGAACCTCCCCTGAGGAATACAACACCGTCCTCAGCCCTGTGCAGCAACCAATCCCAGAATCTGACGCCAGAGATGGGCAAGAAACCACCTTGTCATCAGAGGACGATGACGACATGCAAATACTGACGGCGCGCCAACCAGGGAAGTGCCCGTCAAACACGCAGGAAATCACGGTAGTCAGCGCACAACCCGCTGACCAACAAACTGACTTCCAACGAATCCTCGCCCTCCTCGAGGACACCAACAGAATGGTCGCGCATCAAAATCTGCGGATTGAGGCACTCGAACAACAACGCCCCCTGCGGGCAGCCAACTCTCCCCCGCGGAGACAACATCTGCCTGAATCCCCTCCTCGACAGGAAACAGCCAAACAACGGCGTCCTGCCCTCGAGAGAATTCAGCCCCCGAGCAACAAGAGGGGTCGAACTCCACCTCCCCGCGAGGATAGAGTCTCCCCTGCCACCAAAAAGGGGAAAGGGGTCGAGCAACCTCACCATTCCCCCCAAGGGCTGCGAATGATGGCCAGGCGGGGAGGCACCTCTAGTCGTCCGACCCGCAACGACCATGAGTACCGGAGTCCCACACCGGTTCGACGACACGATGATGATGGCCTCGAAATCTCCCCAACTGGGAGCGAAGAGGAGCATAGCATCTGTGCTCTCTCACGAGAAATCATGAGAGCACCCATCCCAGCAGCTTTGGAGAGGCTCCTCAACCTCCCCTCTTACGATGGTTTGACTGATCCAGACGACCACGTCAACAACTTCAACACTATTTTGAACTTCCGCAACACTAGTGGAGCTATCAGGTGCAGGCTCTTCCCCACCACACTAAGAAAGGGAGCCCTAACCTGGTATACCAGTCTTCCTCCTCGGTCCGTGTTCTCCTGGCAGGATTTCATGGACCAATTCAAACAAAATTTTACCGCGTCTCGGAAACAGCCGAAGACAGTTGCCACCTTGGAGGCCATAATCCAAGGCCCAAAAGAAACCCTCCGAGCATACATCGAGAGGTTCAACAGAGAAGCCGTTCAGGTCGAAGAGCCTGACGACATGAAGAGATACTTACTGGTGCGCGGACTCCGCCCCCGTACCGACTTCGCCAAAGCAGTAGGAATTGAAAAACCTAGGACTTTGGCTCAGCTCCTCGCGAAAGCAGAGTCGTATATACAATACGAGGAGCAGGAGATAGCCGACGCTCTCCGACAGGGGCGAAGCGAGGAAGCTCCCCCTAAGCAGGACGCAAATAGAGCCCCTCGTGACCCCGGGCACAGAGACGGGCACAGAGATGGGTGGAGAGAAGGGAACCGGGATGGAGGCAGGAGGAGAGGTGAAAGACCCCGAGGACCACCTAGTCTGTTCATAGTTTACACTCCGCTCAATACCTCACGCGAGCACATCCTCCTTGAATGTTACGATGTCGAGTTCAAGGAGGGGCAGATCAAATTCCCCAAGCCCGGACTGGCTAAACCCGGGCAGGACAAGTCCAAGTGGTGCAGATACCACAGGTCCCACGGGCATGTCACTGAGGACTGCATCCACTTAAAGGATGCCATTGAAACACTCATCCGTCAGGGACGTCTTGGAAGGTTCAAAGCCGAAGAGAGTCCCAAGAAAGCCCCTCGACAGACTGCAAATGTCGAGGAAGAGTATCACCCCGCATCTTCAAGCGGGTTAGAAAGAAAGGTCGTCCTCTCCGTGCAATGACCTGAAGATTACTACGTCCCCGACGACGTCGAGGACGACCACACTTATCCCACATTTTCCAAGTGGGAAAATTTTGCTGAGACAATGGTCATATCCGCTGGTGGCTATACGCAGAAGACCATCGGATCAGTAAAAAGAAAGTTTGAGGAGCTCATCGACTACTCCTCCCAACAGCCTGTCACTCTCAACAGGCCCAAAAAAGGTTCAGTTCCCCTAGCTTTCTACATGGAGGAACTTCCAGGCGGAGCGCCCAACGCTCACATTCCCCTACTCATCCGAGCAGCCATGGTCAATTGCGATGTCCGCCGAGTTCTCGTCGACACAGGGAGCTCGGTCGACATCATGTTTTCCCAGTGCTTCACGGCCTTGCAACTCGACGAGAGCTACCTGGCCCCCTACGTAGGCTCCGACCTCCAAGGGTTCAACGGGGCAACGACCAAACCATGGGGATACGTCGACCTCATGGTAACCTTCGGGGAAGGAGAGGCAGCAAGGACCATCAAGATCCCTTTCCTGGTCGTCGACTGCCCCTCACTGTACCAATGCATCCTGGGTCGCGATGCAATGGCCAACCTGCTCGCCGTCCCCTCAACTGCCCACTTGAAACTCAAGTACTATACGACCAAGGGGCACGTCGCCACCCTGCATGGGGACATAGAAGCTGCTCGAAGATGCTTCGACGCAGCAACCAAGGGCCTCAGCTACATCGGCCAGCTCCCCTCCCCGTCAAAGAAGCCAAAGACAACACCCCTGCTCCCCGCACCGAGTGTGAGCAATGTCGAACTCGACAGCAGACACTACAAGAAGGAGCACAGGGAAGAGAAGAAGCTCCGTAAAAACGAGAAGGAGGAGGACGAGGCGAGCAAAGAAAATCTTCGCCCCATCCCCGATGGCGAATTCGAGCTCGTATCCTTCGGCGGAGACCCCACTCGAGGAGTAAAAATTGGAGCTGGATTACCGGAACTGGCGAGGAAGCAGCTCAAAGCCTGCTTGAGAGAGAATGCAGACCTTTTCGCCTGGAGCGCCGCGGAGATGCCCGGACTGGACCCTGAGGTCGCCTGCCACCAACTCACCGTCGACCCCAACGCCAAATATGTAGTACAACGTAGGAGGAAGCAGTCTCCCGAAAAAGAGGAGGCTGCTCAAAAAGCTGTAAATGACCTCTTAGAGGCTAATTTTATTTCGGAGGCCAGGTATACAACCTGGCTCTCAAATGTTGTACTCGTTAAAAAATCTAATGGAAAATGGCGTATGTGTGTTGACTATACCGATCTCAACAGGGCTTGCCCTAAAGATTCTTATCCTTTACCATGCATAGATAGTCTTGTAGATAACTCGCCTGGTTTTAAATTACTGTCTTTTATGGATGCGTACTCAGGATATAATCAAATTCCGATGGCGGTCGCCGACAGGTACAAAACTGCCTTCATGACCCCAACAGGAAACTATTACTATAACGTTATGCCCTTCGGTTTAAAAAACGTCGGCGCGACCTATCAGAGAATGATGAACAAAGTATTCCGATCACAAATCGGGGACATGCTCGAGGTGTACATGGACGACATGATCGTCAAATCTCACGACGAGATCGACCATACTGCCCACCTACGAAAGGTGTTCGAGCAGGCCAGAAAATACAAAATGCGGTTCAATCCCGAAAAATGCACATTCGGGGTACGAGCAGGAAAATTCCTCGGTTTCTACCTAACGGAACGAGGAATCGAAGCCAACCCCGACAAGTACAGAGCATTCACCGAGCTGCCTGTCCCCCACGATAAAAAATCGATACAAACGCTTAACGGAATGCTAACCTCGTTGTCTCATTTCATCGCAAAATCTGCCCAGCACGCTCTCCCCCTCTTCAAACTCTTGAGAAAAGTATCCGCGTTCGAATGGACTGAGGAGTGCGACCAGGCCTTGCAACACCTAAAAAAGGCCCTCTCCGAACCTCCAGTCCTCTCGCGACCAAATGACGAGGAGGTCCTTTACCTCTACATCGCCGTCGCTTCCGAGGCGGTCAGCGCCGTCCTCATCCGCGAAACGACTGACGGGCAGAAGCCCATCTACTTCACGAGCAAGGCCCTACAAGGCCCTGAACTCCGCTACTTGCTGATCGAAAAAGTTGCCCTCGCCCTCATAAACGCGGCGAGGAGGCTAAGGCACTATTTCCTCGCACACACAATCGTAGTCCGAACAGACCAACCAATCAAATCTCTGCTCAGCCGACCAGATATGGCGGGCAGAATGCTCAAATGGTCTTTGGAGCTATCTGAATTCGACATCCGCTACGAAAGCAGGAAAGCTCTAAAAGCACAAGTCCTGGCCGACTTCGTCGCCGAAATGACAGTACCCACTCCCTCACCCGAGGAGATAGAGAAGTGGATCATCTTCGTCGACGGAGCCTCCAGCTCAACAGGAGCTGGAGCAGGAATCATACTCGAAAACGGGAAGGGCATAATCATCGAGGTCTCCCTAACCCTCTCGTTTCCGACGTCAAATAACCAGGCCGAATACGAGGCCTTCCTCGCAGGACTACGGTTAGCCGAGGATGTAGGCGCAAAAAACATCAAGATCTGCACGGACTCTCAGCTCGTTGTATCACAAGTGCTCGGCGAGTATCAAGCCAAAAACGATAACCTCTCCGAATACTTGTCTCTCGTAAAAGACAGAATAGCAAAATTCGACTCCGCGGAGGTACGCCACGTCCCTCGAGGAGACAACACTCGAGCAGACATCCTCTCCAAACTGGCGAGCACAAAGAAAAAGGGAGGGAACAAATCTGTAATACAGGAGATCCTCCCGAGGCCGAGCATAGAAAAACCCGCTGCTACCCTCGACGTCAACGCGATCGAGGACAACAATTGTTGGATGACCCCCGTACACAATTACCTCGCTAACGACACCCTGCCATCCGACGAGAAGGAGGCAGCAGCTGTCAAACGACGCGCCTGCTCTTACGTCCTCCTCGACGGCACCTTATACAGAAGAGGATTCTCAATCCCTCTCCTGAAATGCATCGAAGAGGATAAAGTCGATTACATCCTGCGAGAAATACACGAGGGCATCAATTCACAACACCTGGGAGGACGATCGCTCGCCAGGAAAGCCCTCCGAGCTGGATACTACTGGCCCACCATGCAACAAGACTCCAAGGAACATGTCAAAAAATGCGACAAATGCCAGAGGCACGCCGACATGCACTTAGCTCCTCCAAAAGAGCTAAAATCCTTATCCTCTCCTTGGCCCTTCGCATGGTGGGGCATGGACATCCTCGGACCATTCACCACGGGCCTTGCCCAAAACAAGTACCTCATCGTGGCCGTTGACTACTTCACGAAGTGGGTAGAAGCAGAACCACTCGCGAACATAACTGCATTCAACATACTCAGGTTCTTTAAAAGAGATGTCCTCGCCCGTTTCGGTATCCCACAAGTCGTGGTCACCGACAACGGAACACAGTTTACGGACAGGAAATTTCGCGAATTCCTCATCGCGATTAACACAAAACAACGCTTCACATCCGTCGAGCATCCCCAGACCAACGGGCAAGCCGAAGCCGCGAACAGGGTAATCCTGCGCGGACTTCGACGAAGACTAGACGACAACAAGAAAAGATGGGTTGAGGAATTACACAGCGTGCTCTGGGCCTATCGCACTACTCCTCACTCCACGACAGGGGAAACCCCATTCCGTCTCGTATACGGAACAGAAGCAGTTATCCCCGTAGAAATCGGGGAACCATCTCGTCGGACACAGCAACCTCTCGACGAGGAAATGAACGACGAGGCCCTACGCGAAGAGCTAGACCTCGTTGAAGAAATTCGAACAGGGGCATCTTTGAAAGAAGCCACCCTCAAGCAAAAAGTGGCCGCTCGACACGACACCAAGGTTATTCCGAGGGAGTTCGACGTCGACAGCCTCGTCCTAAGACGAAACGCCAAAGATTCACACGAGGGCAAACTAGCGCCGAACTGGGAAGGACCGTATAGGGTCCGAGGAAAAACCGAGAACGGCGCTTATTACCTCGAGGACCTCCAAGGGAAGGAACTTCCCCGACCTTGGAACGCTCAAAAGTTGAAACAATATTACAGCTAAGTAGTTGCCGAACGGGCGTACAAAGCCAAGGTAGTGTACTCCTAGAAAACGGGCAGACACACCTCGACAACGGAGGATGCTTTGGCACAAACATCCATCTTAAACCAATTCAAGCACAGGCCCTGTCCCGGAGGGGAGATGGGGATGAGCTTTTGACGATGACAGCTCTGCCGACGAGTCCATCGTCCCCGTGCCAGGCTTAACGCCCAGCTCGCGATGGGAGGTTCAAGTCACGAGGACAGACATCTCAGACGATCCTGTCCCGTTTATTCGAGTTCAAACAATGCCTCGAATCTAACGCTCTGCTCGAAAAACACTTAGAAAAATATTTGACGATTTTTTCCAATAGAAATCTTATGAACGCAACGTATACAATAGAACGTCGAGCAGAATATTATAAACGCAATAAAAACAAACAAAACAAGGCAAAATACTTAGCATACAAAACAAATCCATTTTAAAACGGGGACAAAGCCCACTTGTTCAAATATTACATGGGCACAAAGACCCCCAATAAAACCAAAGCACAAATTTAAACGGGCACGCAGGCCCCCAAAATGTTCAGAAAGAAATTACAAAACACCGGGCATGCAGGCCAAAATCATACTTCATCTTCCGGAGTGATGTCCTTCTTACTGGAGCCATCATCCTCCTCTTTATCATCGACATCTTCATCCATGTCGTCATCACCTTCTTGCTCGGCCGCCTCCGCTTCCTTGTGTTTTTCGGGGAGAACGATCTGCCCGTCGACCACCTCACGGAAGACCCCCATACCTTCGAAACTGAGCTCGACATCCGGATTGGCGACCTTGACCTGGGCAAGAGCATTTTGCCAGCCATGTTTGACTCCCGCGAGCACAGAATCACCCAGCCTCTTGATGCGAGCAACAAAGTCGGCTCGGCTGGATAGCTCCCGAGTATTTTCAGTCTCATCATCCGCAGGGGCCATGGCCAGCTTCAAGGTCTGAATTTCCTCCGCAAATTTTTTCTTCTCCTCCTCGAGCTTGGCGACCTCGTCTTTCAACTCTCGGTTCTCTTTGGCCGTGGCCGCGAAATTTTCCTGCTTTCCTCGAAGGTCAATGACCTCGTTTTCCAACTTCAGATTCGCGGCCTCCAGCACCTCGTAATCGCTCTTCAGCTTCTCAATGCCTTGTCGACCACTGTCCTTATCCTCCTGAAGGACCAACACCCTCTCCAGCATCCTCAGCAAGGCAGCAGAGTCGTCGGCAATCTGATTACGAGCAGCCTCATCGCTCATCTCCAGGATAGCGGCCTTCTCCACAGCCGCTACTTGTAAAGTGTTCTTCTCCAAGAAATCTCTGTCGGAGACAACCCGGGGTAAGAGGAAAGGCCTCCCCATCTCCACTTCAAGGTCGATGAGAGTAGGCTCCCCCTTTACCAAGTTGCTCTTCGGCAACACATTCGGGGAAGTCACTTTGGTCCCCATAGAAGAACTGCAACCGCCTGGGGAAGATGATCCAGACCCAGGCCCGAAGACGGAGCTACCCTTGGGCGCCATCTTCCTCTTCTTGGCAGCTTTCCCCGCCTTACCGGCTCCCCCAGTAAGTTTCTTGTCGGAGACAATCCTGGTGAGATCAGCAGCAAAGTCGGCCATTGTATCTGCAAATAAACAAAATATAACACAAGTTAAAACCGAGGACGAAAAATTCGTAAGTACGCTACACAAAATTAGCAAAGACAAATGAAACGGGGAGGATCAAACTATATACCGAGCACATCATGGACCTCAGCTCGAGTCCTACACTCGAGCAGTCTCTTCGTATTAATAACGCGAGGGATAAACTGCGCGTTCCCATCATCGTCAAGGACAGGCTCTCCTGCCCTCTTCACCAGCATGGCGGGGGTAAAACCCGCAACGTACTCCTGAAGTATGTTCAAACCGTGCCTCTCCTCGACACTCAGTGACGAATCCGACGTCAAGTAAGCGCCGGGACCCACTTTGAAATGCTCCTCTGTCCAGCTCAGCGGGAATTTTTCCTTCTCCTTCAGCGCGTCCGAACCGTCCTCGTTTTTCTTAACAGTTCCGTCCTCGTTCTTGTCGACCACGTAGTCGTACAAGCTGCTCTTCCCGGTTGCGGTCATAGGACGAACATAATAAAAACGCGATTTGAAACCACGGATGGATTCCAAGTACATGTCGAACAAGGACTCCCTATTCTTCAACGACACCCAGCTCTTCCGCCCGAATTCTTTCGTCGTACGTTGAATCTGGAAAAACCGGAAGAATAGAGCACGTGTCAGGACCACACCCTTGTACTCGCAGAGATGCTGGAATGCGAGCACAAACGCCATCGCGTTCGGATGCAACTGCGACGGGGCCAGCTTTAAAAACTTGAAGATGTCTACGAACAACGGGGAGAAGGGAAGTCTTAGCCCGAGTTCCTTAAACACGAACTCGTACATACTAAAACCACCACAGAACGACGAGCATATTTTCTGATGGGGCCCGACATTGTAAACCCCGAAGTTTTTGGGCACAACGTGATCCTCTTCGACAATGGTAAACACGCCCAATGAAGTCGAGGTGATCTCCGACCCCATCCTCCGAGGTTCACGCGCAATCCATTTCCATTCTGGATGCGCGACGAGGTCATCGTCCTCCTCAGTCATATCCACGGGTTGGCTTCCTCCCGCCGCCTCGACATTCACCGCTTCTTCATGTTCGTCAGCCATCTTACCTGAAAAGCAGCGAAGAAAAGTGAATTCGACAACAAAATCAAATCCACCCTTCCACCGCAATTCAAGTGAAAGGGCGTAGAGAGGCGCGGGCATGTTGCCCCCGGCCAAAGCCCTTAACAAATGGCATTAAAACAAACGGGAAGAACGTCCCCGACAAGTATGCGAAGACTTCGCGATTTTAAACGAGGAGAAGGTTCCCAACGACAAATTTCCCCAGAACTTTAGCCTAAGTTTCAAACGAGGAAACTATCCTAGGGTTTTCTTCGTAGTTCTTGAAACGGGGAGAAGGTCCCCGCGATCAAACTCCTAAGATTTTCACCTAAGTCTCCGATCCAAAGCGACGGGGAGAAGCTCCCCGACAAAAACATGACAAGCATACACGGGTCATACGAGGAAACAACGGGGACAATACAATTGTCCCCGACGCATTGTTCATCATCGTCTCTACGTTCTTGGAGTTTCCCAGAAACGCTTGAATGTTCATAAAAACTTATGAACATTCACCGGCGCAATGCCAATCGACGGCGGCACCAATCCGGTTAAACGTACGAAATCAAGGGCGGAAACTCATGCAAAACAACAGTATCAAGAAGAAACAACCTAGAACCACCGCTAACGGTGGATACAGGAGCAAGTTACTCGCTCCGGTGATGGTTAAGCCACCACCAACCACCAACACTTTTCCGGTGGAAAAAATCTAAACCAAAACAGAAAGGTTAAAACACCATAAAGAAAGCATGAACTTACCAGAAATGTGGTTAATGATCGGTTCTCAAAGTATCACGGCGCAACTCCAACGAAAAGCTCCAAATTCTTGACCTTCACAGAGAAAACGAAATAGGGAAGAAGAAAGGTTTGTGATTTGGTTTGTGATTTGAAGTGAATAAACTTCAAAACCTTCACTCCTCTCTCCTATATATAAGCACCAAACCCCAACAATCACCTCTGTACGAAGGTGAACGCGTCGCTTCAATCTGGGGCGTTAGATTAATCCAACGATTCTAATCTAGGGAATCCAACGCACCGGATTCAATCGTAGGGAAAAATGAAACGACACTTTCATCCAACGGTCGTAGACCCTCCTCGTGAAACGAGGTCATAATACCCCTATTGATAGCCATCATTACCCCTCTTTTTAGGCCTGACACGTGGCATCACGAAACAAAGCGTCTGTCACTTCAAAAGTCACACCCTTCTGCTCGCAAACACGCTTCCCGATGCAAAACTACTGAAGGATTCGACGAGCACAAATTCACGAGGAAAGGATAAAACTCCTCGTTTCCTCTTTACGAACATAAAATACGAAGAGAGCCTCTCATCGCATCCGCGAGCGCAAATTTCTTGGGCAAAGGTTCTTCCTCGTCACGAGCATAAAACTACGGACACGAATTCCCCATTCGAGGACGAAACGCTTTGACTAAGGAAACGACCTTAAGTCATTACTCCTATAACTAGGAGCAAAGACTTGGGGGGCTCCTGTTCTGGACTGGGCCTAGAGCTGGCCCAATCCCTATGCTCGACATAACAAAGGGCATAGCTCTCCTCGTAACGAGCTCACAGCTATGCTCAAACCTAAGGAACTCGCGATTCTCCTCGTGATATTAAGCTTTTAGGTCTCCTCGACATAAGGAGCTCGCGGCTCCTCCTCAGCACGTAACGGGCTTCATGCTCGCTATCAACGCTTATCACAATAAACACGTGCTCCTATTTACTAGGACACAATATGATCAAGGGAACAAACTTCCCGCACGATGAGGACACCTCATCACCAGGATAAGGGCTAAATGCCGGTTCCTTGGTCCAACAACGGACAAGTCCTGGCAGTCTCCCCTATTGGGCCGCAAAGCACAGCCCATTAGGGAGACCTTGGCTCAGCGCTGGGGGTCTATAAATATCCTCCTTCACTGGAGGATCAGGTATTCAATTTCTCATTCTATACTCTCACTCTCTTTTGTACTTGTGCCATTTCTGACTTAAGCATCAGAGCGCCTGCAGGTACAACCCCCCCCCCTCCGTTGGTGATTGCTGCTTTCTGCTCTCCTCAACCGTTCAATTCAACCAGGATTCATCAAGTGAAGGATTTGCTGGCCCAGAACCTTTCTGATCAACAGGTTAGATCAGTTTCCAACATCGATTAAGAACATGGAGCTTTTATTGGTGGTTAGAAACATAAAAAAGAAACGTATACGTTAAAAAAACACAGAGCTTTTCATGTATGATTTTTTTGTTGTTGTTTGGATTCCCAAAAAAATATAATTTTTTATTTATTACTGTTATAATTTCTTTTATTAAAATTTATTGAGTCTTTGAAATTTTCCTAATATATATTGAGTCTTTTGAAACTTTCCTAATATAAAAAGTATTACGAAATCTTGATTGTAAAAAAAATCTCTCAAAATCATGTGTCAAAAATCTTGATTGTAAAAAGTTTTTTTGAAAAAAAATCTCTTAAAATCTCATAAAATCAATATAATCTCACAAAGTCTTTTAAAATCTTCAAGATTGTTTTTGTCAAAATAATCTCTTGAAATCTCAATCCAATACACCCCCCTAAATAAAGGGTATGCTAAATGTACTATTCTCTCCGTTCCATTTTAAATGATATTTTTTTTACTTAGTGTACTATTCATTTGACCTGCTTTGACTTTATTTTTCTATTAATATATACATGCAAATATTAATATATGAGATGTTGTTTGATTTGTCTCGACAAATACTTTCAAAATATATTATTTTTATAATTTTTAATAATAGAGAATTAGAGATATTAATTATTAAAGTTGTGCATTTCCAAACGTATCAATGGTCAAACATGTTATTTATTTTGGGACAATAGTTAAGAATATCAAAAGATAAAATTTTAAATTGAAAATAATATTTTTTAAATTTTCAAGGAGTTGATCGCAGAAACTTCAATAAAATATTCCTATTTTTACTTTTTTAAACACTGCCCAAGGAATACCGTTTTCCCAAAATAAATCATCATCTTACCAAAAAAAATAAAATAAATCATCATGTATCAAATAAATTCATCTGACCAAAATAGTTAATGACAATTCATTATTCACGTAATTAGAGGAAAGAAACGGTGGATTAAATTAAATGAATTAGGAGAATTTTTTTTTTTTTGAACGGCTAAATTTTATTAATGAACAATTCCTCCACAAGAAGTGTAAGGAATTGTTGAGAAACGTACAAATAAAGGTAAAGTGATAAAACACATATACCAAAAAACAATACACCAAATCATCACCTCAACCCTCCCCTACACCAATACTGATTCACTAAACCAACCAGAGAAAACTTAAACCCGATCCTAGGAGACACCACGACCCTAACTTCCGAACTCGAATTAAAATTACTCGGCCCATCAGGAACAAGAAGGCATCCTCGAAGGTCAGGATTGAGAGACACCAGTAGGCAGGGAACCGACAATCAACACTAGTGCAATAGAATTCAACTAAGATACCAGAGACCTGCAAATCTCAACAGATTTGAACACCCCTCAGCTACTCAAAGAGTCCTGCAAACCTCATCAGGTTTGAAAATGGTCAGAGACTCTCGTAACTTAGTGAATCCACTCACACACGGCATTAACCATCCAAACGCCTCTCCCACACCAATACGTCCTACAGGTACGATAAAACAACCACTTCCGTCAGCACGGAATATCTACGCACCTAGCCCTTTCGAGCTTTCTAGGACAAAAAACCACGAACAAGAACATACCCCACCACAGCCATTCATCACCTCAGCCACCAACACCAAAACCACATCCAACCTCCAGAATCGAGCCAAAACCACCATCTCCGCCGGCAAAAACACCACATCTTCACCAAGAAGAACAAAGCACCACCAAATCACCACACAACGGCCAACCACTCAAACCCTCAACACAGAATCCAAATCCGGCCTCAATGACCAAATATGAACCACCGCCATCACCACCACAACTCCGCACCACCGCCAAAAATAAACAAACAGATCTGCAGCAAAACAGATCCAACACCAAAACGGCGCCGAAAACATCCTCGACACAGCACCACAGTACCACACTTTATCCCCAAATCCGGCAAAACACACCCTCCACCACCACCAGCAAGCACCACCGTGAGAACAACCAAACCCGCCGTCAGACTTCCACGACGTAACCCACCTCCTTCAGCCATCACGAAATCGGCCAGCCACCACACTCCGGAATAAGGAAACATGGTTGACGGCGACCACAACCGCCACGGAAACTTTGACAGGAAGCAAAAGTAGCAAACCGCCAAAGATAGACCGCGACAGAGGATGATGCGGAGACGGAATCTCGTCGCACCACCAACAGCCAAGATCTACATCTTGAAGTTGAGATTTGGATTTGGGGTGAAGCGGCGGTTGAAACGGAAGGTTGTCTGTAGAGAGAGAAGAGAGCACGAGTTGCAGAGAGAGAAAGGGTTTTGAGTAAATGAATTAGGAGAAATGAAACGTTGAAATAAGTCCATTAGGCCCATAACCCGACTAAATAAGTCTATAAATATAATAAGCAGTTTTACATCTTTAACCAAACCCTAATTTCTACCCAACTTCTTAACACACATTTCTCTATTCATTTATCTAGCTTTTCTTTTATATATGTTACGTTCTATTGTTATTGTTATGCATATCAATTTAACAAACGTTTACTTTGTTTTTTTTGGTCTCTTTTGGTTTGTTTCTTGTAATTTTATTTCATTAAGTGAATGTATTGTTTTGTAACCATCGGTTCATGTTATCCTGTACCGTCCGGTCTGATTGTCCGGTTTGGTCTAACAAGGTTTCTCAACAACAAATTTAACTTCCTTAACACTTTTGTGTTCTTTCTTATTGTTTTTTTTTTTTTTTGGTCGAGTGTTCTTTCTTAAAAATTAACAACATTTTATTTTTTTGTCAAATTAAATTTAGTATTAACCACAAATTAGAGGTTTTAGTCAGTAATGGTAAAAAATAAAATGAGAAATAGATTAAAAGACAGAACTATATATTTTTTGTATTATATCAAATAGAAATGTAACACAAGCTCTTAACCAAAAATATACCCAATCCCAAAGGAACCAAGAAAACAGAAAGCCCATTTTCAATAGTAAATAAAAGTCCATTTTCATTTTACTGATGTAAAACTATCCAATCAAACATATTAGTTTTCTCATTTTTTTTCCCTCTCCTCATTTTGAATTCAACTCAGTTCACCTCCTTCAACCGTTCTCGCTCTGCATTCCTCCATCTTAACCTCAACTTCAACAAAATCAATGGTGGATTCCATCATCGACGGGTTCATTGACGATGCTACCTCTTCAAAGAAGAGGTGTGTTTTCTTTTTTTAACTTTTTATGGTCTTTTAATCTGAATTTGATCATCTTATCTTATTAATTTTCAATCAGCGATTATTAATTTTTTAACCGATTAATGATTTTCAGTTGAGTAACATTTTTGTTTGAACTTCTTTTATGTTTCTTGATTGTTTATTAGATTTTCTGGGTTCAATTTTATTTTTTTTACTGTAGAATCAATGTTGTATTAGATTCTGTTTGGTTCAATTTTCAAGTTTGATTTTTTATGTATGCTTTGATTTTCTTGGTTCAATTTTTAATTTTTTTACTGTAGAATCAATGTTGTATTAGATTCTGTTTGGTTCAATTTTCAAGTTTGATTTTTTATGTATGCTTGATTATTAATTTCTTCATATATTAATGATTTTCAGTTTATTATCTTTTTTGTTTGAATTTCTTTTATGTTTCTTATTCTTTATTAGATTAGATGTTGTGGCTCCAATTTTGATGTTTCTTTACTGTAGGATTAATGATGTATTAGATTCTGTTGGTTCAATTTTCAAGTTTTTTTCTATATTGTATGCTTGAACTCTTATTAGATGTTGTGGCTCCGATTATGATGAATCATTACTGTAGGATTAATGTTGTATTAAATTTTGTGTTTTATTTTCAGGAAACGTGATCTTTTTGAAGACAAAGAAGTTCCAATTGCTTCAAGTGAAAATAAGGGTATTGTTAATGATCAGATTGCACAAGGTGATGCACCAGCTGAAGTTGAAGCCATTGAACATGAGAATAATAAGGGTATTGTTAATGATCAGATTGCACAAGGTGATGCACCAGCTGAAGTTGCAAGCATTGAACATGAGAATAATATTCTTATTGATGATGCAGTTGCAGCAGTTGATAATATTGTTGAAGGGGATGAAGGAGACTTTGACATTGATGATGCGTTAATGCCTTTAAATCTGGGTCATTGGATGAATTTGCAAGCACAAGATGTAGAAGTAAATGATGTCCAGGATCTAGATAATGATCCCATGCTTGATGATGCTCTTTTACAACTTGAGTGTGCTAGTGTTGCTGAGGCACTTTTTGACATGTTAGATGAGGAAGAAAAGAGATTGGTGAAGGAACCTATCCCTAAAGATTTTAGGGTTACTGATTTGACTACTTTTTATATTAAAAAAGAGATTATGAAACAAACAGAGGAATTGCAGTTGATCAATGAAATTGATGGAATCAATGAAGTTGATGGAATCAATGAAGTTGACAGAGCCAAAGAAGAAGTTGACAGAGCCAATGAAGTTGATGGAGAAGTTGATGGAGCCAATGAAGTTGATGGTGCCCATGAAGAAGATTAATTTCCAGGAAATTGATAGGAAATATTTGTAATGTTGGATTTGATGTTGGCCCAACATCAATACATTTTTGATGTTGGCCTAACATCAAATTTAACAAATATATACCATTACTGTTTGATTTTGTTTGATTTTAGCTGAATACATTTTTGTTTCATTACTGAATTGTTATATTTTTGGTTATCTTTTGATATATAGCTGTTTAGTTTTCTATCCAAGGTAAATAACCAGGAGAGGATTCATTGCTTAATTTTCCAATACAAAATTAGTAATGATAAACCTGCATTAATGATGATTGCGTGCTTTGATGCTTAGATGACAACGGATGAAATTAAAGCCCAAATTGTGTGTTACCAATGCATTGGTGCTATGGCAGCAGGGCATTTAGTATGAAGCAAGTTTGTGTTATCAATGTGTATTTGTGTATAAATAGCACCACTTTGGTGATTGCTTGTCATCTTATGACTTTCATTACTACCACAATACTTTTATACCTTTGCATACCTGCTAAACGAATTCCATAAGAAATGGCTTCAATCATTACACCAGAAAGAATATAGTCTTCTCAAAATAAAACATGTATCTGGTTCTTCCTTCTCTATAATTCCAGAATGAATCTAGAACAAGTATATAAATCATATCTTGGATGATCCAGAAAAGATGATCCTTCCCCTCATTGTCTCGGATCTGCCAAACAAATTTGATTTAAGCATGATTTAGGTTCAGCTCAGCTCAGTTTCACATTCACTAGATACTGTAGTAGTATTGAGAGACATACCAGTTTCTGGGTGCTATAGAAACTAAAGTTAATATCATGTAGTTCTAGATGAGAAAACTTGTATGAATTACTGTTTTCACATTTGCGCACAGCTCGAATCCAATGGTAAGTTTGAGTTGAATATGTTCTATAAATATTCATCTTGTTGACTGCATATATACTTGGCCTGATCAAACAATAGGTGATAAATTAAAAGGGAGTAAAAACCATAAAAAGAAAAGCCTATCATGTTCCGATTACCACAAACAGAACCAATGGTGCTAGCCTAGAATTAGATCATCTTAAGTTTTTTAGTTCAAATTATACTATGGACAAAGAACTTACTTGCAGTGACTGCAAACGAAAGTTTGTAGCACCAACAAAAACAACTACTGGTGGTGCTTGCTTTGATCGCCATAGTCTATAAGTTTCTTAGTTCAAAGCATACTATGGAAAAAGAACTTGCCTGCAGTGGTTGCAAACCTAACTTTGTAGTTAACATGAACTCTCTACTGGTTGAGAATTTTGGATTCCCAATTCAATCCATACATGTCCTCACATGCATCTGCTATAGAAACTTTAATTTTGATGCAATTCTATTTTCATGTTTTAATCGATGCATAACAAAATTAAATTGAAAGCTCCTTTTGAACTATAATGTATTTATTTGAATAGAATATTTCAACAAAAGATGAAAATTAAGCTGTCTATTTTGTGTTATCAAGTTATATTTCATCACATTTTCAACTTTTCCTATATGGTAAAAAGATACTCCCTCTTAATATACATTGGATTTGGAATTTTTACACATACCAAGACAATCAATAAATTTTGTTACTTTTGATATAACTATTCATGTTTTTCCTATATTACCATTAGTCCTTTTTTTATTTACTCATTTGTTTCTTTTTCTGCGATAAATAACTAAGGGTAATACGAACAAAAAACAAAAACTTAGGGTAATATTGATGAAACAGCAATTAATGTTGTATTGAACTTTTAAAGAGTATATATACAGTATCATTTGCATTTTATGACCAATTATGCATCATCTGTGATATATAGGAAAGGAAACGAGCTACATTTGTGATGTCTCTTTGAAGAAGCATCGAAAACCTTTGTTTTGTTTCTCCTTACTAAATATCACGATTTTATAACCAACTTCCTAATGTATGACATTCATGAAGTGTTTTGGAACATTGCATCCAAGACCCTCTTTTATCATCATCGAAGATATTTGACGTTAATATGCGCATATCATTTTGAGCATACACATTAGAACAATACAAAAGCCTAAATTGACATATGGCCACTTGCTCCATGTGATGCACTCTGCAAGACACATTGTGCTAAAGCAGCAAAATTTCAAGTTTGAACTAAAAAATCAAAAGCTTGCTAGGGAGACTCGGAAGTACTATCGGCCCACATACCATACCTTACACAACGTTTATTGTAAATGCGTTTTTCAAGAGCCACAACTAACTGTTGTCTTTTGAGGAGTTTGATATCTTATCCAAGTTATTTGGGATCTGAGGTCCATCCTGTTGGAGGAAAAAGACTCAGTCTCCAGTTGGTGAGGTTTGGTGTTAAACAAACAAGGTACTGACTGTACCGTGTTGTAATTGTTTTGTATCGTCTTATTTGTGTTGTCTAAACATTGTTGTTCCTAAACATTGATGCTGGTTAAGTCATTTTGGACTATAACTCTTCCTAACACCTAGTCTATCCCCACGATTTGTATATTTATCATGTATAAATATCTAATTTACATTGTGGAGATTTGTGTTCTATTCTTGGTAGTTCTCTGCTAAGATAGATCAAATGGTACATGAGCTTTTGCAGAGAATCTATATACAGATGAACTTACTATGCATTACTTAAATGTTGTAACTTTGTTTGTGGTGATTTTTGCAACCGTTCTTTAATTCGATTTGAAGAGAAATCTATGAGTTCTCTTGGGAACCTCCAAGTTGAAAAATCCTGTTTTAATCCTAAAGAAACCTATCCGATCGCTCCTTGTAATTCAAAAATCATTTATATGTATGTATGTATGTATGTATGTATGTATGACGTTAACCATGTAATCTACAGTTTCAATCCTTATTGCCTTCATTTTCATTCTTCTATAGCCATATTATTGGATTGGATCTGTTACATTGTCAACTTCCCCTAGACCATATTCTTTGTGATTACTCTTATCCTCGTTGGTAATGTTTTACAACAATTTTATAACGCGTTCACTAATTCATCTTCGTAGCTTCTCCGAAAAAGATTGTATTTATCTCAACACAGAACCAATAATCAACAATGTAATTTACATAACTCATTCACTTCCTCAATGAATCATATACACATAAATCAGAGAGTAGTTTATTGTCAAAAAACATATTTAAAATCAGCTTCGTGTTGTTGCCAGGTGTTCCATGTAAGATCTTGGCCTTTTAGTTCAATCTTTTCAACGTTATCCCATTGGATTGTAAAAAGCATAGCATTGAGCAAGCAACCGTATGTCAATTTAGGTACATCTTGCATGACTTGGAGGAAATTGTGAGTCAAGGACTAATTAAGCAGCAAAAAACTGTTTTCAGTAACAATTCTGTATTTCTGTATATTGATTCTAACTGATTAATATCGAAAATTAGAATAGAAAAAAATGATGCATAATGCACTATTAATCGATTTGCTTGCCGCATTTCCATATTTGTCATTACAGGCTGAAATACAAACTGCTAGCCCTCAAGTGTCTATGATCTTGCCATCCAAAAGAACCAATCCTGCTTGAACAAAACATTGGCTACTATAGAATGTTTTTTAATAAATCGATTGATCTTATATAAAATAAAATCTTATACAAAATAGCATTAATTCATAATTAACTCACCGGTTCATCTTGCACAAAAATGGTAAGTCAAGAACCGTACCACTGAAGGGTGCATCAACGAAGACATGGAGTTTGGCACCGTGAGGTAGAAGCCTAACAATTGTGGCACTGATTTCGTCATCGAGTATCATACCCTCGTGTTCATAATCAACATGACATATTGCTTCATCATACCCATCAACCTCGTCCATGTTACGGTCTTTAACCCGTGATCCATGTCCACAAAAGTAAAACACCAACCCTTGAACCATGTTAGTAGCAGACAGTAGACAGAACTATGGATCTCCTATAAATGTTTTGATTCGCGATGAAAATAGTGGAATCACAGTGAGCAACCATAACGATTTTAGTAAAAGATACACTTTGAAGTTTCAACAAAATCATTTTGAAGTGGCATAATAGGTTGGTTTTTGTAGAATTTGGATTCCCTACAACCGAAAGTATCTTGCATTCACGCAGTCATCTATATCATTGGTCGTTGGGTTATGATCAAACAATGTAGATTTCAAACTCAGTTTTTTAGTTTTAATAAAAAATCTGCTTGAAATCTATACTGTCTGACCGGCTGCTCGAAAGCAGGAACCTGCAAGGCTGCAGCTGCATGGAATTTGCATTCATTTTACTAGGGTCGGTATTCCTATCGCAAGATTTGAGTTTTAACTGCATTATGTGGTTATTGTACTGCGTGTTCAAATACATTGGTTGATACTTTGAACTTATTTGGACTTATCTATCGGTATAAATACCTTTGAGTTGTGACACTCTTCGAGAGAACTTATAAATACCTGTGAGTTATAGAATTAGCTTATTCACAAGCTCTATGCTATAAATAGGGCTTAATTGTTTGACACAAATTTACAGTTTTGTGATGAGTGTAGAAATATAAAAGTTACTTGAATTGAAACTTCTAATTAGTCACTTGAACAATTTTTAGTAACTTATTATTATAGTATCTCCTAATAAATTTTGTATATCACTACAGGTTGCAACTTTTATAATTGAGAAAATTCTGTCAGATCATGTTGGTATGGCTTATGTTTGTGTTATACCAGAACGCTATTAACCCGAGCTTTGGACATGTTGGCAAGTGCTCAGAATCAACTTTCTGCGTGTCTTGTGAAGCTGTTGATTTCCTGATATACGATCTCTCACAAAAAGAAGGATTGTTTATGCATAAAGCAACAACTTCACAAGACGATTCAAATCACAATAGGTATCACCTCTTACTCTCCCTTAGCATCTAATTATCATTCATCTTAGGATGTGAATTTTGCTTTAATTTAAATGTCAAGTTGTCAACTCCATCATGGACTTGAATATGCCAAGTTTACCTGATATCTCATTTAACAGAGATACGAGTCTTGGAAGAAGTCCTGCTAGGAGTCCTACCAAGAGTTCTAGAGAGCTGAACCAAGGACGTGCTCTATTGGCTAGTCCTGACCATAAAGCATCTGAACCTGCTGCCTCCAAACATGGCCGGGGCATTTCAAAAAGCCCTTCGCCAAATGGTAAGTGCGTTAAAAAAGGACGAGGCTTTACTGAGCGGTTTGCCTTTGTACGCAGATACCGTACTCCATCTCCAGAGAAGTCTCCTCGTTCATATCGTTATGGGGATAGAAATATTAGAAGGAACTTTGATAGGTATGTCTCTTTGTATACACCGTTTTGTTAAACTGGATTTCTTGAAAAGTTGTTGGAGTTGACTTGTAATATTTGTATTTGAAGAAATACAAGCCACAGAAGTTATTCTGAGCGCTCGCCACCACGACGTTTTCGCAGCCCACCAAGGGGCAGCCGTCCCAGGTTCCTTCTCCCTCAATTTACATTATCCTTCCTGCAAAAATTGAGTACTTATAACAATAACAATACTAATGTATATTATAACTGGACATTTACATTAGTCTATGGACATGCTGTGGTAGGACAAATATTTCACATTCATTTTTATGTGTTCATTGTAACCTTTGTCCTTGTGTCTCACTTTATTATGTAATGTATTACATCTGATAGAATAATGTATATATCGATTCCAAACCTTGTGCATCATGCACAGTTGTGCTTCTTTCTAAGAATTATCTAGTAAGAAAAAATGATAATGTAATTTACATATTCATGAACTTAATTTGATATGCTTATTTGTTTAGATACCAAAGCAGAAGAAGTCGGAGCAGAAGTATCTCCCGCAGTCCAGTACGCGGCCGTTATAGAGACAATGGCCGTGGCCGGAGTCCAATACGCAGTGTTAGCCCGGAAGAAAGACGACCTCCCATAAGTGACAGATTAAAATCCCGACTTGGTGCACGAGGTAGTCAACAATCTCCAGAGAGAGCGAGGTCAAAGTCAAATTCGAGAAGCAAGGGATCTTCTCGTTCCAGATCCCCTGACACTATACCCCCAAGGCGCTATGATAAAAGGACTTCCGTATCTCGTAGCAGGTCCAGATCAAGCTCATCTGGACACAAGGGTTTGGTTTCCTATGGAGATGCTAGTCCCGATTCAGGGGCTAGGTAGGTATTATGCTGGGACAGAAGGGTTTGGTTTCTTATGGAGCAGCTCTCAAGTCCAAACTGGAGCTGAAATTGCTTAACATTCTATAGCAACCCTCGGCCAAAGACCCCGGAGTTATGTGGGAAGCTGTGTGGGGCGCTGCTTGGCTGCTTACATATTCTCGTGTCTTTAGTGGACTCTGATGTTGAGCCTGAAGCCAAGAGGCAGTTGAAGTATTGTCCGTTGGCTTAAAAACAAGCCTTTGTTGGTTGAAGAAAGGTTTTTGGTGCCAAAACTTGAATTGATATTAGTTGACTTCAACTGTCACGTTTGTGTTTATTATTTTTTCCTGAAATAATTTTGTTGACAGTGTTTACTGTTTAGTAATCCTTTTTAAGAGTATAACTAACTATTAGGCTGGTCTGGCTTCTTCCTATCTTTAAATTCCAATTAAACAAACCAAAATAACTTCACATCTATTGATTCAGTATTAGTCTTGCGACACATTCAAAATAAACGTGACTAAATTTTTTTATCAAAAACGTGACTAAAATATATATACTGTTGTATTTGAATATTATTTAAACATAATTGTCCATTTTGAAAGAACAAAAATAAAATAATTGTCCATTTTGATTACTATCACGCGTTTACATAACAATCTAGAGTCTATTTTTTTCCAGCCAAGCCTCACCTCTTCCTACTAACCTGCTACATTATTAATCCTCTCCAAAACTTACAGCACTTAGGCTTTGTTTGGGAGTTGGGTTTAGAGGGGGAAGGGAGGGGAAGGAAAGGCTTGGGAAGTGGGAAGCCTTTGTTTGGGAGTTTACCAAATTGGGGGGAAAGGTTTTGGGGGGATTTGGAGGGGTTATTTTATACAATTTTAAAGTTCCCCCAAATTGGGGGATTTTGGGGGGTTAACTATGTAAATTGACTATTTTACCCTCATAATAATTCAAAATTCCAATTTTAACCCTAACCTAATTTCATTCCAATCTCTCTTCACGTTTCACTCCTCGCGAACGAACAGCTCTCAATCCTCTTTCTCTGGCGGCGAACGGCGGAGAACGAAGGGCAACGGCGCCAGACCTCTTTCTCTCTCTCGATCCTCTTTCTCTCTCGATCCTCTTTCTTCTGGTATCAATCTCAAACTCTCTTTCACTCTTTTCCAATTTCTTTTCCTTTTGCTATTTCATTCACGAATTGATTTATTTCATTCACGATTTATTTTTTGTTGTGACATGAAACTAATACTGCAACCTTGGCGAAGCCTTGATGTGATATTCTCATCATCAATACGGCTAGCTAATTTTGAAATCCTTTATAAAGTATTTGGAAAATAATAACTTAGAGATAGCAACAAACCAAAATCTATGAAGCCCAGATACGTGACACGATACTGATACGATACAATACCGATACGGAAATTTTTTTAAAAATCCCTATCCGATATTGCCGCAATACGTTATTTAAAATTAAATATATGAATGCATAATATATAAATATGACTAAAATCAATAATATTAATAATGATAATTTTTTTTAAAGACAAAAAATTATTATTATTATTATTATAAAGACCAATAGTTCATTGTACAAGGAGTACATATAAGTCAATAAGCTTGCACAAGAGCAAAACAGTTTGAAGCTCAACATATAAGGGCTCCCCAGTCCTAACTAAAGACACATGATAGCTCAAAAGACACATAAAAGTCATAACATTAAGCCTTTTCAATAAGTCCATCCTGTAGCAATAGCAGACAACTATATAGCATCTGCAGCTGACCAATTAAAAGCATAAAACATCATTCTTATAACAGAATTTTGGGACAACCTCAAATGCTTAACGACCTATTATATAGTAGGACACCATAGTGACTTCAGAACAGTGACAAAAACAAAAAAGTACTAATGATAATAAATTAATATCATTAATACTAAGTTAGGTATTTGGACTTCATTAATATTATCCCAAAAAATAATGATCACCAGTACATCTTAAGTTATACATCTTAAATTAAGTATTATACAAAAAGGACATCATTAGTGTTATCCCAAACAAACATCATCAGTACTATCCAAACAAAGACATAGTTAGTTATCTGTATAACAACATAATAGTCTGACATTTACTAGGAAACACAGAGTGTATCAGATATTATTTTTTATTTTAAAATAAAAATTTAACGGATACTTTTCGATACCAGTATCGGGACGTATCAGATATTATTTTTTTATTTAAAAATAAAGATTTAACCATACTTTTCCGATACGAGTATCGAAATGTATCGGACGAGAATCAATATTGAGTGCGTATCGGATACGAAACTTCATCATTTTTAGAGTATCAGGTCTTCATAAACCAAAACTAACAACTGACTTTTAACTATATTAATTTGAGTTGTAACAGTACTGAAATGTTCAAATAACACGATACTAATAACAATGAAATCTGAATCTGCTATTGAGTCACCTTCTACACTTATTAATTAGTGAGCAAATTATCAAATTAATCTATGACTTTGTAAGACATTTATAATTTAGTCTTATATTTAATCACTTATTAATCTCTACTGAATAAAATTAACAGTGTCGTATACTACAGTATTTCAAAATATTCATAAAAATCAGTTACTCATTTATTAGTACTCACTTTCATTTTCAATATCCCTACCCTGAGCTGAGCACATGAGTTACAAGAAACGAGGTTTGTTGCAATAGGGGGAGCTTGGGGAACAAACAGTGCAATTGAGTAGTTATTGGGTATCTGTGACAGTACTTCCCATACCACATTGTATTGTATCAGACATTTCAGTATATGTAATAATCTAATAATAGAAGCGGTTGGGCTTGTCCTTTAATACTACTAGTAGTCTTTGTTATTTGCTCATTGGTCTTACTTGAGTAAAAAAAAAACAAGGATTGAGCCACACCACACACACACTTGTGATAATCGCACTAATTAACTCACACGTGTAACGTCAGAATGTGTCCACTGCAAGGAGGTATGGTCTTACAACTCCGATTTCAAAGCATGCGTTGGTTAGAGAGAGTGTTAGTGATGAGTGATGAAGCGGTGAGTGAGTGAGTGAGTGAATGAGTGTGATTGGAAAGAGAGAAAGAAGCGGTGGAATGCCACGGTCTACGGAGGGAGGAGTACTGCCGCTTGGGTTTGTTTCTGAGTTCGATGATATTAACTTTTCCGTTGGAACGGAATCTAAATGTTCCAAACCTTGGCTTCATGTCAGTGATCCACTTCCTAATGTTTTCATTATTTTTTTCTATTGATTAATGACTCATATTATATAACCCAGTTGAAAATTTTAAATGGATTAGTTCATACAAAATTAAAAAAAAAAACTTTAATTTTAAACGGAATTCCGGTAAGTAAATGGTGAAATTGATCCTTCGAATTAGTTGTTTTTGGACCGAATACTAAATTTTTTTTTAGAAAAAAGACTCTCATATCATACTTCTCTATTATTAAAACTAATACTTTCATGCATTTCATTGACTTGAATATCGAAATATCCAGAGCTACAAGGAAAATGCCAATAAGAAATTCTTTTGCAAGAAAAAAGAAGAATATATGTATATTTACACATTACAGTAGAATACAAAACTCTTCTATAGATAATTAGTCGATTTTTAATTTATCGAATTCTCTATTTTTATACTAACAAATGAATCAATCATAAATCATTCAAATGAATCAATCAAAATTATAAAATTTTTTTAATCAAAATTATAAATCATTTTGCCATTGAAGGAGTAAACTGCTGTAGTAGAGTGATTTTTTTTTAAAAAATCAAGGCACTTATTAGGTGACATGTGCATGTGATTTTTTTGTGTGTGACGAAATCAAGTGCATGTGACTGCAATAGAAAGACCGGATGCAAAGTGTGTATAAAAGTGTGCGCTTGCTTTTATGTGCAAACACAAACCACAACGGTCCTTTTTCTTTCCCAGCTGATCTCAAATCATCTTGTCCTAAAAAAGCAAAAGAAATCTCAAATACTCATGTCATGGTCATGGTTATCGACTCTTGTAATTTGTCTACAAAATCTATTTTTATCTTATATTGCTCAAAGTTTACAATAGGATTAAAATAACTTCATTCGTCCATAATTATAAATAAAAGTTAATTTTTTAAATTTATTAAAAAATTGATGTATATAGTCTAAATTATAGTTCAGATAAATTAGTTAATCAATAAATGTAAAACTTTTACTTATAATTAGAGATAAAGATATGTTAATAATATTGTAAATGAATATTCGAATGAGCTATACATACAAAAAAATTATAATTAATCGAACATAAAATTTGATCTTATTTTGATTAGAGTCGAACCGATCCGGTGGTGCTCAGAGGCGGACCCAAGGGGGTGGCTGAGGGCGGCCACAGCCACCCCCGAAAAAATAAAAATTACTAGTATACCCATGATAGTTTTTGAAAATTACAAATTTATATATTATATATATTTATTTCAGCGAAAAACTAATAGTATTGATGGTTAGCTTGTTGATTCAAAGTTGCGCCCCCTACAAAAAGGACATGGGTTCAAATTTTGGAGGGGGCATTTTCTGGTTATTTTTTGTTTTTTTAAAACAAACAAAACTTGGTGACAAAACATTGTTTCAAACAATTAGCAATGACATTTTTCTAAATAAAGTTAATTTTTATATATATATGTATCAATGCAAAAAATGAACAATTTCTATTTATTTTATTTTTAAAAACACAACTATATATTTTAAATTATAGACACCATTTTTTTTACTATATGTGTAATATAATAATAACACATATGATTTTTTAATGATCAACTTTGTGCAAGTATTATTCAAAGTCAACTATTGATTATTTTAAGTCACTTGTCACACATGTATTACTTTAAAGTATGCAATTTGATTGTAAAAAAAAAAGTATGTGATTTAATTTATTGTTAATCAAATTTTTATATTTAATTTATATACTATAATTTTTTTAGTGGCCCCCCGGAAAAAAATTCCTGGGTCCGCCACTGGTGGTGCTCCTCTTCAGTTTTGGTGAGTGGAGGAAGATTTTGTACCAGCAGGTGCTCCAACGCTCAAGTCAGTAAGAGACAAAGGAAAAGTTTCAAGAGTTAGAGTAGATTGTACTTGTGTCTTCTGCATGAAAATGTTTTATATAGCCCCAACGCAGAGCCAATGACATTAATGAGAGTATGGATTCGAAGTCATCGCCATTAATGAATGTCGGAAAACGGATGAAAAGTTATGATTGGAAGTAAATGTCAACCATTCCGATGTCGGGAATTACGGAAGGTGTAGCTTCCTTGACCATTTAGTAGGGGAAGTCACTATTGGGCCTTCAGACGATTTGGGTTGAGTTCGACATGTGGGACGTGATCCTCAGTGATTGGGCCTCAGGCCTAGTTTAGAACATGAGCCCCCCAAGTTGTCATGCTTGAGCATGAGCATGATGACATAAAGTTTGTGACAATTTTCACCCTTGTTGAGGATACTCCATTATCCCATGTTGATGATGTGCCGAACTCGTGGGTCTTCAGGTTTTGGATGTTATGCCGAGGTTACCTTTGTCGAACTAAGTTGTATTACTTTGTGTTGGTAGGAAATTTCCAATCATAGCGTAATGTGTATTTATGGGGAGCATAAGTCCTTTGAGTGTGTCTATGACGGAGCTGAACTAACCTATGGCAAAGAGAAGTTTGTGAGTATTTATTATGAGCCCACAATATCATCAAAGAACATAATTTACTCTATTCAATTGGGAACATTATGAAACGAGTGGCATTAGAGTTGGCAAGATACACGCGATCAAAGGGACGTGACTTGAAAGGACAAGCTGTTTTGCCTCATATTGACACGTGTTAAGCCTATTTTGACCCACCGAAGTACCTATTCGTTATAGCTCCTGATCACAAGGACAATTCTTGACTGTTGGATCGAAGCGTCGTTTCATTTGTTCTTTGATTTAATTAGAAGTGTTAGATCTTTTCAATTTCACCCTTTGGATTCACGCAACGTTTCAGAGTTGAAGTGCATCGTTCCATTTTCTATGGCCGCGTTCGTTGGAGATTTGACTATATATATGGAAATGGAGGGACTTTCAAACATCTTTTTGTTTGCAACACCTCTCAAATTCCAGAGTTCTTGCGACTTGTTGATGTTTGAAGTTGGAGCTTCGTCTCTGTTACCATCTATATCATTGTTTCTACTCATCTTTCAACCGATAAGTTCTTGAAGCTATATTTTTCTGTTTCGTGTTTCTGATTTGTTTGAAATTGATGAACGAAGTTTGAATGATTTTTTACCTTTAATGTTGGTTTTGATACGGTACGGTGGTTGAGGTATTTGAGTGGTGACCAGCACCTTTCTTCCTCCCAGAATGGTGGTTTCTCACTTGTTTTAGTGAGAAATCAACTGTTTTTCCACATTTTTTAAAGATTTTGGTCCGGTGGTTACTGGTGTTAGCGCCTTTGTAACTTTCGGAGCAAATTTTTTTATCTTCTATTTATGGGTTTTTTACAAGAACATGTCGAGGCGACGTACTGTTGTGTGAGCAACAATGAAGATCTGAATCTATATGTTTTTCCTTTGATTGTTCCCATCGAGCAAGTCTTTTCATTGTGCGAACGATGATGACTTATGTCGAGCCTTTTACTTGAAATATTTTATTTTCCTATGCTTAGGCCGCGGATGAACCTCGTCTTACGAATTCCTAATATTCCAGGAAAGAAAAGATCCACTCGAGCAAGCTCTTCACTATTATTGATGATCCTCCACATGAGGATTGAGAAGTGCGTATCTAGAGCGTGAAGCACCGTATCCTAAAAGTTTCTATAAAGCTCTTCACTATTAGCGAGGATCCTAAAGCTCCTAGAATTATTGAAGTCGTCTTGCATCCCCCTTTACACGGTTGGATCAAATGTAACACTGATGGATCTGCTATTTCTAGCCTTGGCCAATTGCTTGTGCAGATATATTCAGAAACTTAGTTTTGCAGCTAATGTTTGAAATTTCAGTGCTTTATATACTGAACTTATGGGATTCATCATGGCCATAAATTGTGCTGTAGAGAGAAATTGTAGAAAATTATGGATTGAAACCGATTCTAAACTTGTCCCCTTGGCCTTCAAATCTCCATTTATCATTCCTTGTCAACTGAAGAACAAATGGTTAAACATGCCTTCCAAATATTCAAAACATGGACAATAGCATTATAATTTCTCACATTTATAAAGAAGACAACCATTGTGCCGATAAGCTAGTTTCACTAGCTAGGTTTATCTATGAATTTTTTCAATTGGTGGAATATTTCTTCTACTGAGATTAGAGGTAATCTAGCTTGTAATAGGCTCGATCTACCTCATTATAAATTTTGCTAGTTTTGTTTGAGAAATACTCTTTCTTTTATTATAATCAGCTTTGTATAAAAAAAAAGTGAGTGAATGTATTTGACTATTTGTCAAACATAAGAGAATGAGTTATATGTATATAAGTGATTTTTGTAAAAAAAAAGAAAAAAAAGAAAATTTATGTTTCTTTTTAATGTTACCTAACTAACCTACCTGTTTGGGGTTATTATTAAGAAAAATAAAGGGCAAAAATATAATTTGCCAAGGTTTATTTTCTGGTGTGGCGTTTTAAAGACGAGAAAAGCGGGAGTGTAGAATAAAAAGGTAACCACATACAACACTGTTGAGAAGAAGCAGAGTGAGTGAGAAAAACCAAAAAATGGAGAAAAAGCCTTCACATTGAGAAACAAACAAATCAAAAACTAAAACAGAGTGTGAAAAACAAAGAAAAATGGGAAAAAAGGATCGTAAGCTCGAGAAACAAATTCAAAAGCAAATGGGATGCATGTCAGGTTTCCTACAAATCTTCGATCGCCATCAATTATTCCCCGGAAAACGCATCTACACCGTTAAAACACTCCCTTCCACTAAATCAACGGTATATCATTCACTCTCTCATACTTCATTCTCATTTTAACATAACCATTTCATATATTAATTTTTACAGGAACCGGAAATAAACGGTAACTCACCGGCTGAATCAGAATCAACACCGGAAAAACTAACACCGCAACAAGAAAAACCTTCTCTACCGGTTCACCCAGTTTTCGATTTCAAAGAAGGAACAAGATCTCCATGGAAATTCACCAGAGAAGCACCAAGACTATCATTAGATAGCAGAGCAGTTATTGATGCAAAAGGAACAATTCAAATTCACCCAAAACATGAAGAAATACGACGTCGTTCAACTTCCACCAGCGTCGTTGCAAAACTCATGGGTCTTGAAGAAGACTCTGATCCCAACCCTAAGCTTCAAAAATCTGCTTCGGAATCAAGAGCTCACAGAGATCTATCACAACAACAACAACAACAACAACAGTATCGTTTCTTTGACACTACGAATTTTCAGTTAAAGAAATTCGAGAATATTTCGTCGTTAAACGACAGTGTTTCAGATCTAAACGAGAAAACAGAGCCAGTCAGAGGAATTACAACCAGACAAAAGAAGATTTTCTATGATTCTGCTGACTTTTTTCCTGGTCCGAAACAGAGTGTTTCTGTTTCTGTTTCTGTTCAAGGTGAGATTGAAAAAAGGTTGAAGATGCGTGGTATTCACGAACCTTCTAAAGATCTTGATACATTGAAACAAATCCTTGAAGCTTTACAGCTTAAAGGTCTCTTACATTCCAAGAAATTAACAAATCATAGAAACTTTGTTATGGAAAATGTGAATGATTCTAATTCTCCGATTGTGGTTATGAAACCGGGAAGATCAATTAATCGAACCGGTTGGACCGGTTACGATTCTCCACCACCAGCTTCCACTTTCCGGTCTAAAGTTAAAACTCGTCCGGATCATATTCAATCACAGATCAAAAACAGAAACAACTTAAATTCGCCCACGCGCAGTCCCAATCGCGTGAGAAAGGTTACCATTTCAAACAGAGTTACTCCGGTTCATTCCTCGAGAAATGAACCGGACCGGAAAACACCGAACCGGTCACCAAGGATGAGAAAGAATACTGTGGCGGAAGATGAATCATCCACTGTTTCTGATAGCTCTTCACATACCGAAACAGAGGTTTGCAAAATTAAATTAAATAAATTTTAATTACTAGATTAGATCACGTTAATTATTGAATTAATTAATTAATTAATTACGGTGCAGAGGTTAATTACGGAGCAATACAAAGAAGGGAAAGAGTTACTACAGAGATGTGATAAGTTACTGAACAGTATAGCGGAAATAACTGAGTTACAACAACCGAGTCCGGTATCGGTACTTGACTCGTCGTTTTACAAAGATGACTCGTCGTGTTCACCTTCACCAGTAATGAAACGATGCATTGAATATAAAGGTAAGTGAACAGTTATAGTTTTTTTTTTGTTATCGTTGGTTCGTACGTACATAAGTCGTAATCAGTAGTTGTTTTTGGCGTTTGCTTTTTTGTTACCTTTAGGTTGTGGTTTTTAGTCAGAGTGTGATGTCATTAATAGTTAAGTTTGTGCTACGCGTGTTTGGATGTTTTAAGAACCAAACTGTTTTTTCCTTTCCTTCACAACACAACACAACACAACTGTTTTGTACTTTTGATGTTTGGGTAAATGATGTTTTTGTTTTCTATTCTCTTCTTCTTTTTTACTATGGGGGAGAAAGAGAAACTAGAATTTTGTTACTACTTACTTCGACTGTGGTGTAGTGGCAGTGGACAGTGAAATTGGTATCTTATTGTGAGTTACGTGGACCAATGATTTGATAAGATAGTAGGGAAGTGGAGTTGGTTGGTTGTTCATTGACTACGTCAGAGAGTGAGTATACTTGTTTGTTTGTACGATCACGTGGGGAGTGATGGCATTCTGCTTTTACAATTTCGTTACTGGTAGTAGTGTGTTCCCGTGAAAATATTTGATTATTACCTGCACTTGCAAGTGTTACTAAAAAGGAGTGAAGGAGCATTTTTTTAACTATTGATAGTGTAAATGTCGGTGGATTTAGTTACTTAAATTATTTGAACTTTGAAGTAGTAGCCCTTCAATTTGAGTTATAGTGGTGAAGTTGTCTAATTTGTTAATTTTGATATTATCAGTGGAACTAAGTTTTATGGATAAAATAAGATTTTTTTCCTCCAATATCCTTTTTTTAATATATATATTATAAGATAATTACTACATTTGAACAAAAGGTAAATGAACAATAAGCTCCTTTGCTAAACTTTTTGAATTAAGATTTTTTTATGGATGGCTTGAGAATTTCAACCTAGTTGTTTTGACCGGCCTAATTCTCTAAATAATCAGAGGGATCAAGTTGGCCCGTAGGATTAGGGCCGTTTAGAATAGCTAACTTTTGAAATTATGCAAATAAATAAGTTTTTTTTTAATGATTTATAAGTTCTCGCTAACGAAAACTGTATTTTTTCATAAACTATTTTGACAAATTTATAATAATACATAAAAATTTATTTATTTACATAAGCTGTTTTGCATAAGCTCAAAAATAAATTATTTCAAATTATCCTAAATAAAAATATTTTTACACAAATTTTTATTTATAAATCACAATTCATTTCCAATTAATGCCTAGGTCTGCCATAAAAAATTACTAGTACTGTATTATGATACTACAGCTAGTCTAGTTTTGCCATACCTTAATTATTTTGTGCCTTTTTCGTTAAAGAATTAAAGACTGGTGGACGAGGGTGATGGAGAGTTTAATAGTGACATAAGGGAATATACAAACAGTGTCATTATCTATATTTGTTTCAAACTTTCAATTATTAATTGTGTGTTTTAAATATCTCAATTGATGTTAACAAAGTTTGGTGAAATTGCAGATCTAGGAGCAGAGTCAGAAGATGAAACATGGAGTGCAACATTGTATTGCAATGAAGCCAAGTCAGAGGATTGTGATTTCATATACATTTCAGAAGTACTACGTGCTTCTAATTACTTGCCGGAAGACAATGACATGTTCTTGTTACTAGAACAACAACAATACCTCAAGGGAAACAACACTTCCAAAGTTTCCACTCTTCAAAGACGGTTAATCTTCGACACAATACATGAGATCCTCAACCGTAAACGACGTTTGCCACCGTGGAAGTTGGAGAACGCGCCTTCGTTAAAATTTATATGGTCTGAAATTCGGAGAATCCAAGATAGGGATGAGTCGGAGGACATGTTTGAGGTTATATGTGGAGTGTTGAGAAAGGATATGAGTGTAGAGAATGAATGGGGTGAATGCGACGTGGAAATTGGAGATGTTGTGTTGGACATCGAACGGTTCATATTCAAAGATCTTATCGAAGAAACCATTAGAGATTTAGCGTTGTGTAATAAGGTACCACGTAACAAAGTATCCATGCTTCGCAGGAAGTTAGAGTTTTAAAATTAGGACAAAACAAAAAGGAGGGAAAAAAGAAGCAAAGTGATAAATATAATAACACAAGGAAAAAATGGAGGAGGTTTCTTTTATTTTTGTTTGCTTGCTTTTCCCTTTTCTTTAGTAATCCCATAGTCTAATCACTTTCTAATTATTATATTGTATGTTCGTTTAAAAAATATTATTACATGTATGTTCTTTTAGTTTTAGTGGTGGAATCAGGTGTTTTAAACCTGAAATCAAGGCATGTTTAACGATGACCATTTTTTGCTTAAAATTTTTAAAATGATAGATGATTGATTTTTGTGGAAGAGTTGTTAGAACTTTAGAAGAATGGAAAGCAATGTGCAAGATTTCAAACGTGTTGTCCAAGCAAGCATAGTAAAATGAAAATTGAAATGGCTTTGTTTAATCATTTTGGTTACCAACTCCTTCACCTTGATCCTAATCATGCAAATAAATTAAGGATCTCTTTGGTAAACCAAAGAAATTAGCTTATAGATTATAGCTTCTAGCTTATAAGCTAAAAGGTCTGTTTGGTAACAGTTTTTAGAAAAGAGCTTATAGCTTATTTTACTAACTTATAGTTTATTTTTCAAATGCTATTTCAAGTAGCTTATGAGCTTATAGCTTACAGCTTATTATCTTTTCTTCCAATTTTACCCTATCATCTTACTTGAAAAAAATTAAATATTAATTAAACATATATTTTTTATGTCATTTCATATTTATAAGCTAATCCAACCGCTAATTTTACCAAACACTACAAATTCAATCAGCTAGCTTATCCGCTATAAGCTAGCTTATAAGTTCATCTGTTATAAGCTAGCTTATCAGCTATTCGCTATTTTTTATTAAAAGCCTGAAAGGTGATTGAAGCGTTAGTAATTGTTGAAGTGTGTTATGGGATGGGGTCCTTAATGTTGATTGTGGTTTAGGGGTTTTCCTCTATGTGAGTATGTGACAAAATGGAGAAGGTCCTACCACAATATAATGGAGTAGTCATGCAAATCAATTGGCACAACTAGGATTACAACACTTTTGGACTTTTCTAGTCTTGGGCACTTTAAGAAACAGAATATTGAATCGTCTTGTGCTTAATTTGTGAAATGGTAAAAATACAAATTGTTTTGAGGTGTTCACTTTCACAATGAAATTTTGACATCATAATTTATTTATTTTTGACAAATGACATCATAAGTTAAAGTGAGTTCAAAATGCAACATGTATATATACTTTAGCTTGTTGGGATTGAATTGAGGTCTTCTCCAACAATTATTTGTTTAACAAATTGTACTTCAAAAATATTTTGGAATTTTTTCTTCTTTCTATTAGAAATATTCTTCAAATTTATTACTATGACATTAATTAAAGATACCTATTTATCATGCTAGCCCAATGCTAGTTTTAGAATAAAACATAATTTTTAAAATCATTAATGAGAAAAATTGAGTTCCTTGATTTGTGTAATTTTTTCAAAATGTTCCTTATAAAAAATACAATTTACATAAATATACAAATAAACATATAATTTTATCAAGTAAAAAAGTATATTTCTGTTAAAAATGTACAAATACTTATAATTATAGGAGTTATCTCTTCTGTACATTGGTGTATAGAGGAAGCTATGTTTGGATATAATACTGATCTTTATATTTGTATAACACATTTTGCATGTTGCAAAATTAAACATGATTTGTTGGTTTTTTAAGACCTAAGTTCAACATATCCACATTCCACACGCATCTTCTGACTTCTAACACACATTAATGTAGCTGTCGTTAGTAGAAGTATTTTTCCCACCTATAATAAGGGGCACTTGTTAAACATACCAAAAATAGAATAAAAGATAAAATTAATATTAATAAAAGAACTTTTTACATTCTCGATGCATTAAATGTACAAATCCCGAGATATAATTTCCATATTTATATGCTTAACTAGTGCCCCGGGGGCACTGTTTAGAATTTTCCTAAAATAAAAAATAGACTTAATTACATACTACCTCCGTCCCAAAATAAAAGACCATTTGGATAAATCACGGAAATTAAGAAAGTTGATTGTAATTATTTTTATGAGTTTGTCCTTTATGAGAGAGAATTAGTTGATAATTTTACAAAGTATTTATTACCAATTGCAGAAAATAATGTATCATGGTTATGGATATGGAGGAAAAGAAATATTAAATGTATTTGAAAATTGGAAAGAGTTTTTATAAAATTGGACAAGTAAAAAAGTGAAAAAGATCTTAGTATTTGGTTTTTATTTTAGATTTCAATTTGATCTCTCAAATTAAAAAGTTTCAAGTTAGTCTTTTTAATCAAATTTTGGTTTAAATCATCCATGTAGCCAACAAATTTGCATACATGCATGGATAACTTATAAGGACGTCACTTGAAAGTTTTAGACGTAATTAACTCAAAATTTAACAAAAAATTGGAAAAAATTAACTCAAAATTTAATAAAAATGATGAAATTATGTTGATATCAGTAACTTTCAAAATATAGAGGATCAACTTAAAATCCAAAATATAGATAAGAGACCAAATATGCAATTAAGCATAAAAAATAAATTAATATAACAATTCAAAATGCATGCAGTAGTATTTAAATGGTGGAAGTGAATACTAGCCGATATATAGCCGTATAATTGGTTCCTTAATTAGTGACAGGGCAATTACATTAACTCTAGATGGCAACTTCTCATCCGTCCAACACTTCTCCTTCATTCTCATCTGAATATAGAATGAGAACAAGCACATGTTTCAGTTGCATGCCCAATAATTCACAGAGCTGTTCTATCCTTCCTTCATCTTACTATTATTTCTTTCCTCAATTATATATAGTAATAGGATAGGGACAACTTGAAGTTTATACTGTACATGTTTGCATTATATCACATGTGTAGTGTCAAGCCCTCTTGACCCCGAAATTGGCACAATATAATTATGGCCAAGTGTGAGATGCACAAATGAGATAAGTAGTCTTCCATCATACATAAATGTTTGTTTTCACTGTTAAATCAAATAAGTGAATGCTTGCTTTCAATTTTGGAGGGTTCAGAATTGATTCTAGACGTGTAAAATTGATTCTACCTTGTTTGGTTTTTTTTAAAGTAAAATTGATTCGGCCTCCAAAATTGATTATACTTGAAGCTATAAATCGTAACTTCCGATTCTAAAATTGATTCTTACATTTAATTTTTTTTGTTCAACTCACTTTTACATGAATATATCAAAACATAAATCACTTTATTTTCAAATCAGTTTTGATCAACATTCAACACCATGGGCCAGAGCCAAATGCTCACATTGCAGTCCTTAACCCGACTTTAATACCATGTTAAATATGTTTGGATCTCAACCCCAAAAGCTAGCTTATAGGGTAAAGTTGTCCTCACATGTTTATACACTCAACAGTCCGGAAACATAAGCAATGTGAAACTTCAAACAAACAAACACCAACAACACACAACCACCAACAACACACAACATTCAACACATTATTGGTTAGGGTTTTTATTGGATGGGACTTGGGAGCTACCTTATCTAGTAGAGCACCCTTAACTTAAGGTAGGATGTGCCTTGACCTTCTCTTTCTTTTATCTCCTCCCTAGCGGGCCTATTGGCCCATCTATTTCAATTTTTGTAGGCCCATCTAATTAAAGCAATTAAAATCCTCTGTCTGCTTGTTGCCCTTCATTTCATTCCTCAACTTGGTCCTCATTTGGTAGGTTTATGGGACGTAATTCTTTATGGGCAAGAGATGCACTTTAGAAAAATGTCCGGCAAGTATAACCGATAATACTAAAATGTTGCCTAAATATTTGATATGTTGGGACGAAGGTTTAAATATATGATTTTCTACTTTTAAATATTTGATGTTTGAGTGAGACTTTTTTTGTTGCTGTGATAAGTGCTAAATTTATTTATTTGTAATGAATTTTCATAAGCATTTACCGACTTAATTTAACAGAAAATATATGATTTTTTTTTTCCAATTGTTCTATGTATTTGTTTATTATTATGAAATCTATCACGAGAAATAAGTAGCTAAATTAACTTTGTTAGGCTTAGGTATAATCTTTCATAAACTCATGTGTTCCTTTTGATTTGTACATATATGTTCTATTTTTTCATCAATATTAATTGGTTATCTCTGTGTTCATTGTTTGTTATCTTTTGGCCAATTAATAACACCATTTTAAGGTTTGAAATGATATTAGAAAATACTTTTTGAATCTTGATCAAAATATCTCATCTATTAGAAAATACATTCATTCTAGTGTCTTTTATTTTCTCACTTTTATCTCTCTTATATCAATTTAAATAGAATATAAATTTTAGAAAATAAAAAATTATAATGTTTTTAAAAAGTAGGGGAGATCTAATTAAAATGCCAAGAAGAACAATAATATTTGAACACATGAATAAGATGTTGTGGTAAGTGCGAGGTTGAATACTTTATAAATGAGATGACCTATAAATCAAATGCCTTAAAGTTTTAGGTAAAAATGTTGTGTGTAACTCAGTTATATGGTTGCTTAATTTAAGTCAAACGTAGATGATCTCCATGGTTGTCTTCTCGTGACCCAGCAAAAGTATCAAGCCGATAGTTTGACGAAAGGTTATATGGTTAATGTTGTGTCCAAATCATTTGCATAGTTTTTCTAAGCTTAATGTAGATGAAATTTTCCGACTGTCACGTGATCCAACATAGAACATTGTATAGCAAGCATCGTATAAAATACACTCAAACTTTTGATGTTGAAATGATCGGATGATATAAAGAGAGATAGAGAGACGGGAAACAATTAATACAAAAACATAATTAGTAAACTTACAATGTTGACATCTTAAAAATGTGTCAACAAAACATCACTTTGTATCGAGGTTGCTAAATTGAATACATTTACTCGAATTTAAACTAAAATCTCTTGCAATTATGCATGTATTGTACTGTAAATAGTGGTATTTGATACCTTGTCTACCGACAAAATAGCAATACAAAATAAGAATTTCACTATCAAGAAAGGGTTTGTTCGTTATCCTTAGCTTAGTGTGCACAAACATAGCAATGCATAGTGTGCAATTGTGCATGAGACATAGAGTGAAATGGCAGAGGCACATGCCTCTACACTCATTAAATCGGACCATTCCAACCCTATTGATGGACTATTCTTGTCTATACAGGCCTTGCCTCCTTTTAGGGGCCCTTTACACTTATATGATGTGTGAACTTGTCAGTATATGAAATGAACTAGTATTAATAATTGAGCGTAACAAAGCATAAATCCTCGGGTTTTAAGTTTTAACCCTCCCATTTTTAGGGAAAGCGGCGCTTAATAATTTAGAGTTTGGTCATTAAGTAAATAAAGCATGGTCAAAAAATTGTTTCATCTAATAACTGAACTCGGGTTCTCCTGAAATCTGTCAATTGTGTTGGAGTAATTGAGAGAATGAGAGAAAAGGAATTGAATCGAAAGAAAGAATAGAGAAAAAGATAAGTTGTTATTCATCCACTAGGGGCAAAGGTAATTATATACAAGTGGAGGCTTGCTTCACTACCAAGCAATTGTAACTAACTACCTAAGACAAAACAAAAATCTCTAACTGACTAACTAACTAACTAACTAACTAACAGAGTCTGCAGTGTTCAGAATCTGCATGATCAGAGCCTGAGAACATGAGCTTCTCAGCTTCTGAACCTCTTGACCCGTTAGAGCTTCTGAGCCTAAAGCTCAGCTACTGACTACCAGAACCTCTTGACTCTCTAGAGCTTCTGAACCTCAGAGCCTCTTGAGGACATGAGAACTTGGATTACAAACATCACACCTCCTAATTCATGTTCTCCAACGATCCCATTCCTATCAGTTTCTTCAAAGCATCAAACCTAGCCTTAGCCATAGGTTTAGTTAGAATATCTGCAAGTTGAATCTCAGTGTTGCAATATTCCAACTCAAGCTTCTCCTTGTTCACTTGATCTCTCAAAAAGTGAAACCTTCTTTCAATATGCTTACTCCTGCCATGACTCATAGGATTATTAGCTAAGTCAATTGCTGACTTGTTATCCACAAGCACCTTCATCTTTGTTACTTCAACTGCCTTAAGTTCTGAAAGTAACATCTCAATCCAATTTGCCTGACAAGCTGCAAATGAAGCTGCAACATACTCAGCTTCACATGATGATAATGCAACCATTCCTTGTTTCTTAGAACACCAGGAAATTGGTGCATTGCCAATCATGAACAAATAACCTGCAGTGCTCTTTCTGTCATCTTGATCTCCTCCCCAGTCAGAGTCTGAGTAGCCATAAGCCTCTAACTTCTTACTACTGTTCTTTTGGTTTGGAATCAAAATGCCATGATCATTAGTACCCTTTACATATCTGAGCACTCTCTTTGCAGCAGTCAAGTGACACATCCTTGGTTGATCCATAAATCTGCTTAACAGACCAACACTATGACATAGGTCAATTCTAGTGTTGCACAACTACCTCAATGAACCAATTATCTGCTTGTACAAGGTTGAATCAACCAATTCATCATCTGTATTCTTGCTCAGCTTCACACCAGTCTCCATAGGAGTAATTGCTGGGTTGCAATTGCTCATATGAAACCTCTTCAATATGTCAGCAACATATTTCTTCTGATGCAAGAAACAGCCTCTGCTTGTTTTTGCAAACTCCATGCCAAGAAAATATGATAGCTCACCTAAGTCAGTCATTTCAAACTCCTTCATTATGTCTGTTTTGAACTTCTCTAACACAGCTTTGTGTGATCCAGTGATCAACAAATCATCAACATACAGACATAGTATTATCATTTCTTCATGATTTGAACCCTTCACATATACACCATGTTCTGTTGTGCATCTAGTGAATTTCAAATTAATTAGGAAGCTATCAATTCTCTTATTCCAAGTTATTGGTGCTTGTTTCAAGCCATAGAGGGCTTTCTTCAGTTTGAACACTTTGTTCTCTTGACCTTTAATCTCAAAACCTGGTGGCTGCTTCACATAAACTTCTTCATCTAGAGGTCCATTTAAGAAGGCAGGTTTCACATCTAGCTGATGCATAGACCAATTCTTGTAAGTGGCTATTGCAACAACTAATCTAATGGTATCTATCCTAGCCACAGGTGCAAACACTTCATTAAAGTCAAGTCCATGCTTCTGTAGAAAACCCTTTGCTACTAACCTTGCTTTATACTTAGCAATTTCACCATTGGGTTTCATCTTCAACTTGAAGACCCATTTCACATCAATTGGCCTCTTGTTGACTGTTTTGTGCATTAACTCCCAAGTGTTGTTTTTCTCAATAGACTTTAACTCTTCTTTCATGGCTGCCTTCCATTTAGAGTCATTTAGAGCTTTTTCTAATGTAACTGGCTCCAATTCAGCTATCATAGCTTCATTGATCAGTTCACCATCTTCTGTTATTGCTTGATCTGGAAATACATCATACTCATTCAACCTAACTGACTGCACTCTATCTCTTGTAGATCTTCTCAGAGGCTGATTAGGTTGATCATTAGGAATATGAGCGTGATTACCAGCTGCATCATCTTATGGTTGATCAGCTTCTGGTTGATCATCTATTTCCTCAAGCACAAGCTTTCTATTGAGCAATGAACTGGTGTTCTCAGCACTAGTACTTTCAATCCAGTCCCAACCCTTTGATTCATCAAACTTTATGTCTCTGCTTATCACAACTTTATTCTCTTTTGGAGCATAAAGCTTGTAAGCACCAGTGGGGTGGTATCCCAATAGAATCATCTGCTGACTTCTATCATCAAGCTTTCTTCTCACTTGATCGGGAACATGTCTAAAACAAAGTGAGCCAAAGATTCTGAAATGACTTACACTTGGTTTGAGACCTGTCCAAGCTTCATAAGGAGTTTTTTTCTTCAGCTTCTTGGTTGGACTTCTATTGATGATATGTACTGCTGTTGAGGTTGCTTCTCCCCAGAATTTATGAGGCATGTTCTTTCCCTTTAGCATGCTTCTGGCCATGTTCATTATACTCCTGTTCTTCCTTTCAGCAACACCATTGTGTTGAGGAGTGTAAGGAGCAGTAACTTCATGCACTATACCTTCTTCTTCACAGAATTTTGCAAATTCTAGTGAAGTGTATTCACCACCTCCATCTGTCCTCAATTTCTTAACACTACAGCCACTTTGCTTTTCAACTAGTGTCTTAAATTTCTTGAACTTAGTGAATACCTCACTCTTCTTCTCAATAAGATAGAGCCACACATGTCTGGTATAGTCATCTATGAAAGTTAAGAAATAGCTGTTACCTCCAATGGACTTTACTTCAAAAGGTCCACAAACATCTTAGTACACCATTTCTAACTTCTGAGTTGATCTCATGGGCAATTCATTCTTGAATGAATTTTTGGTCTGCTTGGCTGCACAACACTCTTCACACACTGTACTAGGTGTTCTTATCAGAGGCAAGCCATGTACCATCTCTTTTGACTTCAACAAGCTCAAACTTTTGAAGTTCAAGTGCCCAAATCTATGATGCCACATCCAATCTCCTTCAGAGTTTGTAATTGAAGCGAGGCAGTGATGATCAATTACATTGATTTCAATTTTGAAAGTCCTATTGTTCGACAGTGGAGCTTTCAAAATTAATCTACTCTTAGCATCATAAATTCTCAACTCTCTATTAGCCATCTTCATTGTATAACCTTTCTCAAGTAATTGACCTAAGCTTATCAAATTACTTGCCATAGAAGGAACATACAATACCTCATTGATGGTTGATTCTTGACCATCTTTTCTTTTCACAAGAACAGTTCCCACGCCAGCACTAGTAACTTGACTGTTGTCTGCAAACTTGATGTTTCTCTTCACTGAATAATCAAGCTTCAAGAACCACTTCTTGTTACCAGTCATATGATTGCTACACCCTGTATCAAGATACCACAAATTTGACTTGTCTGCCTCAGAATTTGTGATTGCCATTAGGAGTGAATCATCAGAATCACTACCACCTCCATTAGCATATTGGGCTTCATCTTTGTCTTCTCTGGCTACCTTCATAGAGCGACATTCTCTTGCATAATGCCCAAATTTTTGACAGTTGTAACATTGAATTTCTTTCTTATCAATCTTCTTCTTGGAACTCTTCTTGTTCTGATTTGCATCTTTAGTGGAATCTACATTCTGATTCTTTGAATTCTTGGTTGAATTCTCTGAATCCTCTTTCTTTTTCTTCCACTTATCTTTTCCTTTCTTGTTCTGAGTCTTGGCCTGTAATGCTTGTTCCACTGCCTTGTTCGAACTCCTCTGTTTAACCCTTAGCTCATGAGCTTCTAAGGATGCTTGCAGTTCTTCAATCTTCATAGTTGCCAAATCCTTTAATTCTTCAATAGCAACCACTATATGATCAAATTTCTCAGTCAAGGTTCTCAAGATTTTCTCAATCTTGACCTTATCAGTCATTGCTTCTCCACAAGACTTCATCAAATTTGTCAAGGCCAGCATTCTCGCCAAATACTCAGAGATCGTTTCTTGTTCATTCATCTGCATCATCTCATATTGCCTTCTCAAAGCTTGAAGCTTGATACCCTTCAATTTCTCATCACCACCATAGATTTTCTTCAATGTATCCCAAGCTCCCTTTGAGGTTTCTTCTTCTATTATCTTCTCAAAGATATTAGAATCAACGCATTGATGAATGATGAACAAGCCTTTAGCATCTTTCTTTTTCAATTCTTTGTGTCGAGTTCTTGCTGCTTCATCAGCATCTGCAGCCAATTCTTCTACTCCATCAGTTACAATTTCAAGAACATCTTGAAATCTGAAAATCACTTTCATTTGTGCACACCAACGATCATAGTTTTCGCCTTTGAAAACTGGAAGATTTGCTGGGAATTGCGTGGAGGTTGTACCATTGTTTGCCATGATTCTTGATCAAGGAATCAAACGAAAACGATGAATACAAACCAGGCTCTGATACCAATTTGTTGGAGTAATTGAGAGAATGAGAGAAAAGGAATTGAATCGAAAGAAAGAATAGAGAAAAAGATAAGTTGTTATTCATCCACTAGGGGCAAAGGTAATTATATACAAGTGGAGGCTTGCTTTACTACCAAGCAGTTGTAACTAACTACCTAAGACAAAACAAAAATCTCTAACTGACTAACTAACTAACTAACTAACTAACTAACTAACTAACTAACTAACAGAGTCTGCAGTGTTCAGAACCTGCATGATCAGAGCCTGAGAACATGAGCTTCTCAGCTTCTGAACCTCTTGACCCGTTAGAGCTTTTGAGCCTAAAGCTCAGCTACTGACTACCAGAACCTCTTGACTCTCTAGAGCTTCTGAACCTCAGAGCCTCTTGAAGACATGAGAACTTGGATTACAAACATCAAATTGGTGAAACTCATTAACCACTTAAATTCAATAATTTAGTTAACGAAGCAAAAACATAAATGATCAAGTTAGCTCGGATATATATAACTTATAAAACATTATAGTAAGATTTAACTCACATTTTAAATTAGTCAATGTATTTGCGCACATGCCAGCTCTCTAAAAAGAGTATGACAAACCTTAATCTCCTATATCTTATCTGGTGCAATATACAAACTTTCTGGCATAAACTCCACCCTATTGAACACATTTGATTTTAATTGGAGAATTTTATCAATGTTTTTCTACTTCATAAATTCCCCCCACTTAGAGATGACAAAGGATAAAGATGACAATGACCAATTTTGGGATAAAAATATCATAACACTTGTTCTCATACATGCTATTTAAAAAAATAATTTAATTGTTCCTGTAATTATATCTCAATTGATATAATATTATATATAAAATGAAGGGATTAGACTTTAAACTCTGGTATAGATTTAAAGTGAAATTTTAGTCATTAGAGTATTTAAGAAAAAAAGAAATTTATAAGGTGGTAACAACTAACAAGTAGGAGTAGAAACATTAAATTTGTTTTTGAAGATTAGGCTTAAGTCATCTCTTTAACATAAAATTGCCAAAATTGTTTCAGCAATCAATTAATTTTATTAATTTCTTATCTTTCTTTTTTAAGGTAGTCCTTTTAAGTTTCAAATCATTTATCATTGAACTTTTACAAGATCAATCAAATATTAAACTTGTACACATGTCGGGATGATCTCAATGTAACTCTTACACATTCCAAAATTAAACTTTTTGAACGTTTGTCCAACAATAATGTAAGAACTTGTGATACATTTTTGTAAGAGTCATTGAAATTTCCTATTAAAAATATTTTAAAAAAATAAATTCATATTAGGGTTCTTCGACATCACTCATAATAAAATAATATTAGAATTTTCCCCGACTATAACTGTGCCTTTTTTCGATTACAGGAGACGAGTCTTATGATGGAGCTGACTAACAGGGACAACACATTTTTTTCATGAAAAAGCCAATAAATATTTTTAGGTCATTATTTATGGAACTAAAATAAATAACTTGCTCGAAAACTAAAAAATAGCATTTGAATAGAAAATAATGTATTTTTTACATTGACAAGTAGTTGATTTATATTTTTAAGACTTTTTTAATCTATTTCTTTAAATATTACTTTTGTTTTGTTAGCAGACTTTTTTAATAAAATAATATTAAGACTGAGCCTTATTACATTTATAGCTTTAAAAAAAAAATGATATTAAGAGAAATTGTCTAGACCCAAGTACCCAACAGGCCCATATCACCATGGCACAATAGTTTTAAAAGAGTGTGTTTTTTGCCAATCTATTACATTCTCGCGGGATTTGGATCCTCTCCAATTATTCTCTCATGTTTTCTCTTCAATTATTAATCTAATGATTCACAAATGAAAATGATGTTTTTTTTCTCTCTTCTAAAGTGTTTTCTTTAATTTGTGAACCATTAGATTAACAATTGGAGAGAAAACATGAGAGAATAATTGGAGAGGATCCAAATCCATTCTCGCGCGCCCTTTTAGTTTTCCTTCCGCTACTTAAGTACTAGTAGTAGCGGACATGTAAAAGAGTTTTTTTTTTCTTTTCAAATTTCTTATTTTTATAACTTCTGCCACTAGAATCTACTATTTAAGTAGCAAATAAGTATAAGAGGCATTTTAGTAATTTTGTAGAATGCGCGAGAAAATTGATAAAATGACAAAAGAAATTCTTGTTCCAATATGGAGGAATTGATCCAAGCTTCCAACCCACTTCCGCTATCATTAGTCCCCGCTATCATTAGTCCATTATTGAATATACATTTAATTTATTACTTAAATTGTTACTATTACTTTTTTAAAAAAAAGTATTTCTTTTTAAGTAAAAAAAGAAAAAAGAAATCGTCCACAATTTTAACTCGGCGGGTAAAAATCCCAAAATTGTTAGGTCAAATATTTTGATTGGGGTTCGAACTTTGATCCTTCATTTTGTGTACGTGAGTTTCTAATAACTTGGCATTTAGTAATTTATCTACCAAAGAAAAAAAACCCAAAAGAAACCAAAATACAAAAAAATCATATGAGGGGTAGAGACCCCATACAAATCTGCTCCAAATAAAGAATTAATTTGAGTCGAACAAAACTCATAAAAAATAAAAAAAAACACCCAAATAAATCTTAAGTTATCAGCTTACTCATCTGCATATTTGTTAGCTTCACGATAAGAATATTTATTTCTAACTTTCCAATCAAGTTGAAAAAAATGTGAACCTTTTGAACAACTCCAACACCATGTCTATTACGCACCATCAAAATAACCACATGAGAGTTTGGAAGCTCAATAAAATGAACCAAATTTCCTAGCACATAACAATCCTTCCACTACCCCCAAAGCTCAACGGCAAAATCAGTACAATTACCATTCACCACAACTACCACAAATGAGACCCCCTCAGCCAGCTCAATTTCTATCTTTACAAAATCCATTGGTGTTCAAGCATACCAATCCATATGGAGGAGGAAACCATTTCACTTGCACCTCAACTTTTAGGCACAAGTACGATGACAATATCCAAATACTTAACAACCCTATAAAATTCAACATATTCAAAAGTAATTCTATCATAGGCACAACTCCAAATTAATAATATTTGGGCACACATATATCAAAGAGAAAAATTTAAATATAAATGATAAAGTCACATCACCTATCATCAATCAATCATTTTATAGTTAAATTTTGCCTAAATGACATGTGTTGGGCTTGTGCCCAAGTAAGGGTTTCTCCATGTTCAAATATGAAAGCACCTGGTTGAAAAGGGGCGCATCCAATAGCGGACACACTCAAGAACCTCAATCTCCACACCTTACTCCACTTAAGATCATCAACAATCGGATTGTTGCTTAAGATTTTATTGTTACGATAAATTAATGTTTACAAGAAACATAAGAAGAATCGAATGTACTTTTATGTAACTCTTCCAAATAATAAGCACTATGTTGTATTGTAAGTCAAAATCTAACTAGTCAAATCTTTTATTTTTTGTAAATTCTTCTCTCTTTTAAATTATTCTTATTAAATAACATTGTTTATCTGATAATATGTCATATTATATTCTTCTCTAGCATTGTAATAGTAAAGATTAAAGTGACCAATTATATATATATATATATATATATATATATATATATATATATATATACTTTATGAGGAACTTATTACTTTATATACTTTAGAAATTAAATTTAAATGATTATAGAAAAACAGAAATTAAATTGGAATGAATATTGTTTAAAGATATGATACAAAAAATATAGTTTATTCACCCATTATTTTTTATTTATTTTGATTCGGTAGCCTAATGATGGATAAATTCAACAGAGGAATTAAGAAAGTTTAAGATTCAAACACTGACCCCTCTAATAATATTCTTTGATATCAACCGACTTATCCATACCAAACTTTATTTATCTATCATTATTAAAAGAGATTAATTTATTTATACCAAAAAAAAAAGATTAATTTATACACCGGCAACGGAAAACATTTATCTTCATAAACAAACAACAAATTGTGAGCAATATATATTGCATTTTTCTTGTAATGTACTACTACATCCGTTACAAAATATAAGCAAAAGTGAGTCAAAAAAACTTGATGTATTTGGTTCAAAATTTAGACCAAATACATTTACTTTTGTTGACCAACTTTTGCTTATATTTTGTAACGGAGTAGCTAGCTAGCATGTATTGCAAGTTCTATCCACGTCTTATTTTGCACACCGAACAAGTCGATAGATTATATATGTGGTAATTTTATTTTATTTTAAAAAAGATTATATATGCTAATTACATCACGCTCATGTAACCTTGGGCCTATTGGTGATCACTTGCATGTGCTTTTTTCACATATATTTGAAAACCAAAATTAAAAAACTTTCAAACTATAATAAAATGATGGAAATCCACTTGCAAATTATTGGTTTCAAGTGCGTAGGAGCACTTAGTAATTCTCATGATAAGAGAAGTTTTGGCAGCATACAAAATGTGGGAGACAACATTCTTGTTCCATCCTTGATTGCTGCTCTCAAAGCCTACAATAAATCCTTAGTCAAACCACTTCTCAAAAATGAAAACTGTTTGATTTTGCAATTACACCAATTACATGTAATCACCAATATCAAATACTTATTGTATGGTAAATAATTTTGTATGCTAAGGATCATTATCCTCAAGTTTAAATAAATTATATACAAGATTTGAAAAATATCAAAATTTACCATGTACACCCCCCAGTGGCGGTACCAGGGGAGGGCTAAGAGTGGCCACCCCGCTCAAAAATAATAATTTAAATAAATTATAAGCTAAAATTAGAATAAAATCACTGTTTTGACACAAGTTATATCATTTTAAGTTATACAGTCTAATTTTATAAATAAACTATAAGCTCATAAAAAAAAATACTTGTCCTTTACATTGACATATATTTTTATTAAAAAAAATTTGAGGCCCTCCCACACAATTTTTCCTAGTTCCGCCACTGCCCCCAATAGTCCTATTCTAAAGAAGAAGAAAATATATTCATGTAACTATTATTAGTGGTTAGTAGTTAGTACATAATGATGTTCTATTCTGAAATGACAGCTTCTATCCATACCCTCTGCATTAACTGGGGCAATTTGTTCCATGAATTTTATATGATTTGCCTGCATGATATATGAACATATATACAATATTAGTTGCAATCTGCTTCCTGGCTTAAGCTAAATTCTCTTACTAATGCATATGCAATTTCTTATATCATTGTGTCACTTTGCAAACTAAAATAAAATTTTGCATGTAAATTAATGTAAGTAAATATTGCAATAAAGTATTCACATTTTTTATAGCATGGTTGGTTCAGTGATGGATCATCCATTGATGCCGGAGGATCCTGCCCAAATATCATCTCACAACTCATGTCTTCAAAATCTGCAAATAAAAAGATAAATAAAACAATCAATCCAATTGTTTGCATCAATTTTTAAGATTAATTCAGTATACTAGGAATTTCATCATTATGAGTGATCTACAATTTTGCAATTTGTAAATAGTATTAATGTTGACAAAGTCATCATGATAAAATTTGAATTTGAATGGTTTTGGTAAACACCACTCATTCTATATGATAGGTTCATGAGAAGATATATCTATCATTCATGAAATTATAAAAACGAGTAACGTAGTCATTTTGGTTCAACAAAAATTATAATGCAATGTCACCGGTGCACTAGTTAAACAACTAAATATAATAAATAAATATTAAAACTTGTGTAATCTACTTTTTAAAAGTTTGAATAGTGTTTATTTCAATACAAAATTTACTTCTTTTAACTTCCTTAACTAGTGCACCGAGTGCACTATTTAGCATAACCCAAATAAATATACTCAAATTAAAACCATAATGTATGAAGTTGCATTTATAGATATTATTTTATTTTTGATTTATTTTTGTATTTTTCTTACAGATATTAGTATTTTTTGTTTATAATGAATTAGAAAATCAAATTCCGAATTTCATGCATACTACTTAAACTCCTCACTTCTGGACCAAATTCAATGGTTCATTCGAGATGTCGTTCCTGAAATTAAAACCGTCATTCTATGGTCTACTTGCAACTTTGCACCCATAGTGGTGGTAATTCATGGGGTCCTCAATTGAAATGATGATGTTTGCCAACTCCATAATCTAGTGGAGGCTTGTATGTAGAGGCCATGCTACTCTTTCAAGTAGCGTTAAACTAGCATTCTTTCTTTTGTTTATTTTTTTTGGCTGGACTTACTAAAAATAGATAAAATTAGATAATTTTTTAACATGGTTGATTTTTTATATTTAGGTTTACTTTTGGATTTAAAAAGAGGGGAAATGTTAAATAGTGTCCCTGAGGCACTAGTTAAAGAATTTAAATAAAGTAAAAATGTATTGGAACATATGTAGTCAAACTCTTAAATATATAAAAAATGCTCTTTTCGATATAAAATTTTCCTTTTTTGTTTCCTTAACTAGTGCCCGAGATACTAGTTAGCATGACGCTTAAAACAAATGACATAAAAAAAATCTATTTTTCCTTTTCACCTCCATATATAACTCCAAATTGTTCATGTCATAAAAATTGAATAAATCATCTCAAATTGGGTCTCCATGACAATATTAAATATAATTTTTGCAATGGAAAACTTGTTAAAATAAATTGATGCTTCAAAAATAGAATTATTCTTGACCATGACTATATATATGCTGATGGAAGTAATTGCTTAGGATACTTTTTTTTTAACGAGCCAAAATGGAATATATATATATATATATATAGGGGAGGGATCAAATTACACCGGTGTAACATTTGAGTAATGTTACACCGCTCAATAACGCTTTAACGAATTCAAATTTTACAAAATCCACCGTTGGATTGAAAGTTTATATCGTATAGATCATTTGTGTTGAGTTTTACAAAAATCTAAAATCATTTGATATGTTATTGAGACACATCAAGATTAACGGTTTATGTGTTTTTATTGAATACCGTTAATCTTCATGTGTTTCAAAAACATGTCAAACAATTTTAGATTTTTGTAAAACTCAACATAGATGATCTATACGATATAAACTTTCAATCCAACGGTGGATTTTGTAAAATTTGAATTTGTTAAAGCGTTATTGAGTGGTGTAACATTACTCAAATGTTACACCGGTATAATTTGATCCCTCTCCTGTATATATATATATATATATATATATATATATATATATATATAGAGGATGTATCATATGAGAATGATAAAGATATATGAGAATATGTGAATGAATTATAGCCATTAGATTTAAATGAAAGACTAGGATTAAAACATATCACTTAAGTGAGTCATGTGCTTGTATAAACTTAATCACGTGCCTCGTTTCTCCTTCACTGCGTTTCCAACATCCTTTCTCTCCATGGCCGACACGCAGTGGCTGAGTGGCTTTGAGCCGTTTCGTCTTCTTGTGTTTCGATTTTCCTATTTTATTCTTTATCTGTTACTATTCATTTTGATCTGTGGGTACCTACTCTCAGGGTTGGATTGAAATTGATTTAGCCTCATATATCCCCTTCTGTCATTGCGTTGAATTAAAATAGGATTTGGGTAATCGGTTGAATAGCTTTTAGATTTGATCTCTAACCTCCATGAGACCATGACCTTACCTTTTTGTTTTTTCTTTAATATGTAATTAAACAAACAAAAATTATGAAAAGTCATTTAGCAATTTTTTTTTTACGGAAGTTTTCATTCAGCAATTACAACATGTGATTTGTACTAAATAATAAGAAAAATAGGAACAGGAGGTGGAAAGATTATTCAACCAATTAAGGTTTGTATGTTGGTGTCTTGTTAATAGTAGAAAACACGAACTGGTGGGGGAAAGTAAAAAGAAGAAGAAGAACACTTTGAAGTAGCCAGCAGGAAGGAAGAAGAAGCGTCAACGCCGGAGGAAAAAGTTGAAAGCGTGCTAGACTGTGGAAACTCATTTAATCTATCTTTTAATCTTAACCCTTCTTTTTAATCTAATGGTTGGTAATTCATTCTCACATTTTCATATAAGATACTCATTCTCATATGATATGTCCTATATATATATATATATAAATCAAACAAAAGTAGTCTCCTCAGCACAAGGTGTACCAAAAAGAACTACAAAGTATTACAACAGGATCAATACACAAGATCGATGGCGAAATACACAAAAAACATTAGTCGATGCCCAAACAAAGCTTAGAATGATACTTACTTGGTACCATGTTGACTGGCATACCTAGAGTGTTCTTTATAAACGTTTGAGATGGAATTTTGCACATATTAATACACATCCCTACACAATTTGTCTCCTCTAAAAACCTGCATATATTTAATATTTAGGTTGCTAGGGTGAAATTAGGGAAATGATGGAGATAATAATCATGATTTTGGTATTGACAATAAACTCTTAATATAGTGATCATGATTGATAATCATCATAATGAGAATAAAGAGTGGGCATGACAACTAGAATCCTCTAAATTTTATGTTTCTTCTGATGGTTGTACTATACAACAGTTGTAGAGGATCCAATTTGTAAATTGTGTATGAATAAATTATAAATAGATAAACTAACCTGCATTTTTTGACATAGACTGCATTTTTTTCTCTTTTCCCATTGATCTCCGATTCTCTCACCTTCTCATGAAATTAAAGAGATTAATCCTTTTAAATAATTTTTAAAATCATAGGACGGAAAGTAAAAGCATTAACTATTTTAATTGAGCTTTTATAATTTAAAATTATATATAAAGATATCTCTATACATTTTTAAAATCATTTTCATTTCAATGGAGTTATTGAATTTGGGTTTTCCTTTCATCAAGCAGTCTTTATATAGGATGAACAAAATTTGGTCAAATGCGCTTAAAGCGCAAATCAAAATGCTGCCGTGTCAGAAGCTCATTCGTCTTCGTACGCTTGAAGCACAAGCCCCGCGCTTAAAGCGCACATTCAAACTTCTGGAACCATAAAATTCTTCTCTCGTGCGCTTAAAGCACATTTAATACAAAAATAACTTTTCTTTCATTTCTTGAGTTGCAAGCAATCTCATTCAAGCTCAAACTTCTGGAACCATAAAATTCTTCTCTCTACTAAACTAAGGCTAAAAATATTGAAAAATTCCCTAATTTAACTTAAAGTCATCAGTAGTTAATATCCATTTTGGACTATCTCAACAAAGATTCAACCAACATTATGAGTTTATGATCTAAATCAACAATTCAATAGACCTACTCATGGAATTGAAATGTGGCATCATCTTAGGATTAGGAACACATTGTACGCTAATTGTAGCACTAATTAGTGGGACGTGACATAAAGGGATAATTTCATATACATCAAATCATTTTCTGGTAATAAGGTAAATTGATTCCATATTACAAGTTTACAACCACTCTGTTTTCATGCAAGTGTCTTTTTAATCATTTGCATTTTGATAATAAAACTATTAGTATTGTTTATTGCCGATTTAAATTAACCATTTTTCATTATCCTAATCATTTTCAATAACGATTTGGGTTTTTCAACAAGACACTTAGTGGACATGATTTGGTCACTGCACTCACAAGTTATGACCATTAATCTTGTACTAAATTTCAGTCATAATTAGTAGTGGAAGGCATAGTAATCTAGCAATGTAAAATATCATTCAAAGTGATTTATCATATCATATCATAAACAATACAATTATACAAAAATATACAGCTACATATATAACATCTCAATTGTTTACCTCAGAGGGCCCAACTAACCAAGTAAATAACATAGTGGTGGTAATTGCATAAAGTTCCCTTGTGAATTTAGCTGGTAGGGGCAGATTCTTTATCTGCAATTAATGCTCATACATAACAAATTAAAATTTCATTGGGGAAATTACAATGCTCATCTTTTAAGAATAATAGTGAATTCTTCGGTATATATCTTATTTTGATATATATTGTATAATCATTGGGCGGACAATTCTGATAGGTTCACAAATAATGTTTATTAATTTTTCTATATTAAATGTTATTTATGAACATATCAGAATTATTCAACTTAGCAGTGTATTGGTATATATCTATATAAAATGTGTATCTAAATATTCACCCTTTGTCGTGGTTTCAGAACTCAAACAAGCCCATTTGATAGCTTGTTTGAGTGAACCTTAAAATTCTTGTATTACTAAATGCTTCAATAAAAGTGAGTTATTAACTTACCATTGCAAATAATAACTTTGGGAAGAGTCTTTCAAGAATTTGAATGACAACCTCTTGCTGTTGAATAGGATTAAATTTCTGTTTTACCATAAAAGTTGCCTCAACAAGGCTCTCATAGCCACTCTTATTATTACTTAGTCCTGCAAAAAAAAAAAAATTAATTTTTATTTTGTGCCAACACATACTCAAATAAACACATACGGAGTAAGGAACATAGTGACATGTGTTCGAATCAGAGATTCCATATTAAATGTCCCTACAGTCAAACTACTAGACCGTAACAACGGAGACAAAAACTACAAAGTTTGTAACTTTTCCTAGAGATAACAATTAAATTACAACGAAGGGACAAAAGGGTATGAACCTGTGGCAGCTTGAATGGTTTTTGATAAGTGGTTTATTGCTATGAGATCAAACCAATTATCTTTGTATACATTAGTAGTACTATTTGTTGTTATTTCTTCTGTAATGTTATAATTTGAAGGCTTTTTTAGCACAGAAACTATATAAGGTGGATATTGAGGTTTATGTTTGATGAGGTTGTAGTGAGTTGAAGTCAGTGTTGAAATTTTATTCTGCTGCCTAAAAACATTTGCTTCCATTTGTGAATGTTGTTTTGAGTTTCATGTGAAAGATATATAAATAGGGAATATTGGAAATTGTTTTGAAATGTTAATAAGAAAGGAATGGGTGAGAGAGAGGCACATAAGTAGGAAACAAGAAGTGCATGAATAGCATATTCACACAAACTTCATGCTCCACATGCTGCTCTTTGCGTATGGTTTGGATAATAGATTTTTTTTTGTTGATAAAATAAATGGTTGGGATAATAGATATTTTTGGCCTCATTTACGGTTCAAACATACATAACTATGATCTAAAAAAATAATGATATAGAAAATTTGAAAAACAGAATCTAGAAAATTACTAGTCAATTTTGAATATAAACAAATATCAACTTTCTAAATTCATTGTATAAAACATGTATCTAGACAATAAAATGGTCCAAATACATGTTTTATTTAATGAATTTATATTTTATTTATATTCAAAACCGGAGGGAGTATATGAATAAAAATATTAAATTATAATATGAATAAATACGAAAATAATTGAATTCAAAATTTACAAGTTAAGAATTAAAAAAAGGATTTTGCTTTGGAATAGGCCGGGATCTGTGTTTGTCAATTGTCATCCATTTGGCCCATAAATATAAAAATTCAACGTGCTCATCTAAAATGTTCACAATTCCGATCACAAGCGGCCAAACCTTTTCAGCTCCTATAACGTCCCCACGGCCAATCAAGACTTTAATGGCCTTCCATTCAATCATTGGTGGGAGCAGATCATAATTGCTCGTCCATCAATGATTGCAGACTCCACGTCGGGCCTATATATACCCCTTCTCAAGAAGAACTCATGTACAAAATCTATATCAACTTAAAACCTCTCATTTTACGTTCTAATACTGATTTGAGCATCAGAGTGTTTGCAGATACTCCAAAAACACCAACCTTGATGATTCGTCGTTCAACGCCGGTCAGCGATTCTCATCACTCAATGTCAAATTTGATGTAAAAAATGGAAATCAATTGACTGAGTGAGTGAAAAGGGAAGCTTAAGTAGCAATCAATAACCTTACTTGGGCTCAGGCCCAAACACCAAATCAGGCCCATCATACTAACATGAGACAAGCCCATGCTCCAATGTAGGATAAGATTTCACTGGCCAAACTTGTGTCACAATCTACAAACACCATCCATGGCAGTAACAGGAACTGGAACTGCTACCTTCTCTTCTTCATCACTGTCAACGGTATTTACATTACAAAACCGACATGCATCACAACACACAACCTTTCTAGATGTTCCATTATCTCATAGAATCTTCCTAACTAAGAGAAAACCACAGCATAGGTTTGTAGTGGTATCAGTAACCAAAGGCTCAGCAGAGTCAAGTAAATCCGATGAAAAAATTCCTTCATGGGCTAAGCCTGATTCCGATGAACCTCCTCCTTGGGCCAAAAATGAAGCCCAAAATAAAAATGGTTCTTCTTCAGAACAAGGATTTGAGATTCCGTTTTATGCTTATTTACTTGCCTCTGCTATCACTGCAATTGCCGCTGTAACTAACTAAACTCTTATCTCTTTTTTTGGTTTTGTTTTTCATTTTCTACTAATTATTTTGTTTTCTTATTTGATGTTTTGAATTTGATGTTACAGATAGGTTCTATTTTTGAGTATGTGAATCAAAAGCCAGTGTTTGGTGTTTTGAACTCTGATAGTATATTCTATGCTCCTTTGCTTGGTTTTTTCGCCATCACCGGTGTTCCTACTTCGGTAATTACTTTCATCACCATGTTATAATTATGTATATATCACAATCTAGTGAAATTATGAAATCAGAAGTAAAATTAAGGCGGTTAAACTGTATAGTTTATGCATAACAACTAACAAACCGAAGAAATCAAAACCCACTTGGGTTGATCTGGTGGTATAGGCTTGGGAATTGGGAGTGTGCTCCTCTTTAAGGTTTTAGGTTCGATTCTCTCTGGTGTCAATTTGGATGTCTGGTGTCACGTGCTAGTGTTTGATAGTGACACTAACACATGTTATTATATTTAATCAATTTCATTTCCTTAAATTAGTAATGGTGTCTACATATCAATGTTGTGTTAGTATTCGTGCTAGTGTTTCACAGGTTTATAGCTATGCAAACTGCAATGATGATGAGATGATTATTGATATACAAATAGAATCTTTTGTGAGCTAATGTGTTAATGTTATTCGATTCAGGCATTCCTGTGGTTCAAGTCCGTTCAAGCTGCCAACAAGGAAGCCGAGGAACAAGACAAGAGGGATGGCTATTTATGATTATAATTATCATTGAGTACAGCTTTTTTCTCCAGCTTTATCCATTTTTCCTCTTCACATAAGTGATACACAGAACTTGCACATAATGCTATATTGTAAGTCAAGGGTCCATTGTGAATATTCATGTTTTTATATTAATGAATGAATATCAATGATTAAAATCTCATTTGGTCGGTTTAACGAAAGTTAGTCTTTGAATTTCCAATATGTTTGACAAGTTGATCTTTATGTTTGCTTTTGTTAGTTAACATAATTTAGGACATTATTTTGGTATGTTAAGTGCATCGCTGGTAAACATGTTGTGGTACATAGTCAAGGCACTTAACATGGCATAGACATGTACTAGTACAAAAATATGCTTAATGTGACACATTACCGCCCTTAACTCTTTTGACTAACATGGTGCAAAAATGGTGGTTACAAATGTATTATTGCCATTGAAGTAGTAGATCGATGTTAAACCATCTACAGTTCCTCGGTTTCGCTTCCTTTCATACAGAATGGTTGGTTCATGTATAGGTCTTGGAGATGACCTCCTGGACTAGATCTGTGATCCATATCATTTTCCCTTATTTGATTAGGACTCATCCACAAGTCAAGCTATGCTTCATTGTCAAAGTACAGTAACAGATCGACAACATTGAAGGGTGTAGCGACTTTATAGGTGCATACTTTGTAAGCATTTTTGTTAGTCTTATGCATAACTTTTTAACAAGCCATCATCTGTTAAGCAAATATTGGCATTTGGTTGATTTAAAAATTGTTCCTTTTGCATTGCTCTGTTGGTTTAATTGCTATAGGCCAATTCAAACTGTGCAGGGGTTTAGGTTCAAACCTGAGATATTTTACTTCTCTAGACCTAAGGCATTTGAGTACTATTTGACGCAAAAAAAAAAGTTAGGCATCTTGATTAGATGTGATGGTTTCAAATGGACATTTTCTCATTGCTCTGTTGGTTTAATTGCTATAGGCCAATTCAATCTGTGCAGGGGTTTAGGTTCGAACCTGAGATATTTTACTTCTCTAGACCTAAGGCATTTGAGTACTATTTGATGCAAAAAAAAGCTAGGCATCTTGATTAGATGTGATGGTTTCAAATGGACATTTTCTCATTGCTCTGTTGGTTTAATTGTTGTAGGCCAATTCAATCTGTGCAGGGGTTTAGGTTCGAACCTGAGATATTTTACTTCTCTAGACCTAAGGCATTTGAGTACTATTTGACGCAAAAAAAGTTAGGCATCTTGATTAGATGTGATGGTTTCAAATGGACATTTTCTCATTGCTCTGTTGGTTTATTTGCTATAGGCCAATTCAATCTGTGCAGGGGTTTAGGTTCGAACCTGAGATATTTTACTTCTCTAGACCTAAGGCATTTGAGTACTATTTGAAGCAAAAAAAGTTAGGCATCTTGATTAGACGTGATGGTCTTATTATGCCATCAAGATGAACAAATTCCATGAAATACAGTTCTACAACTTAAGGCCATACCTGACCCATTTAATAAATATGTCATACTTATACTTTTCAATTATTTGTTGATTTTTTTTTTACAAATTAAAAAGAAGAATTGGATAAAATTACACATTTTTTATGTTCTTTTACTTTGTTATTACTAAATTGTTAGTAGTAGTTTACTTGCCAATTTAGTAACAAAAAAAAAGTCAATATGCTTGATATCTTGCCTTTGCATATGGAGAAAATTTGTTTATTACCTACATAGTAAAAAAATGAAAATGACAACAATACTTTATGGCCTATATAAATTTCTCAATGTGACATGCTTTTAGACAAATTTGTAGTCCTAAGTTCCTAACCATACTGTTAAATCAGATGTGAAATTGTGAAAACGGTCCATAAAAGTTTTTAAATAAAAGTGGTAAGTTGTAAATCAAGGTATCCTATTTTTAAGGTGGAGATGGAATCTACCACCACAAGGGCCATAAAACATAAACTCTTTATTGCTTGGGACCATTTGTATCTTATGACCTTGCCGCGCCTCATACAACATTAAAACCCATGGTTATATGCATAAGGTCTCTAATTAAAATAAGTCTTCCACAAATTTTAATTCAATTAATAGAAATGTTGAAATTCTTAGTGTTGATGTTATGACTGGGATTTGAACCCCGATTTTTCACTTTATGTTTGTGAGTTTCTAATGGTATGTCATTTCGTCTATTTAAATAAAATAAGTCGCAACAAATTACAGTTATCTTACTATGAACTAAGCATACACAGTGTGAAACCTATTTAAAGAGAGCCAATTTGATCATAAATATCTATGAGTTTAGCTAACCATGAGTCATTTAGACTTGACTTATAATGTACTAGTGGCCAAACGGGCACGGAACGTTTGTGTGATTCGTGTTTTCTATTATATTGAGGTATATAAATTGTAAAACTATATTTGTTGTAACTGGTTTTGTTATATAAGCACTTGTTAAAAAAAGAGTAAACCATAATTGATGGTTACTTAGTTTTTTTTAAAGGCAAAATAAGAATAATGAAACAGTCATCCCAAAAATTTGTATCTTTTTTATATATAGTTGGTTACTTTTTTTGTTGGTAGTTTTTTTTAAGGGTAAGATAGGAATAATGAAAAAGTCATCCCAAAAATTTGTATCCTTTTTATATATAGTAATAGATAATAGATATATTTATATTTGTGTAGTTTATTACATAATTACAAAATATTACAATTTTATTAAACTCTAAATTAATAAACTTTAAAAGTTGACAAAAAAACGCATAAATCTATACCAATATATAAAAAGAATACATCATTTGGTGTAGACTTTTTTTATTGTCATTTTTGCCCTTCACTCTATTTAAATATTTGTATATATTGAAAAATAACTTCCACATAAAAGTTTTTTTTTCAGTTTTTTTTAGTAAAAGAAAATGTCGATCTACATTAGCATAATAGAGAATGTCGATCACACAAATTGACATGAAAACATGCCCATTTGGCCGCAAATATATATAAAAAAAAAAGAAGTTATCAATGAATTAAATAAGTCAAATTTAAGTATTATTATTTTTTAATAAGTTCAACTCAAATTTTTGGTTGGACTCATTTAAATAAATAGGTCAAACTACACTTATTAATGTTTTCTAAGTGAAAATGTTCAACTTGTAGAAAATCGCTTCCTACGTCTAGGAGCATTTATGTGCCCTTCAAAGCTCGCTCTTAGAACTACTTTTTAGGTCATATCTGATGGACTTTTCGCAAGTATACGAATGTCGCAAGTAATAAAAGATTATCGATCCACGGAGATTGTTTTTAATCGAATTTCAAGGCAATTAGAATTATACTACAACTACTATCTAACATACACATAATTGGGGGGTTTTCAAGTATCAAGTTCAAAACACATGCAATTATCAACGAATCTTTCGAATGCGAAATGGAAAACGATTGAACCTCCATGCTTCCATGAACTCATTAGAGTGCAGTAGCTAAATTCACAAGTATTGAATCAATTTCATGCAAGATTGATTAACCTAAGTTGCAACTACAAATCTCTTTGCTAGTTACACTCTCTAGAGAATGCCAATTACTTAATCTCTTAACTAATTCAACATTAATAGAGGATTAAGAACGGTTAATCATGCAATCACACACATTCATACAAAATCTCTTAAGCATAAACATATGTTCTATCAATCTAGATCAATAATTCAAGTGCTATTCTCATAGAAACTCAATTACTAAATTCAAATCTAACTTGATCAAGGAAAGATAGGCATTAAACACAAGATTAATAGATGCATAAACTTTGAATTCAATACAAGAAATTAGCTACAACATAAGAGAGTTCAAGTTACATGGAGATTCAATCTTAAGGAGTCTTAGCCAATGATCATGGTGGAATTGAAGTGGAATTCTTCATCTTCATTCATCATCATCACTCTTCTCTTCCCACCTTCTCAGATCTGGTCCTTGGAGGTAGAAAAATCCTCAATACTAAGCTTCCAATCTTCCAAATCCCAACCTTTGCCAAAGGGATTCAGCTTGGTTTTTATAGTTTTCCACTGTTTCGCGCAAGCTAACATCATTTCCGCGCAAGCTAGCATCGTTTCTCGCGCACGCGACTGCCTTTGCTCACCGACTGCTCGCGCACGCTAAGCCTGGTTCGCGCACGCTAAGCCTGGTTCGCGCAACATCTCGCGCACGCTAAGCCTGGTTCGCGCAAGCTAAAACGGCAGAATGCCCTGACCCTTGCTCATTCATTTTTCGCGCAGGCGATCCTTGATTTCGCGCAAGCTAAAGAGCCTCAACCTCTTTCAACCAATTTTTCAATATTTTTCCCTCCTTTTTGACCTTGGCTTGTGTTTTAAGTTATCTCTTAAAACCTTCATTCTTCATTACTTGTAGCTACTTTTATTTGCAAAAACCACTAAAAAACCTTTGAAATGAACCTTGATTTAGAGGAATGATGAGATATCATCACAACCCCAAACTTATCTCGTTCCTTGTCCTCAAGGAACACTTTTATCAAACGAAAAATCACAAAATTTTGACAACCTTCTTAAATCACTTCAACACACAATTCATTTGATCTTTTCATCAAGCACTTCAATTGATCAACCTTCCATGCAACATTTCCCTACAATGACTTCAATTCACACAACCATGGACACATTCACAATATTTGATAAACAATGATCACTTCACACCACTCACATTCACTCAAATTTTATAGTAAGCTAGTCACTCAATCAACACATACCTAACTCTTCTACCATAAGCTTGCAAGCATTCTAAAGATAAATCAAATAGCATATGAAACACACACATTAGAGGACTTTCAATGTTATAATGGGGCTTAAGGTAAGGTGGATGTTTTTGGGAAGTGAGTTAAAAACTTGGAGTTAAGGACAACTTTTCACACAATTTTCAACACAAAACTTCCATTTTTCAAGACTATACTAGAGAGCGTTTCATTTCCACAATTAACAACAATCATACAATCACAAACCATTCTTTTTTCCAACTTTTCAAAGATTTTCTTTTCACAATCTTTTTGAAGAAGTCATTTTTTTTCTTTTCAACTTTTGGACTTCTTATTTCTCACAACTTTTCACAATATTTTTATTTTTTATTTTTTTTTTCACTTTCAACATTTTCTTTTTCATGTTTTTTCAACAACTTTCATAACATTGCTTGCTCTAGTATACCCACCCCAAACTTAATTTGTTGCTAGTTCCAAAAGCAACCCCAAACTTATGCATTTGCCATATGAACAAACAAAAACAATCAACTTAACTCCAAGAAAACAATTTTTTTAGAAAAAACAAGGGTTAAGAAGACAATCAACCAATAAAATTTGTTTTTAGGCTCAAAAGTGGGTTAGCAAAGGATATAACATGATAAGGTAGGCTACAAAGGCTCTAGGTACCAACAAACTTGCCTCGTGTGCTAATCAATGCTACTCAATAAATCAAGAGAATAAAAGCAAGTTCTAGAGTCGAGAGAGATAGTGGACTCACATATTCAAGCAAATAGAGTGTATAGGCTCAAATCCTCACGGTTTAAAGGCTCGGATCATTAGATCATCAAATACGTGAATGTCCCCTAGCTTGTGCTTCAATCCATGCATTGCAACAATCCGTTGCACTTCAAGCATCACAAATCCATGCCTAAGGTCAAAACCAAACAAACCATTCATCAAAGAAATTCAAAAATGATATCAAAAGTTTGAAATATTCCAAAAGATAAATTTGTGCCTAGACAACAATTCACAAGACAAAATTAAGAGTCATGGTTCACCAACATCATTCAACTTATTTCCCCAAGAGAGATAGAGATACCAAACCATGGGTTGCCTCCCATGAAGCGCTTGTTGTTGGCGTCTCAAGCTTGACGTATCATCACCGTGTTAGGGAGGATACTTCATCTTTGACTCCACCCGGCTCCTCTTGAGCTTCTCCACAAGGATCGCCTCTTGAGCAACACATAAAACTTTTTCAAGAACCGGAGGACTCATGAATTCTTCCCACTTGTTCTCCCCTTTGTTTCTATTTGTCTTCCTAGCTTTGGGAAGAACCTTCTTTGACTTTTTCACAACATTTTTCTTCTTTTGGACAACTTGAGCCGAATCAAGCATTCCGGACTCAACAAGCTTCATTACCTCTTTCCGCACTAATTCCTCCAAAGATGGGCTAGGAGGCTCAAGTGGCACATTACCCGGATTGGGCTTCTCTTCATTCTTGACCGGTGTCACACAAAGAACCGGAATAACACCATTCAAATCAAAACCGAGGCCACCTTGACCTTCCTTGAATTTCTTCAACAAAACCTCTTCTTCCAAGGGAGTGAGAGAGCTACTAACGATAACCGGATCCTTGGAATCTTCATTCAAAAACACATACTTCCAATTGGGTGGAAGTTCTTTCAATTCCGGAACGGTAGGCATAGGTGCCTCATCACTAGAGCTATCCTTAACAACTTCTTCATTTGCCTCCACTTGGAAACATTTAGGCTTCTCTCTTTTGTAGGGCTCCATTCCTTCAAAGACTTTGAAGCTCACACTCTCCTCTTCCAATCTCAACATCAATTCACCCATGGCAACATCAATTAATGCCCGACCGGTTGCTAAAAATGGCCTTCCCAACAAAACCGGTGTATCCACACACTCATCCATGTCAAGAATCACAAAGTCGGCCGGAAAGACAAATTCGGCACATCTCACCAATACATCTTGTAGTATCCCATAAGGGTGTGTGATGGATCGATCGGCAAGAGTGATTTGCATCCTAATTGGCTTGACCACGGCACCGGGAATGCGCTTCATTAAACTAAGAGGCATCAAATTAATGCTAGCTCCCAAATCACAAAGGGCTCTTCCTACATGCAAATTCCCTATTGAAATAGGAATCGTGAAGCTACCGGGGTCCTTTTTCTTTTGAGGGAGTTTGGATTGGATAGTAGCACTACACTCTTCATTCATCAAACCCGGCTCATCCTCTTTGAGTTTTCTCTTCTTCGTCAACACTTCCTTCATGAATTTGGCAAACAACGGCATTTGCTCCAACACATCGGCAAAAGGAATGTCAACTTGTAGGCTATGGTACATTTTCATGAATTTCCCAAAAGCTTCCTCTTGGTTCTTCTCTTTTTTCGGTGCACGAGGATAAGGTAGCTTATCATATGGAGACACTTCTTGAGGACCGGAATCATTCATGAGATCCCTCTTCTTTTGCTTTCTCCGTTTATCAATCTCCTTCCTCAAGGCTTTTCTCTCATTTTCAACTTCGCCCTCATTCTCTTCATCACTCTCATTTTCAACTTCTACCTCAAGCTCACTTTTTTTCTCCTTTTCTACTTCTCCCTCTTTTTCTTTACCTTTCTCATTTTTTTCAACTTCTCCCTCAACCTTTCTTTTCACTCTTGGCTCTCTTACCGGTGGTGGAGGAAGCACTCTAGATCTCAACTCAACCACATTGCAACTCTCCTTTTTAGGCTTTTCACAAGTGTTCCCTACAAAACCTCCACTAGATGACGAAGCCATTTGCTTTGACAATTGACCAATTTGGACTTCCAAGTTCTTGATCGATGCTTTGTGATTCTCATTAGACGTCTCTTGGTTAATCCTCATGGTTTCAAAATTGCTTTGCGTCATCTTAATGAATTGAGTGAGTGTGTCTTCCAATGGTGAAGCACGACTTTGTTGAGGTAGATTCGGGGATTGATTTTGGTTTTCACCCCACCCTTGATTGTAGGGGTTACTTCTCCTAAAATTTGCCATATATTTTGCCTCTTCGGACCCCTTAGGCATGCATTCCCCATTCTCATGGGCTTGTTTACAAAAATCACATCGGAGCCCTTGCGCTTGACTAACTTGTGCCTTTGATTGGTGTTGAGCGGACGAAGCTTTGGTGAAATGTTCGACTAATGCTTCCATTTTGTTATTCATCAACTTTTGCTCGGCCAACATCGCGGAGTTTGCCTCAAGTTCAAGCATGCCCGGCTTCTTCTTTGCTCCTCGGTCATTGTTGGCCCTATACTCATTTTGAGCCATTGATTCAATTAATTCCATTGCTTCTTGCTCATTCTTATTTTTCAATGAACCACCCGCCGAAGCATCCAACAACATCCTTGTTTGTGCTCTCAACCCTTGAGTGAAATGTTGCATTTGAGCATGTGTATCAATGCCATGCTTGGGACACTTCTTTAAACACAATTTGAATCGCTCCCACGCATCATAGAGTGACTCGGCATCCCCTTGCTCAAAATTAACGATGTCGGCTCGTTTTTCAAGAAACTTGTGAATCGGAAAATACCGCTCAAGGAACTTTCTCTCTAGTTCTTGCCATGTGTTGATGGCACCACTTGGCAAGGTATCCAACCAATCCTTGGCTCTCCCGGTGAGTGAAAACTTGAACAACCTCAACCTCTTTTGGGACTCGGTAACACCCGGTGGGTCCGTATAATCACACGCCTCATAGAACCGTCCTAGGTGGAGATTCGGACATTGACTTTCCGCCCCTGAGTATTGGTCTTCCTTCAAAGCATTGATAACGGAGTTCTTGATGTCAAAGTTAACCGGGTTTGCCGGTTGGAACCCCAAATTTGCTAGTTGTCCGTCATCCCATTGACCATAATCGCCTAGAGTCCTCCTAGGTGGAGGTGGTGGTGGTGGATTCGGCTCCATCTCAAAGTGCTCCTCTCCTACCTTGCATACATAATACAAACAAGAAAAGGTAATTCCGAACAAGCAAACAAATGAAATAGGAAATTAAACACTATCCTAATTTTTTTTTTTTTTTGGTTTGGGTTTTTAATGAAAATAACAACTAAAAACAGAAAATTAAAGCTAAACACGGTTCCAATTGCCTTGTCGATTAACGACAATCCCCGGCAACGGCGCCAAAAACTTGATGGACTTTTCGCAAGTATACGAATGTCGCAAGTAATAAAAGATTATCGATCCACGGAGATTGTTTTTAATCGAATTTCAAGGCAATTAGAATTATACTACAACTACTATCTAACATACACATAATTGGGGGGTTTTCAAGTATCAAGTTCAAAACACATGCAATTATCAACGAATCTTTCGAATGCGAAATGGAAAACGATTGAACCTCCATGCTTCCATGAACTCATTAGAGTGCAGTAGCTAAATTCACAAGTATTGAATCAATTTCATGCAAGATTGATTAACCTAAGTTGCAACTACAAATCTCTTTGCTAGTTACACTCTCTAGAGAATGCCAATTACTTAATCTCTTAACTAATTCAACATTAATAGAGGATTAAGAACGGTTAATCATGCAATCACACACATTCATACAAAATCTCTTAAGCATAAACATATGTTCTATCAATCTAGATCAATAATTCAAGTGCTATTCTCATAGAAACTCAATTACTAAATTCAAATCTAACTTGATCAAGGAAAGATAGGCATTAAACACAAGATTAATAGATGCATAAACTTTGAATTCAATACAAGAAATTAGCTACAACATAAGAGAGTTCAAGTTACATGGAGATTCAATCTTAAGGAGTCTTAGCCAATGATCATGGTGGAATTGAAGTGGAATTCTTCATCTTCATTCATCATCATCACTCTTCTCTTCCCACCTTCTCAGATCTGGTCCTTGGAGGTAGAAAAATCCTCAATACTAAGCTTCCAATCTTCCAAATCCCAACCTTTGCCAAAGGGATTCAGCTTGGTTTTTATAGTTTTCCACTGTTTCGCGCAAGCTAACATCATTTCCGCGCAAGCTAGCATCGTTTCTCGCGCACGCGACTGCCTTTGCTCACCGACTGCTCGCGCACGCTAAGCCTGGTTCGCGCACGCTAAGCCTGGTTCGCGCAACATCTCGCGCACGCTAAGCCTGGTTCGCGCAAGCTAAAACGGCAGAATGCCCTGACCCTTGCTCATTCATTTTTCGCGCAGGCGATCCTTGATTTCGCGCAAGCTAAAGAGCCTCAACCTCTTTCAACCAATTTTTCAATATTTTTCCCTCCTTTTTGACCTTGGCTTGTGTTTTAAGTTATCTCTTAAAACCTTCATTCTTCATTACTTGTAGCTACTTTTATTTGCAAAAACCACTAAAAAACCTTTGAAATGAACCTTGATTTAGAGGAATGATGAGATATCATCAATATCAATGACATTTAAGATTAAGTTGGTCCGAATAAAACTGAACTTATACTTTTAAAATAAAATCTTGAATTCGAGTCTCGCGCGATTACGATAAAAAAGATGTGTTTGAGCGGAGAAGTCCTACTAAAAATAGTTAGTGGGATTGCTTGACAAAAATCATTTGCTTGGCATAGTCAAGATAATATAATTACCCTTTTTTCAATCAAAATTATGGCTTAAAGAAGTAACTCATTGCTATTTTATGTCACATAGTTCCTCAAAATGATAATATTAAATAGTACTATTTAGCGCGTGTTTACTTTAGCTTATTTTACACAAAGAAACTACAACTATTTCTTAAAAATTGCATATAGGACAACTTGTTGGAATAAAAAATTAGGCCTATCTTTGAAACAAAACATGTACACGAATCGTATGCCCTTTATTTTATTTTATTTTATTTTTCGTATGTCCTTAATTTTATATTTAAGATAAGAATATATATTTTTTAATTAATTTAATTTACAGAAGCTATGTTGAAAGCAACTTCACAAGACAAGTCGATCGTTGCGGTTTAAGCGCTGATGAAGTAGCGACTATCACAAGAAGGGTGAGTGTGTGGCATTTTCCGCGTAATGCACTAAACCTTCATAAACACGAAATTGACATTTGAACCAACTCATAAGGGTAATGTAGTAAATCCATAGACTCTAACCACCGTTCTTCAATTATACTGATCCACACGGACAATGATGCCCCGTATGACAAAACTACCCTTTAAACTTTATCTCCCAAATGGTCCTAAAACCAATCAATGAACTTCCCCTCAATGATGCACACGAGAACAAGTGCATATTATTGTCACGTCAGAGTCACGCGCTTCAACACTAGTAGTTGAAAAAATGCTAACCAGAAGTCTTGCACAATATTTAAAATTCACTCACGTTTATTTATTATATATTAATATAAATAATATAAATGAAAAGTAAATAAAAACAATTTTATAAAGGAGTTTTTTTTTATTAGAGTGAAGTTTGTATAATTAATTTTTATAAAATATAAAAAGTGGTATTTTAATTTAAAAGTTATCTCTTTTTTATATTTATATATTTAATTAGTGTATGAGGACACCAGTTAATATGATCAAAATATTTAAACATACTCACATAAAAAAATAAATAAAAATTAAAAAAATAAAATGATTAAATAAAGTTAAATGATTGACTAATTTATTTTTCTTTTAGTTATTTTTTTAAAATTTAGAGATGCGCCCAACTATTTATCATTTAGGGTTGTGTCATACAAGTATTCTTCCTTTTGAAAATTGATCATTTATTTGCTTTCTTTCATATTTTAAAATTTTTGGGTCGTATCTAAACCAATCCTACAAAATAAGTTTGTAAAACATAAATTATCTCTATTTATAAACTCACGTTCAATGTTATCTTATGTATGATATATGACTCTTAACAAACCTCTCGCATCAGCACTATTAAGCTTAAAATGTGTGGATATAAATGGTAAGCGATTTAAAGGCAAAAACATGATAACACGAGTTTTGAATAGCCTACAAAATTAAATTGTGAAGTAAAAATTACATTTACTTATTAACTCATGTTCATATTAATATCATCTCATATTAAAACTTTTAACACTAACTATAAATCATATATTTTTGAAGAAAAAAATTATCTATTTCACATTAAAAAGTGAGGATTTCAAAAGACTCTAGTGTGAAATGAGAGAGTCCAATCCCCCACCATCTCATCCAAAAGTTATAACCATTTTTTTATAATCACGTTAACATATCTTTATGACATATTTACAAAATAATTTTTTCAGAGAATTTTTTTTTAACGACAAATATATTATTAATAATAATCAGGTCTCTACACAAGACAAACAAAGACTCGTAAGGAGTTACAAAATAAGACGCCGTATATAAGCGGAACACCCATGAAAATACTAAAACAGACACCACCTAATATAGGTCTACTTCTAATCTCATTCTTAGAAAGACACTCCTCAGTTATCTGACCACCAGAGAAGACAACAACCCAACCTGTAGAGACGCCACTAGACACTAACTTACGAGCTCGAATCAAAAGTGTTCGGCCCATCATAATCCAAAAAGCAGCTTGTTGAGCCAAAAGATGGTGGACATCGATAGAAAGAGAACTAGAAAGATAAGTCTCAGCTTGCAGACTGCCTCCAAACGGTCAACACCGATGCAGCAGAGTTCAACCAGATACAAAGAAACTTGCAAATCTCAACATATTTGGAAATCATCAGCGATTCAAAAAGAATCCTACAAATCTCAACCGATTTGAAAATGATCGGAGAATCAAATATCAGGGAAAGCCAAACACACACGACATCAACCACCACCACAACACCATCTCATCACCTTCACCCACAACCACCACCTCAACTCCAGCACCACTTGACCATTGCCGGAGCAAACATCACCTCATCACCACCAGAGCCGGCAGATCCGTCATATCCATCACCATCAACAACCTTGTAGCCAAAATCCCACCTAGACGAGCATGAAACACAGATCCAACCCTTAAACAAAGCTACCGGCAGCGGCACCATCTTTGTAACCACCACACAATCCTCCGCCAAGGAGTAATCAAACATTAAAAAAAAAGACATATCTGAATCTAGACTGTCGGAAAAACACCTTGGCCGAAGCAACAACATAAACTTCACCATAGATGCTACATCGTCGGAGTAGCACAAACCCACCCATAAAATTCAGTTCCACGTAGGAACACTTCCCACAAAATGTGTCGTTGGAGAACTGAAAGCAAGGTGGTGCGGAGGGCCAACCGCCACTCATCACACCACCACCTGTTTCTCTACATTTTAATGAAAGGGATTTTGGATTGAAAGGGTTAGGTGGCGGCGGTAGGCTTTAAGAGGGAAGGCAGAGAGAAACGTATAGTTTTTTCAGAGAATTAATCCTTTCATTTTTTTCTTCAATTTTTTTCGATTTTCGCATCTCAACCATCAATCAATTTTTTTTTTCATTTCTTTTAGATTTAAATATTATTTTACATTTATAATCCAATAATCCATTTCCCACATTATTTCTTCAATTTATTTTCCCACTTGAGAGAATCCATTATATTTTTTCACTATGATTCCTTAACACATTCCCCCAAAATTCATATTAGCATTTTTCTTTTTCTTAATCAGTAATGTAATATATATTTTTCTATAAAGTTGATATAACATTAGATTTAACGAAATATCGTTGAATTATCACAATTTTACAAAATTGCATTATTATATGAAGAAATGACAATGGATAATAATTGGATAATTCTAACAAGGGTATTTTAGGCATACAAACTGACAGGAGCGTCCATTCTAATCTGCCACATATGACTACACGTGGCGCTATCACCTTATTTCTCTACTCACTTCCTTTAAGTACAGTCTATGCTATGCGATCATTTCCTTATCCTCAATTTGCCCAAAGCTTCACGCAAACAACCGCCACCACACTCGTCGGAAAATTCTAACAACTCGCCGTAGATCATAGTTGTTCCGGCCACGCCATCTGATCTTAATTTCATGATGTCGTAGTGCCGTATCTTGTTTAATAACCATAATTATGTTTAGTATAAACCCTAAGCAAAAGCAACTTTACTTAGCATAATTTCCAAGTTATTCCATATTTTACTCTAATTTCTATGTATAAATAAAATTAATCGAGAAAATATCAATTCGATCGCTCTAGTGTTTTTTCAATTTACCAATATTTGTTCAATTTCTTCTTCGGCGATTTTTGTTTTGGAGTTTTGTCATGCCTTTCACGATGAAGATTCAGCCGATTGATTCTCAGGCTCCGACAGAGAGAATTAAGCCTGTGGTCAAGTCGCGGCTTAAGCGTCTTTTCGAGCGACAATTCTCCGGTGTTCCGAAGAATTCACCGGTGGAGAAGATCGGCGGCGATGATGCACATCAACATAAGAGCAGCGGTTTCGTCGATTTCGAACCGAGCTCGGTGTGTTTGGCGAAAATGGTACGGAGTTTCATGGAAGAGAATCATGAGAAGCATTCAGTTTCATGTGCTCGTAATTGCTTCAACGGAAACTTCGATGATAGCTCTGATAGTGAACTTCACGCGCTTGGTGGTGGTGGTGGTGGTTCTTCCGGTGAAGCATACGAAATGCTCAAGGTACTAATCGCGTGTTTACTAATTAAGTATTTAATTAATAATTAAGTAATCTATAAGTGATAATTAATTAATTAATTAATTGTTTGATAATAATTTCTTAACCGTTTTTGTTTCTATTTTGGTCAGGGTTTGGTAGCGTGTCCAAATGTTTATGAAAGAAATTTGTTAACTGACACAACTAAGATTATTGAGAAGAACAAAAATTTGTGCAAACGCAAAGACGATAATTGCAGAAAAATTGTTACTAATGAATTGTTAACTCTTGGATATGATGCTTCAATTTGCAAATCTCGTTGGGAAAAATCCACTTTCTGCATAGCTGGTAATTTCTCAATTTTCTTTTGATCTTAGACGAATTATTAAACACCACTAAACTGCGAGGTCTCTGAGTTTGAACTCACATGGAGTTCTAATAATATTTGCATTTTCCAATTGTCAGTTGAGCTAGGACTTATGCGCTGGGATTTATGCGCGTCAATTTTTTATTATTACAAATTTAATGTATGGTTTTTATATTTTTTAACTTAATTGATTTATTTTTTGTTTGATTGTTTAGGGGAATATGAATACATTGATGTGATGATGGGAAAAGAGAGGGTGATAATTGACATTGATTTCAGATCGGAATTTGAGGTTGCTCGATCTTCAAAGACTTACAAAGCGATTCTCCAAACACTTCCTTATGTATTTGTGGGGAAGAGTGATCGGTTACAGAGTATTGTAGCTATAGCTTCTGAAGCAGCAAAACAGAGTTTGAAGAAAAAGGGTTTGCATGTTCCACCTTGGAGAAAACTAGAATATGTTAGATCAAAATGGTTTTCTCCTTATACAAGAATTACACCACCTATGTTTTGTCCTTGGTCAAGGGAAATCAGTGAGGAAACTGATAGAAAACAGAGGGTTTTGATTGGTGGTGGTGGTGGTGGTGGTGAGTCTGAATTGAGTTGTGATGAGTCAGAGTCAAAAGTGGTGGTTGAATGGAAGCCACCAGAATTGAAACCCAAAAACTCTGTTCAGACTGGGGTTAAGGTTGTGACTGGTTTGGCAGCTGTGTTTCGTGAAAACCCATGAAATTTTGTTTTTTTTAACCCAAAAAAAAATCAGGTTTTTGTATTTTTATATGAAATTTTAATTCTCTATAGATTGAGAATTCAGAGTTTGTGTACGTACTGTAATAGGCTAACAGCTCTGTCCCCTTCTGGTTTTTATTTGTAAGGGATGGTTTATTTTTATTGATACAATATATAATATAATATAATATGAATAAGATGAAATATATATATTGTTGGTTATTGGCATTAATTAGTAAGAGTGTGGAGAAGTTGATTCCTTATTTTTTAATTTTTAGTATTGTGGTCTGTGGATTGCTTTTGTTGTTAACTTGATTTCAATGATATTTTATGTTCCTTGTGTTGGGAGAAATTGTTTGATTCAGTGCATAGTGAGTTAAAGATTCGGGGAAGATAGATAATTTGTAAATTACTCATATGTTATGAAATTTGATTCTTATTCTTCTCTTTAAGAATAAGAAATGGACGCTAACAAACAATTCTCATTGTGCCTTTAAATTCACACTGAAAAAGATGCTGTTGGTGCCTTAGTTACAACACACTGAAAATATTTGATGAGTAAACATAAATGTGATGATGCTATGTATATGTTGTTTATTTTTTAATAAATTTTCCTCAAATTCTTACTATTCATCATCACCTTTCACAAAATGAGAGGACCACTTTTTCACAGAAACAAACATCTGAATAATTCCGTTCATTTGGAGTTTTGGACGGTATAAATTTACAAAATGATGACATCAATTGTATTCGTTTTCTTCCTAGGAATCATAGTGTGGGAATCAGCATAGTGTAGTGCTAGTACTCCTATAGTGGTTGCTCAGTTACACAGAAAATGATGTTTGTTTCCGGATTATTGGCATCCTTGAAACCAGTGATGTACCCAAATCCATTGCCAGCGATTAAACTTGCAATGCCAATGAAAAAACTAAAATAAACTATCAGTGTTTTTTTGTGGTCAAACGAGATGGGTCTTTTTTACAAGATTGCTTTTATCATTGAATCAATAAGTTTTATTATTATATCAAATGTGATGTGATATATTAATCTAATTGTGAGATTTATTGCTTTAAAAGTGAAAACAAATTTGTCTCATTTTTAAATATTAGACAAAGTCAATCTTTAAGAAACCTAACAACTTGATATAATAACAGAGAATATTGTTCATAAGCATAATCTGAGCTCTAACATGAGAATATTGTTCATTAAAGCCTTTAAGAAACCTAATAGCTTGATCATAGTCCCTATATTGTTTCATTTTGAGATTAACAGAGCAATTATTGAGACAATTAGGTTCAGGAATAGGGCAAAAATTAACAAGTTCATGCCGAAGTTTCTTCATTTTGGTATAGTATGTAGAAACAGAATTATCACCTTGTTTGAGCGTGTAGATTTCTTCTTGAAGATCAGATATTCCATTATTAAGTGTTGACAATGTTAACAATAAATTTGGCACAAATGCACCCATTTGTAAAAAAACTCTTAAAGGACCTTTATAATGTATGGTAGATTATTTCATACAAATTTTGTATTATATGTTAACTTTAACTAAAATTATTTCATACCAAATGTCAAAATACTAAATAAATTTATCAATTTCAAACTTCAAGTTTTGCAAATGTATAAACTAAATGCATAATCAAATTTTATGAAATTGTTACTTTATAAATTGGTAACTAATAAAAAAAACCCGTAACGACGGGTTACCTACTAGTTGATATAGAATCTTTCTTTCAAATCTTGCCAAATTTTTTGAGCTGAGTCCATCCACAAGATTCTTTGAGAGATTTTTGGTTCAACAACATTGCTGACCCATGACATTATCATAGTGTTGCAACGATCCCAAGCTAGTGAATCGCGATCTTCATCAATTGGTCGAGGCAAGGTTCCATTAAGAAAATGAAGTTTGTTCTTGGATCGAAGAGCCATAGTCATTGCTCGAGACCATGAATGATAGTTGGAGCCCGATAATGGTGGTGTGACCAAGACAAGATTTGGATTTTCATTGGGATGTAAGAAGTAAGGGTTAAGAGTATTGTTTTGGCATCTCTTGTTCTAAGAGTTAGAGGGTCCTCCTCCATCAACACTACCAGCGGTGCTATCAAGAGACATGATTGTGAAGGTGGAAAAACACAAGAAGGGGGGGTTGAATTGTGTTTTGAGAATTAAAATCTTTTCAAAATAATACTAAGTTCGCAGCGGATAAAATCACAAAATAAAAAGAGGGTGCAGGGAGAGAGAAAGAAAGACACAGAATTTATCCTGGTTCCCCTCACAAATCGAGAGTACTCCAGTCCCCTTGTTACTAACAAGAGATTTTCACTATAATCTACTAAAGATTACAAATTGCTCAAGCACACTTGCAAGAGACTTCTCAGGTGCTCAAGTTTCACTAAACAAGAGACTTCTCAAATGCTCAAGTTAAACTTAACAAGAGACTTCTCAAACAAACTTAAGAATAAGAATGAATGTTAAGGAACACTTGATATACTATCAGAGGTGTTTACAAAATACAACTCAAATTGTTCTAAGACTTAGAATGACAGATTTAAATTATGATGTCAGAATGCTTCTTAGTCTTTGAACAGTGTTGGTAGAATGTTTGTTCGAACAGTTGTCATTTCTTCCATTTGAGTCTTCTATTTATACTTGGAGGAAGATGATGACCGTTGCAGAGAGAGAGAGGTGTCAGCTGGAATTTATTCGTACAATTGTGATAGCTGTAGTTACCTTCTTTGGTAAAGATATCCAATTCCACTACCTTGCTATTTGAATTATCACTCATCCATTTTGAGTAATAATAGTACAATAGTACGTTTCTCAATTGCGCTCCACATATGGATAAGGTTAACGTTGTACCAACGAATATTCCTTCCTGTGGACGTGACAGATCCTTGAAGTAGATTGTTCTTCAATCATTGGTTCTAAATATGTCAGCTCTTGAGAGACGCAAATTCCTTTTGCTTCAGATGCTGTTATCAATGCTTCTTGAGGCCCTTTTTGCTTCTGAGTCCGTCAGAGCCTTGTTTTTGTCCTCAGAGGCACTTTCTTCAACATACAAAACTTAAGCTTCTGATGAACAGTGATGTGCTTTCAGAGCTTGTTTTGACTGGCTTCTCTGCTATTATTCATAGTGCTTCTGAATGAATTTTAACTTGTAGTTCTGCACACTAGAATAATCATTAGTAATTCCAATTGTAATTTTAATACTTTGTTATCATCAAAACCACTTAAAACATTAGAGGTTCATGTCAGACCCACTTTGTTCCAACAATCTCCCCCTTTTTGATGATGACAAACTAAAGCATTAAAATTCAATTGTTGTTGATTTAATTTAATTATGATGACTTCAGGTTTCAAAGGTTTGCAATCTCCCCCTGAGTCTGATAATCCATAAGGGTAGGTTTGTAAGCTCCCCCTAAGTTTTATCCATAATTAATTAAAACAGTTTAAGAGTCGATTTATTAACTTAAAATAAATTTTCATATTTAACTCTCAAAAGCATAGTTTTGTAAGCTTTGCTTCTTAGAGTTTGATAATGCTCAGAAGCGGTTTGCAAGTTCTTCTGACATTGTCTATGAATTTTATTTTAGGTTCTTAAATTTTCTCCCCTTTCAATAATCGTTCAGAATGAGAAAGAATCATAAGGGATAAATATTGATTCATGATGCATTTAACATTACAGTTTCAGATTGAGCAGTATATGAATGAATCAACATTAATTTTAACGCTACTCTTACTCCCCCTTTTGGCATCAGTCAAAAAGACACAGAAAACCAAGCAGTCAAAGCACCAAACAAGGTAGTCAAGTCAAAAGGAAGTGACAACCAAACGCATTCAATGAATGGCATTGAGTATCCTACTGACAAGATATCTTGAAGGTACTATAAATAAAGGATGATTCCTCTCATTTTACTCATTCAGAGTAATCAAGTCATTTCCAAAAACAAACATATAATGGAAAAGCAGGTTACCAAGGATGCTTCAGGCTCAAAAGAAAAGAGCAAGAAGGGAGCAGAGCCCTGGCGCTGCGAAGAAAACAAGCTTCGCTACGAAAGGAACAAGCAAGAACTGATTTTGACAGAGTCAGAGGAGGAGGAAATGGGCTCTGATCTGGAAGAATTTTTATGGACATACAATGATGATACTCCATACGAAGAGTACGAGGCTGCTGTTCAGAAGAACACTGAAGAACTAGTGCAAAAGGCCACTGCCAAATTGCTTGCTTACATTAAGGAGAAACATAAGAAGCTAGATGCAGAGTCTTCTGAAGTTAAGCCTAGCTCTAAGTAGAGTCTTATCATTCTATGTAATAGAAATTCTTCAATAATATTAATAAAGTAGTTTATGCTATTAATTCCCTTTGTTTTAAGCAAGTTTCTTATGTATATATGCCTCATTCCTATTGTCAGAAAACCAGTTACCAGACACGCCTCATTCGGTATTGGTGCCCCGTTGTTAAACAGGCTTTAATACTAAGAAGCTATTTCATGAGTAAACAGGAGTACTGATGAGAGAGACTCTTAGGTTTTGAAAATCCTAGGCTTATTAGTTTAAAAACTAAGATGCTCTTCAGCATTTTCACTAGAGTCAGAATTCTCAAGAGTACCAGACAATATCATGGTATATAGAAAAGTTAAATTTTGAAAAACAAATATAAAACAAACATTTAAGCAAATAACAAACACACAAATATGGATAATATAGATATGAATTTAAAAAAAAAAATTTCCAAAAATTACACAAGAACTAACAACAAAACAAGTGCTCAAACAATGACTAAGGTTTCTTAACATCTGCTATGGCTTTCAGAAGGGTTAACATCATGTCATCCATCCTTTTGTGAACTGATTCCACAGCAGCATTCACATTAGTGCGCACATCCACTCTTAGTTCATCAATTTCATTAGCCATGTTAGTTCTGAGATTATCCAAAGCATCTTGAACCGCAGGAGGTATTGTAGATGAGGTTGAGGCTATGTCAATCTTCATAGGAGAGTGAGAAGGAGTTGGAACAAAAATGGGCTTCTTACCCTTGTCAGAATCTTCATTGATATCCGTATCTTCTCTTATCAGATTCTGATCAAGCATGGCAACATCTTGTTCAGTAGCTTGATTCTCATTGATCTTATTGGTTTCAAATGTAGCAATATGCACAACCCTATCTACCAATAATTTCAATGCTTCTTGTTCAGCTAGCCTTTTGTGCTCAATTTCAGCTTGCCTCTTCTCTTCTTCTTCAGCAGCTATCCTAGCCTGCTCCTTAACATGGTTGTAAGATGTGAGCCTTGGAGCGTTTAGCTTCTCAACAATCTCAAACAGTTCCCGTACAGTGTTTGCTCCTCTACCCTTAATCTTATCCTTCAGATGAGTACTGAGAATCCTTAAAGATTTACCAAATAAGTACTTTAATTCCCTGACATCAACATCTATATCAGAAGGGAAGATAAGAGCTTCTTCCTCTCTTTGTTTGAACCTCTTAAGTCTAATACCTATAGCATTATGTAGCAGCTCAAGATTTGGTTCAGAGTCAGAATTGAAAAAGGGTAAGGATGGGTCAAAAGGAATGGTTGGTTCAGGTTGTTTACGTTTGAGGTTAATGATTTTTATTTTACTGAGATTTGGAGGTATGATATCATCATCAAGATTGATGGAATCCTTGAACATTTGATGTTCAGCCTCAGTGATGTTTTTGAAGATCTCAAGAATCTCTTCTAGTACTAGAGGTTTGTTGAGTGGGTCAGAGACAGGTTGTGGTGAAGGTGAAGGAGATGATTCAGTGGAGTATATTTCTGGTGGAGGTAATGGAGATTGTTCAGTTTCAATGTCATTGATAGGTGATGGATGAGGTATTTTTGTTGTTCTTCAGAATGAGCAATTGACTCATCCTGAGCAGGTGTGAATGTAGGTGGATTCACTTGTGAGATGTGATCAAGTGAAGGAGGGGGTGTTTGAATGGATTGAACAACAGGTGGTTCTTGGATGGTTTGATCAGTAGTGGTTTTGACAACATGAAAACGAGGTGAGTTGGGATTGGAATGTGTAAAGGCATCTCCAGATAGATGTTGTTGGAGATGTTCAAGAACAGATTCAGTAGTGGTTGGTTGTTCAGGAATGGAGGTGTTAACGGCAGTGTTTTGTTCCTCATCAGAAGACAGTTGGATTGGCTTTTTGATGGGTCTCTTGGTGGTCTTTTTAAGATTTGTTTTCTTTGGTCCTTCTCTGATTATCTTAGCAATGAATTCCTCAGAGTCAGTGCTAGTATCAGATGATGAAGATGATATAGCTTTATGATCAGGTAAGACTACACTGATAGGTATAGTGAAGTCTTTGGGTTGAGGTTGATTGGTAGATGATGGAGGTTGAGAAATAGAAGGGTTAGCGATGGAGGGTTGGGGTTCAGAACCAATATCCTGAGCTACAGGAATGCTAGAAGTATTAGATTCAGAGATCTTACCTTTTGGTTTAGAAGCTCTGGTCTTTAATCTCTTTGCAGGTTTAGCAGGGTTCTGATCTTCCTCAGAAGCTGAAGGCCTATCATGCCTTTTCTTTGTCTGCTTTCCCTTCTGAACAGCTTCAGTCATCATATTTCCAGCACCTTCCTCAATCTCATCAGCACTAGCATGTCCTTGATCATCAGAGCCTTCATCAATCATTTCTTGCTCAGTAGTTCTTGGCTTTCTTCTGTTCCTTGTAATATCTCTTGGTCCCTTGAAGATATCCCAATTGGGAACACTTACAACCATTTTCCTGGGCACACTAACTCCAGTATCTCTTCTTACTGACTCAAGAAAGTTCTTGATGACCTCATCATTATCATGTTCTGATATGGTGGGAAACCCATCACACCAGAAGTACTTTTCGTACACTTGCTGTAGAGGTGTTTTCACTTGAATGATTTCTTCCTTGGTTTTTCTCTTCATGTTGACCAGAACTGATGCATCATACTTAGCAGTTTGGAAAACTCTAAGTTTTTCTTTGGCACTCACAATATCTGTGAGTTTGGTTTGCCTTATCAGTTCTGAAATTAACCTTGGGTGATGAATGACTGATGGTATTTTAGTTCTACCCTCATTGATGGTAAAGCACATGTGATCAAAAAGAATCTTAGCCAAATTAACTTTCACCCTCTTGTATAAGAACCAGATGAGATGTTTGTGTGGAATGGAGATGGTATCCAATCCACCTTTTCTGGTGAAGATGGTAGACAAACACATTCTGAAGGCAAATTCAAATGTGTGCTTCATGTGCATTACTTTTCCAAAATCCTTTTGTGTGCATCCAGATTTAAAGAGGTCCTGATGAATTGAATCCAAATGCTTGCTTTTCTTATCATACACTTCTATATCTTCTCCTTTGTTGTCTAAACCCAGAATCTTAGCAATGTGTGCCTGAGTTATCACAACATTGATTCCCAAAATATTTGACCTAATTTCCCTTTCTCTATAAGGTTTAAGACCAAGTTCCTTTCTTGTTTTCCCTCGTAATTCCTTGTTCTTCTCAACCATATCCTTGTATTCTTTATCAGCACTTGCTCTATCGTACACTTTAGCCTTCTGCCAGAAATACTTCACTATGTCGTAGTATACGAAGCCATTAAGCATTTCAAAATAATTCTGCCATTGTTGGTTGTAGAACAAGTATTGAATGTCAATCCCATTCGCTTTCAAACTTTCAAAATCCACGAACTTCTCAGTGAAGAAATCATAAGAGTCTGGTCCAGCGTCGGTTTGATGATGTTCGTAGACTAGATTATCTTTTGAATTAAGATCGATGATGGGTGGTAACGTAGGGTTAAATGGTTCTTGAACGATTTCGTTTGATGAACGAGCAGCCATAGTTGCAGAGAATTAAGAAGATGAAGATTGGGAATTTCTGTAAGGTCTAGGGTTGTGTAGGTAGTGATTTTGTGTAAAAAGTTGTGCAAGTGAGTGAAGTGACTTATGAATAGTAACTAGCACACATACACAGAGAAAATAAACATTGGGAGGGAGCGCGAGCAGTTTTAAAAATTAAATAATATACTTAACTGCCATAATCATCATTAACTGTTCTCTGCCCGTCAGGATCTAGACACGTGTTGTAAAAGTTTAATCATAGCTGACGCGTGTATAGACAACTGTTGTACACTTACTCGTACTGAACGTTTCATTTCCAAAAGGTTCAGAGCTTCACTCATTTGTATCTGACACCTCATCAGAACCTGTTACTCTTCAGAGCCTAAATTATTCAGAGCTTCCCAAGGGATACTCTAAATTATAAGAGGTTCTGATAGAGCTTCAGATGCTAATTCTATTCTACTTCTCAGAGCTAATTTTTTTCAGAGATATAGTGCATGTTCAAATTCTTTTTGATAAAATCAAATCTTTCAATAGCTAAAGGTTTAGTAAATATGTCAGCCCATTGATGTTCAGTATCAATGAATTGAATATCTATTGTACCTTTCTGAACATGATCCCTTATAAAATGGTGTTTTATTTCAATATGTTTAGCTCTAGAGTGTAGAATAGGGTTTTTAGACAAATGAATAGCAGCAGTATTGTCACAATATAGTGGAATACTACTTTCAGCTATGTTATAATCTTCCAACTGATATTTCATCCAGAGAAGCTGTGTGCAGCATTTAGCAGCTGAGATGTATTCTGCTTCTGCTGTAGACAAAGCAATAGTTGTTTGTCTCTTACTGGCCCAAGATATGAGATTCTCACCAATGAATTGGCAATTTCCACTAGTGGATTTCCTCTCAATCTTATCACCAGCATAGTCAGCATCACAGAATCCAACTAGCTTACTATCTAGGGATTTTTTATAAAGAAGTCCTAGATTAGTAGTTCCTTTCAGATATCTAAAGATCCTCTTAACAGCAGTTAAGTGAGGTTCTCTAGGATCTGACTGGAATCTTGCACACAAGCATACACTATATAAAATATCAGGTCTAGATGCTGTAAGGTAGAGTAAAGAACCAATCATACCTCGATACAGCTTCTGATCTACTTTGCTTCCTATCTCTTCCTTGCTTAAGCTGCTGGTAGGATGCATGGGTGTAGACATTATCTTGCAGTCATCAAGGTTGAACTTCTTCAGAAGCTCTTTTGTATACTTGCTTTGATGAATGTAAATGCCATCTTTTCCTTGATTAATTTGGATTCCAAGGAAGAACTTCAATTCACCCATCATACTCATCTCGAATTCATCCTGCATCAGCTTTGAAAAACTCTTGCACAAGGAAGTATTAGTAGAACCAAAAATAATATCATCAACGTATATTTGAATGATTAAGATATCTTTCTTAGATGTCTTTCTGAATAATGTATTGTCAATTTGACCTTTTTGAAAACCATTTTCTAAAAGGAAATTACTCAGTCTTTCATACCAAGCTCTTGGAGCTTGTTTGAGACCATAGAGTGATTTCTTAAGTTTATAAACATAATTAGGATTTTTCAAATCCTCAAAACCTGGGGGTTGTTTGACATATACTTCTTCAGAAATAACACCATTAAGAAAGGCGCTCTTAACATCCATTTGGTACAATGTGATTCCATTGTTAACAGCATATGAAAGAAGTAACCTGATTGCTTCCAGTCTTGCTACTGGAGCAAATGTTTCAGTGAAGTCTATACCTTCTTGCTGACTGTAGCCTTGTGCTACCAGTCTAGCTTTATTTCTTACCACTTCACCTTGTTCATTCATCTTGTTTCTAAATACCCACTTAGTTCCAATGATGTTCTTATGTGCTGGTCTTGGCACTAAATCCCATACATCATTTCTTTGAAACTGATTGAGCTCATCTTGCATAGCTACAATCCATCCATCGTCAGTAAGTGCTTCATCAACATTCTTTGGTTCTATCATTGAGATTAGTCCCAGAAGTGAATCAAGTTGTTGATAGTCTGATCTTGTCTTTCTTGGACTTTCTTTGTTTCCAAGAATTAAATTTTCTGGATGTGATGATCTATATTTGAACTTCCTTCTTGGAGCTTCATCAACATCAGCACTTGGTTGAGTGTCTTCTTCTGAAGTGTCATCATGTTCTTGTGATGCTTCTAATTGAGATGCTTCTTCAGCATCTTCTTCCAATACAGCTTCTGAAGCTTCAACAGCTTCTGATGCTTTTTCAGGTTCTGAATCGATGTATTGGTATGGAACACCTGCATAACTATTATCTTGCTCTGACATTTTACTGTCAGGCTCTTTATCATCAAATCTAACATGTATAGATTCTTCCACTGTGTTAGTTTCAGAATTATACACTCTGTATGCCTTTGAGCGTTCAGAGTAACCTATAAAGATTCCCTTACAAGCTTTGGCATCAAATTTTCTTTTGTAGGCCTTGTTGTTTAGAATGTAACATGTACATCCAAACTGATGAAAGTAAGAGATGTTGGGCTTTCTTCCTTTGAAGAGTTCATATGTTGTTAGATTCAATAGAGGTCTTATATAGATCCTATTTTGAATATAACAAGCTGTGTTTACAGCTTCTGCCCAGAAGTGCTTAGCAAGTTTTGTCTCATGCATCATGGTTCTTGCCATTTCTTGTAAAGACCTGTTCTTTCTCTCTACAACACCATTTTGTTGTGGTGTTCTAGGAGCAGAGAACTCATGGACAATGCCATGATCTTCACAAAAAGTTGCAAATGGTTCGTTTTCAAATTCACCACCATGATCACTTCTAACCTTTAAGATTTTGAGACCTTTCTCATTTTGCACTTGAGTGCAGAAGATGCTGAACACATCATATGCATCATCTTTCACTCTTAGAAACTTTACCCAAGTCCATCTACTGTAATCATCAACAATGACTAATCCATATTTCTTCCCATTGATTGAGGCAGTACTTACTGGACCAAACAAATCAATGTGAAGTAGTTCTAAGGGTCTTGAGGTAGAGACAATGTTTTTAGGTTTAAAAGAAGTTTTTGAAATTTTGCCAATCTGACAAGGACCACACAGAGCATCTGAATGATATTTAAGATTTGACAGGCCTTTAACCAACTTTAGTTTGCTAAGCTTAGAGATTAATCTCCAGTTAGCATGACCTAAGCGTTGGTGCCAGACCCACTTTTCATCATTCAGAGATAGAAGACAAACTATCTTCTGCTCAGTGAGTTCTGACAGATTCACCTTATAAACATTACTTCTTCTTAATCCTCTAAACAATATGGACTTGTCAGAATCATTGATTACTGTACATGCCTCTTTATCAAATTTAACAATAAATCCGCTATCACAAAATTGACTAATGCTAAGCAGATTATGTTTGAGGCCATCAACTAACCAAACATTTTTAATTGAAAGAGAAGAGTTACCAACTATACCTGTACCAATGATCTTCCCTTTTTGGTTTCCTCCAAACCCCACAGTACCTCCCTCTTTCAGAGTCAGGATTTGGAACATATGCCTTTCTCCCGTCATATGTCGTGAGCAGCCACTGTCCAGGTACCAGCATTGCTGCTTTGGCCTTCTTAGTGTGCAAACCTGAAGCAAATATTATTTGAGATTTTGGTATCCATATCTTTATGGGTCCTTTTGTGTTAGTCTTTACAGGTCCAGGTGGTCTTTGTTTAAAGGACCTATCAGAGCTTCTAGAGTTAACCACCCTTGTTGAAAAGTTTTTGGGTTTAGTATAGCTCTTGAGCTTTGTTCTTGAATGTGTCAGAGCTTCTTTAGATTTAACATTAGCTTGAGGCTTAAAAATCTTAGGTTCTGAGGTTTTATCCTTCAGAGTCTTTGACTTTTGAGCCTCTGGCTTTGATGTTCTATTAGAGGCTGACTCATTTAGAACTTCTGATTGACTCTTTACAAAGACAACCTTAGGTTTTGATTTATCTATATTAGAGGACTTTGAAGATAATGGATTATCTTTAAAACGTGAGAATCCAAGACCTTCTCCTCTATTTCTACTTACATGATAAATCAAAGAGGCTATTTTACTTCTTTTCATTCCATTGATAAGGAATTCCTGAAGAGCAAATTCATGTTCTGGAGGAACCTTATCATCAAGAACATAATGAGTTTCCATAAATTCATTTCTTGATTTTAGAGACTCATTTTGTTCAATTATTTCATTTGCCTTTTCGGTCAGGTTGTTATAGGCCTTTTTAAGGACCTTACACTCACCTGCCTTTTTGGTTAAAAGTTTTAAGGCATCTTTTAAGGAATCTATTAATTCAGAACGAGAAAGTTTAGCAAGTACCTCATCTTCATCTTCTGAATCTGAGTCAGCTTCGTGCTCAGAGTTCTCTTGGTCAGAAGCGGTTGCCATCAAGGCTAGGTTTGCTTCTTCTTCCCCATCAGAATCTGATTCCTGATCCAAATCATCCCAAGTGGCAAGGAACCCCTTCTTGAGCTTACTTTTGTATCTTTCTTTGTTAGAGGTTCTCTTGGATGTTTTACTCAGGTTCTCTGGGCAGTCAGCAATGAAGTGTCCTGGTTTGTTGCACTTAAAGCATTTGTTTTGTTCTTCCTTTTTATCCTTAGAAGCACCAACCTTCTTGGAAGAACCTCCAAACTTACCAGCATACTTCTTGCTTCTCTTAGCCCATTGCGATACTCTTGCAGCCATCAGAACCATTTCTTCTTCATCATCAGAGTCCATCTCGTGACCTTCTTCAGAAGCTTCTTCATCAGATACTATAACCTTCGCCTTCAGAGCCTTAGAGGAACTCTTGGTGCTCAGGGCTATCCCTTTTAGCTTCTTAGTCGATTCATCAGTCATAAGTTCCATCTCATGACTCTTTAGAGAACTAACCAAGCTTTCAAGAGACACAGTATCTAAATCCTTAGATTCCTGAAACGCTGTCACTTTTGGTCTCCACTTTGGCGGCAAGCTTCTGAGTACTTTCCTTACATGATCAGCCTCAGTATAGCTCTTATCTAAAACTTGAAGTCCAGAAACAAGAATTTGAAACCTAGAGAACATTGTCTCAATGTCCTCTCCATCCTTCATTTTAAATAATTCATACTGATGTACTAACAAGTTGGCCTTAGCCTCCTTAACTTGTTTATTTCCTTCATACTTGGATTTAAGAGAATCCCAGATAGACTTAGCCGTTCTCTTATCTCCAATTTTCAAGTACTCATCATGAGAGATGGCATTTGTCATCATCCCTTTTACACTGTGATGCTTCTTATATTCAAGCTTTTGAGTAGGTGTAAAAGCCTTTCTGTCTTTAGAGCTAACAACGCCTTCTAAGTCCATATTTTCAAAATTCACTCCATCTTCTACCAAGTCCCACAGATCACAATCAATCGCCATGATGTGACTGTACATCTTGGTTTTCCAGAATGGATAACCAGTCTCAGTTCCATTGAAAAAGGGAATTTTGTCAGAAGACCTTCTGTCTTTAGAATTAGAATCATAGTCAAATGGAACTTCAATGAGATTATTCTCAGCAGACATGTTTTTCCTCCCTGAATCTTAACTGTTTCACTGATAGGTGAGAGTTAGGCAACAGCCCAGCTCCTGATACCAATTGAAGGTGGAAAAACACAAGAAGGGGGGGTTGAATTGTGTTTTGAGAATTAAAATCTTTTCAAAATAATACTAAGTTCGCAGCGGATAAAATCACAAAATAAAAAGAGGGTGCAGGGAGAGAGAAAGAAAGACACAAAATTTATCCTGGTTCCCCTCACAAATCGAGAGTACTCCAGTCCCCTTGTTACTAACAAGAGATTTTCACTATAATCTACTAAAGATTACAAATTGCTCAAGCACACTTGCAAGAGACTTCTCAGGTGCTCAAGTTTCACTAAACAAGAGACTTCTCAAATGCTCAAGTTAAACTTAACAAGAGACTTCTCAAACAAACTTAAGAATAAGAATGAATGTTAAGGAACACTTGATATACTATCAGAGGTGTTTACAAAATACAACTCAAATTGTTCTAAGACTTAGAATGACAGATTTAAATTATGATGTCAGAATGCTTCTTAGTCTTTGAACAGTGTTGGTAGAATGTTTGTTCGAACAGTTGTCATTTCTTCCATTTGAGTCTTCTATTTATACTTGGAGGAAGATGATGACCGTTGCAGAGAGAGAGAGGTGCCAGCTGGAATTTATTCGTACAATTGTGATAGCTGTAGTTACCTTCTTTGGTAAAGATATCCAATTCCACTACCTTGCTATTTGAATTATCACTCATCCATTTTGAGTAATAATAGTACAATAGTACGTTTCTCAATTGCGCTCCACATATGGATAAGGTTAACGTTGTACCAACGAATATTCCTTCCTGTGGACGTGACAGATCCTTGAAGTAGATTGTTCTTCAATCATTGGTTCTGAATATGTCAGCTCTTGAGAGACGCAAATTCCTTTTGCTTCAGATGCTGTTATCAATGCTTCTTGAGGCCCTTTTTGCTTCTGAGTCCGTCAGAGCCTTGTTTTTGTCCTCAGAGGCACTTTCTTCAACATACAAAACTTAAGCTTCTGATGAACAGTGATGTGCTTTCAGAGCTTGTTTTGACTGGCTTCTCTGCTATTATTCATAGTGCTTCTGAATGAATTTTAACTTGTAGTTCTGCACACTAGAATAATCATTAGTAATTCCAATTGTAATTTTAATACTTTGTTATCATCAAAACCACTTAAAACATTAGAGGTTCATGTCAGACCCACTTTGTTCCAACAGATTGCAGTAGAGAGAAAAAGAATGAAGGGGATCGAGAACAAGGTTACAGATAAAAAAAGAGAAAATCACAAAGAAAAAGTGATGAAAATGGAGCAAGATACAACGGAAAAGTGAGAGAAAAGATGGACCGATAATGGCAGCACCTCCTTAGAAGTTTGATACCATGTGAAAGGGAATGGTAACTGCCATGGATGATTTGAGCAAGCTTCTATGAGAAGTGAAGCAGAGAAAGCACAAAGAAATGTAGGGACTAAAAATATAATTAAAAAAATGTAGGGACTAAAAACACTTTTAACCGTATTATTTAATAAGTGGGACTTGCAATAATTATTGCGAGATAATGTGCTTCAATAAACACCTTTCTCTATAGACCGTAAACTTTTTACCCTGTAAAACAAGTGCATATTTAATATGGTGCTAAACAGATGAAACATAAATTATCATGGATCCTCTAATTTATTTATTTTTTAAATAGCAAATTCAACTCATTTCATTAATCAAATAATTGTCAATAGAATGAGAAATTGATTTGAAAATACAGCGTCTAGTTTAGAATAAGCTATCCTAAAATATATCATCCTAGCTAGAGTATGAGCAATTATATTCGCTTAACGCCTAACAAATTTTACCTTAAAATTGAAAACTAATGATAACAAAATCTTAATTTATGAAGTTAAACGTTAAAGAGTTAAACTCAGATGCACTATGTCAACTAGAGGAAATAGCACTTATTAAACATTGTCAATAATAATCAATGTTATAATTAGTTGGGACTTGGGAGATCATTAACAATTGGGAAACTTTTTTTTTTTTGATGGTAAACAAGCTTTCATTAAAATAGGACTGGTACACAGCCAATCATAATACAATTAGTAGCAGAAGAAACTGCATAAGTTGAACTAACAGTAACATTGGGAGCTGCCCCTACCCAAGTTCTATTTCCCACTAATCTAGCCATAGAAGCCAAATTATGAGCATCTACATTTTCTTCTCTTCTAATAAACAGTACATTAACATTTGTCAAACTAAACAACAATTCCCTACAATCTTGAGCTACAATTTCAATTGCTGCAATCTTCACTTTGTTATAAATGCAATCAACCACATTTGTTGCATCAGAATAAATGGATACAGAGTGCAAACCTTGCTCACGAACCAAATGGATTGCCCATCGCACACCCAACGCTTCAACCATCATTGGATCCACTGCAATTTCATCAAACTTGCAAGCACTAAAAGTTGTAATCATATTCTGGTTTTTAACCACAAGTCCCCAAACAGTTGGGCCATTTGAATTGCATCCAGCATCAACAAACACAGAGAAAGACGGGGCTGAAATTGATGGAATATTGGTGATCAAAGGAAGAGAAACTCGACCCCTATTTGAAGGGTTTGCGTCGTTAAATTCCTGGACAAACGATATAGCTTCATCAGCCAAGCGAACTGGTTCTAGCCTATCTCCTCTAAAAACAACATTGTTTCTAGCAGCCCAAAATTTCCAAAGAATGGTACAAAACAGTTGAGTGCCTAAAGTATCATGACATGTGAGCCAACTCAGAATCCAGTCATATAAATCATTTTGTAAAGGCATATGAGACCCAAGGTGGGAAGCAAAAAGAGTAAGTTTCATTAAATCACATTTTAGAAATAAGTGATTGGTGGATTCCACCTCATGATGACACAGAGGACACTGCATATCAAGAGAGATACCTTTTTTGCGCAAATTCACTCGGGTAGGTAGGATGTTTTTGGTGAGTCTCAACATGAAGTTTTTGACCTTATTAGGGACTGGGGCTCTCCATATTTCCTTCCACACCTTGTTCTTTCTAATATTTGACGGTCCGGGAAGGGACCTCTCCTTCTCATCACAGATAGCATGGGAAACTAAATAAGAACACATATGTGGAACTATTCAAACATAGTCCTTTGCTGATGCAAACATCATTTTGTCGTTTCCACACATCATACTAAACCATATGTACTATGACAAATAGCATTGTACTATGCTTTTCATGTACTATCAGAGTTATGCGATGAAAGAAGACAACTCTAAAATATGTGACGAATTAACATTCAAATGTAAAAATAAAAATTATAGGAATTTGAATTTTCTTTTGTCAAGAAGCCCGCTATTCATGCAGTTACGTCATGATGACCACCCAATTTAAATTGGAGACTGGACATCTAAAGCGATATGTCATGTCATGTAGCCAAGAGGAGGTTTATTTGGAAAAGTTTAATTAAATAAAATGAGATAGTTAATGGTATGATGAACCACACATTTCAATTCATAACCTCTATTAAGAAAATTTCCAAAGAGCACACCCCTCCTAAAAATTTGTATAAGTACGCCAAGTACCAGAGAACCAAGTCACTCATATGCAATATTATCAACCTCGTGAAACATTTAAAACCAAAGAGAAAATTTTCAAAGAGTAGCACACCCCTCCTAAAAATTCTATCATTTAAAATCAAAGGATTGTTCTATCCAGAGGGTTTCAGAGGGTATTCGAGAGGAACGACTGCACAGGGCACTAAAATTTTAGGTGCATCAATTTTTTTTACTTAGAGCGCGTGTATATGCATGCGTGCAGTCGTGTATGCGTGCGTGCATGCGTCCGTGTGATAAAATAAATAGTATAACTAAATTTTAAACTTAACTTAGACTCTATATAATTTTGATAGTAAAATCTATTTGAAAAATTAAAAGTTATCATTGGAATTATGACAATTGAAGGTATACTTTTTAGCTTTTCTTTCACAGTATATATTTTCATATGACTTATAAAAAAAATGACGCACCAAAATTATAATTTGCATAGGGCACCCAAAATCTCAGGGACAGCTCTTGTTCCATCATGGTTAGCTCGCTCTCTCTATCCCTCCTCATTCTCCTTCTCTTCAACTCAACTATCACTACCATTGTCGGCAGAGGCTCTTTACCACTTCCACCACCCGACCCCTTTATAACTTAGCCACCAGAAATCGGTTTTCCGTTTACACCCATCCACAACAAAAATGATTTCAACCCCCCATACCATACATCCAGCCCAAAAAACAACGACAACAACAACCACAGTTCGAGCCCCACATGGACCATCATTGTGGTGGGGCTCGGTTTAGGAGCATTAGCACTTGTCAATCTACTGATTGGCATGTGCTGTTGCTGGCTATTTTGACTTACGGCCGACAACTCCGACCAAGTGGTGGTCAGAGTTCCTGCGCCACCAATGCCAATACACCAGTGGGCAGCATTGGTAGAACGGCTGCAATAGTATATTTTAGATTATTTTTAGTTATTTTGGTTTGGATTGTATTGTTTTTCCGATGAATAAAAATGTTATTAATGTATTATTATATTTTGTTATTATAATCTAATAGTTCAGTAAAAAAATCACTTTGTCCCTTGAATACAATAATAATTTAATATGTATCTTTAGTATTAGTGTGTTAGTTTTTCTTTTAATGGGAATAATTAGTGGTTAGTTACAGGCTTTTTAAGAGTAGTAAAAACTAAAATCCTCTTATAAAAAAAAAACTAATAATCCTCTTATTATAAAAAATGACAGAAAAAAAAAGAAAAAAAAAAAAAAGAGTGGTAATAGTGTGTTAGTAGTGAGGATGTGTTCGGCTATGTCATTTTATGAGATATGATGCATAAAACAATTAATAGATTCAAGAATTTTTAGAGTATTGAGTTAAATTTGTAATCAATTTTTTTAAAAATCATTTGATCAATATCAAACGATCACCAACACTCTGAATACTTGACCGCATGAATTTAATTTCAAACTATAGGGTCCTTGTTTCATAAACATTCATTTCGTTGATTGTTTTAGCTTCACATCTCCTCTCGTCATTTTTTGACAATTGAAAAATCGATGACTTTATTGTTATAAATTCATCTGCTTGTTTTCTTGGATTTTCGTATAGTCCCTTGAGAAGTACTCTCCTTCTTTTTATCTTTAGTTGAATAAATTTATTGAGGCGTTGCAAATAATATGTGGTGGTTTTGGGCAAAGTTATTATGCATAAGCCCAAACCTTATGCATGGTGCGTAAGCCAATGAAAACACAATGCTGTTACTCACACACCCCCCAATTTACTACGCGCGCCCCCCAACCCACCCCCCTTGCTACGCGCGCCCCCCATATTACTACGCGCGCCCCCCAGCCCCCCACCCCCCACTCATTTTTTTTGAATTTTTTTTTTACAGTTTTTTTTTTAATTGTATTTTTTACTTTTTTAAAATATTTTTTATTTCTTTGAAGTACATATTATAACAATCTATTTTCGATGTTTATATAGTCTTATTTTGATTTAAAATTGCATACTAAAACATGTACTATAATTATGGCTAATTTTTTACAATTAACATAAAAACTATTTTTTCCCGAAAAAAGATTGAAAACTTTTTTTCCGGAAAAATCAGAAAAAATTTTCCGAAAAAAAATCGAAAAATTTTCCCGAAAAAAGATCAAATACTTTTTCCAAAAAAACTGAGAACTTTTTTCTGAAAATTTTTTCCCGAAAAAAAATCGAAAACTTTTTTTCAGAAAAATCGGAAATTTTTTTTCCAAAAAATAAAAATCGATTTTTTTTTAGAGAGTTAAATGGTTTCTGGAAACCATTTATGCAATATTATTCTGGAAACCATTATGCTGGTTAAATGGTTTCAGAGAGTTAAACAGTGAAACCATTTGTTTTGTAAAATGGTTTTATGTGTTACTGAAACCAATATTGTGTTTTTATGGTTTTAAAAATTCTGGAAACCATTATGCTGGTTAAATGGTTTTAGAGAGTTAAACAGTGAAACCATTTGTATTGTAAAATGGTTTTATGTGTTTACTGAAACCAATATTGTGTTTTTATGGTTTTAAAAATTCTGGAAACCATTATGCTAGTTAAATGGTTTCAGGTAGTTATACAATGAAACCATTAGTATTGTTAAATGGTTTTATGTGTTTACTGAAACCAATATTGTGTTTTTATAGTTTTAAAAATCCTGGAAACCATTATGCTAGCTAAATCGTTTCAGATAGTTATATATTAAAACCATTTGTATTGTAAAATGGTTTTACACTAAATGGTTCAATGATTTTAAATACCGATTATTACTGAAACTATTACTAAAAAATCTAGTATTTAAAATTGATTTTTTTTTTTTGGAAAAAAAGTTTCCGATCTTTTTTCCGGAATAATTTTCGATTTGTTTTTTCCGAAAAAAAAGTTCAGATTTTTCAGGAAAAAAGGTTTCGACAATATTTATGGTTTTAAAGATCCATTATGAAATTATTCCACCCCAAAAAAAGGTTTAGGCATGATTTTAATTTAAAAATAACTACTAAAATATTTAATCATACATAATAATAATAAAAAAAACTATAAAAAAAAAAAACTAAAAAAAAAAATTTTAAAAAAATGGGGGGGGGGGGGGGGAGGGGCTTATGCACGCTACATAAGCTTAAGCTTATGTAGGATAACCACACCCGGTGGTTTTGACTTCCTGGTCTGCTAATGTAGTTGAAATGTCATTGTCACTAACATGAACATAAATGTTTATTAAGGAATGAAAATTTGAATCAATTTGAGAAAATATAAAATTTTCAAAAAAATTAGTTTTACCATTCAAAAAGAATTAGCAGTGTGCAGCTTATGTAGGATAACCACACCCGGTGGTTTTGACTTCCTGGTCTGCTAATGTAGTTGAAATGTCATTGTCACTAACATGAACATAAATGTTTATTAAGGAATGAAAATTTGAATCAATTTGAGAAAATATAAAATTTTCAAAAAAATTAGTTTTACCATTCAAAAAGAATTAGCAGTGTGCAGCTTATTATTTATTCATCTTTTATTTATATTTCTTTGTTGTTTAAAATGTATTAGTGAACGGTAACACTAATTGTGCGAGCATTTTTGAATTGTTTTTTTAATAATGATCATCACATTGCTGCATTTGCACTATAACACTATATTCTTCATTCCTTTGTATTTACATTAGAGCTGGGTATACGGGCCAAGGTCCGCGGGTCGGTCCGTTTAACCCACAATTTTGACGGGCTTAAGTCCAATTTTTTTTGCCCGTTTATATTTTTACCCGTGTGGGTTGGACCGTTAAAACCGTGGGTTATGCGGGTTAAATCCGCGGGTCCGTGGGTTTGACCCGTGACCCGTTTTAGTTTATTTTTTATATATATAATTAATTACAAATTTATCTCTTTGGTTGTATTACTTAGCTAAAGAAGATAGATAAACTCAAAAATATCACAAACTTTATTTTTTTATTTGTTACTTACGATTCATATAATATAACATAAAATTGTTAACAATATAATTTTTTTTAGCATTTATTATATCAATATTTTTGTTTTTTTCTTTGAAAAAAGTGATTTTTAATTTTTTTTATAATACTATGCGGGTTAACCGTTTAACCCGCGGACTTATGCGGACCGAACTCGGACTTATATATCTTAACCCGTTTACATTTACTGACGGGCTTGCTCGCCCCGTTTAATACGCGGACTTATGCGGGGCGGGTTAAACGGGGCGGGTCAGCCCGTGTACCCAGCTCTAATTTACATGAATGTGTATATATATTTTTTTCAGTACAAAATGTGTATATCTTACACTACAAGAAAATTGCATTTTAGAGTCAACAGAAAATGGACGCTAACAGACAAAAAATGGACGCTAAACACAATATAGCGTCAATTTAGCGTCCAAAAATTTGAGGACAATAAAAGCTTTGATGCTAAACTGTAGCGTCCATGTTGACGCTAATTAGCATTAAAAGAAATGGACGCTAAAATTGATGCTAAATTTGGTTCCAAAACTGACGCTAATTAGCATTACCTTCTTATGGACGCTAAAATCTCATTATTTAAATCGGTTACAATTTTAACCGATTTAAAAAGGTAACTTTTTTATAAAAAAAATTAATTGTTTTTTTCCACTACATGCATAGCCAAAATTTTGTGCACAACCATAATTTTATACAGATCCATAATAGTGGTGAAGAAAATTGAATCATGCCCATTTAACAGTCCATAATATGCAAAATATGCAAATATCGTAACCTGACCAAACTCAACTCTAACATACACCTAGCTAGCATTACCACCTCATGTTTCAATTGTCAAATTCTCCATTATGCAATAGTCAATTACAAATTTATATATCTATTTTCAATTGTAGTCATTCTACATAAGTACATAACTATTTACAATATGCTTTATTACATTATTATCATAGTTATCATGCTTCAAATAATCAACACTTTGTAAATGAGGAACACATAATTGTTGTTAAATACACTTTGTTAGTTCTCAATATTGCGTAGATGAAAAACATGAAACTACAAATGAGTTTTACAGAGGTCATTCTAAAAAAAGTGATGTATCTTTACAAATGAATTTTACAAGAATTTATATATCATACTTACAAGATGATAGTGCGGTGGATTGTTGATAATAGTAAGTCGAATTCTCTCTAACATATCAAGATCTTCGACTTCATGCCTAGTGTCTCTAAGCATATCAATGATTTGTAAGAAATCGATCGCAAAGGTGCAACTGAAAAAGAAAAAAAAAAAACATTGAGTTCATCTATTAAACTAAACATGAAAAGAATCAGTTTTTTTCCTTCAATTCAGCAACTTTGCTAGGAGTAAATATACAAAAACATAGGTAAATTGTAACAGAAACAAAAATGGAATACCAACAACCAAAAGGATGTATGATGATCTTTTTAACAGCATACCTTTGATCCCTCCCCCCTCCACCGCATCCTGCAGATGATCCTCCTCCTCCTCCTCTAGGCAAGGCCATGTTGTTGCTTGGGCAACTGTCAAAAAGTCAGACTGCCAAAAATAGACATAATAAAATTAGTCATTACTACTTATTCAATTAGATTCATTATGAGAAAATTGGGATATTCCAAATTATCAATAGAGGCAACATGTATGAAAAAGCAATTAAGCAAATAGCACAAGACTCTTTAATGATTGGAATACTATACTACAAGACTCTTTCAAAGAACTATATAAATAGATAGATAGATAGTAAAAACTATAGTCATTAGTGAGATATTAGTAGCAAAAGATACAATTGAAAACTTAAAGCGATGGCAGCAACACAGTTTGAACTTGAAGTGAAATTTAGCATACATAGTTAAATATATTCCATAAGACTAACACTTTAAGAGAATATATAGCATAGTAAACACGGGATCCAACAATTCTCCTGAGTCTTGTGTATCTTGCAATAGCACCCTGCATAAAGCTTTTATACAATGGAAAATTAAAGGAAGAAACAAAATATGAAACCCTAGAAATAGATAGAAAGTTAGTTACATCTCCGCTACGATCAGACATTGAAAGAACAATGAAGTGAGATTTGTTGTAAAGAGGAAATACTTCGGAAGCAGCTTCACAAGACTGCCCCTCCAACAACACCATAAAATTCAAAACAAGTTATAAAACAAATAAATTTTACGGTGAATAAATGAAAGAGAATAAACCATGTGTTCTAAACAAAGAGTTGAGACAAAAACAAAAAGGTACCAAGTCGAACAGCTTGAAGACTTGATTATCAGTGGAGCAACACTGAATGGTGGAGCAACTCCGGTAGAATTTGAGCAACAACGAATATCTACGTACAAACTGCATTGAATAAGTTAAATCCAAGGTGATAGTAGATCCTAACACAATTTTATCAACCATGAACACAAGAACAATTGATTCTAGCACACACATTAAAAAGGGAAAAAAGTAGCAGAGGACATTTGCAATAAGTAATATTACTTTATCAAATTGACATACATCATCTGAAAACATTCACTATCATATAGCTAAAGATGCAAACTCTTAGGCCTAAAAACATTCACTACTCAACCAGAGTCTTCTTCACAACATTTAATTTGATACAAGCCTACAAGTAATGACTAAATAACAAGCTTAGGCCTAAAAACTAAAACATAACAGGTAACAAATTTGTTCTACACTTAATCAAGAACAACAAACACCAAACATAATTTCTATTACTAGCTATTGATCTTCAACTATAGTAAATCATTTTTAAGAACAATAGGACAATAACTCATGTTGAGGCATTCAAGAGATGATAAATTAGGCAATTTTGTGACACTAGTCCCATCAAGAATTAGATGGGTTAACTTGTGGAATGTATTACGAAGAGCAGCTCCTTTGTTTGATATTTTACTACCCCAAAGTTCAATGTGTTATAGATTTTTCAGTACCTAGAACAAGTTTTGTCAAACGAGAGAACGACAAAATATCAACATTACTACAACTTGAGAGCTGGCAACACAACAAAGTGGCCAACACAGACCTGTATAGGGAAAAATCCCACCATGTAATCAACAACCCTTACACACTTAATCAACAAGATGATGTCAACAACACAATAAAGTGGCCAACTTACTAACAAACAATGAACTCTAACAATGTAACTCACAAAATGTTTGTCTCAAGTATTAATGAAGCCTACACTTAATCAAGAACACCAAACATAATTTCTATTACTAGCTATTGATTTTCAACCAGATCTTCAATAGATCAAAACTAACAAAGAATTGAATTTCTACATTAAACCAAGTATAAATAAATTTCTATATTAGATCTTCAACTACTTCAGTAAAAAAGAAACTAACAAAGAATAAGGATGGTACATGCTAGAAATAAATAACAGAAAAAATCAAAACACAATGAGAATCAATTTTCCCTATTCCAAAAATTGAATCATAAATGGGAAGAAACTAGAAAAACAGGTGAGTGGGAAATAGAAGAGGACCTTGCAAGAGAGAGAGTGACGAATAATTGGTACGAGTGACAAAGAGAGAGAGAGAGCAATTTAGGGTTTTGATAATCTGGGTATGTATCACGAAGAGAAAGCTGCCGTTTGTTCATCGACGATGGAAACGAGGTTGAGAGATGGAAACGAGAGTGACGATGGGTTCATAGCTAGGAAATGAGAGTGATGGGTGAAAGTGGTGATGATGGGAACTGGGTTTGTTCGTGGAGATGTTACTGAAGTGTAAAGGGGAAAGTGAATCCATGTGAATTAGGGTTGAAGTATTGGTGAGGAAAATTTTTGGGAAAAGTGGGAATGTGAAAATAAATGTGGGAAATTTGAAAATAAATGTGGGATAAAATGAATTGGGTAAAAGTTTTTTACCTTTAGAATTAATTGACTATAATAAAAAAGTTTTAGCATCCAAAACTATTGATGCTATTAAAAAAATTACATTTGAAAAACAATAGCGTCCACAATAGAGTCCACCTCGTTGATGCAAAGTTTCTTAAAAATATTAAATTCAAAAAAAGTTATTTGTGTTAAAATTTATGGACGCTAAACAGACGCTATTAGCATCAGAAATTGTCTGACGCTAAAATCTTTGAAGCTAAATAGCAGTTTTCTTGTAGTGTTATAGTTTAATGTAATAATTGCATCAGCCGATATAACATTATATATTAATAAAAAGTGTTCACAAATTTATTTTAAAATATAGATGAGTCATGAGTTCCTCAATTTTAAGTTTGAGGATGATTTGGGCCTATCATTTGAAATTTGATTTGCATGCTAAGAGGTTACTAGTGCAACAAGTCTAAAATTGGGTGCATTACTAAGAGAAAGTTATTAGTGTAATGAGCCATTGAGCCTTATTTACTAAACTTGGTCAAATTATTACGATTAAGCACAATTTCATTCCTATTAAACAAGTATACCATAAATGAAGTTTGCAAATGCTTGTTTGATCAAACTACCTTCATAGTCATAGATAAAGTGTGTGTTTGGTTCGGCGGCGAATAAAATTGATTTTGCTAGAATTGATTTTGAGGTGAATTGATTTTGTTAAAAGTGAGTTGAAGTAAATTGATTTATGTTTGGATATATTTATGTAAAAGTGATTTTTATGAATTGATGTTGTTTGGATAGTTTGAATCAAAATTGATTGAGGAGGGATCCGTTGACTCCAGGAGTAAGTCTCCATTGACTTACTCCGCTTAATAACTCGATATCGACATTATATTTCTTCATTCCAACCGTTGAATTTAAAGACCTCATTGAGTAGATCAACTCCACAAATTTTTATAAAGTGTACTTAGTATCTAAAGTATTCCCACAAGATATAAAAAGAAGTTATAGATAAACCACTATTTTGGTCCTATAAAGTGTAATTATTGTATTGATCAACAAGTGTAACTTATTTTAACACTGGCTCATATGTGAATAAAATTACAAACACGTCCAAAATTATCTATTTTAGTAGTTACTTTGATCATTAAATTTATTTTTTAGGTAGTCAATAATTTGTGTATTTATTTTTTTATAGATTGGTTTAGTCTATAAAATTATTAATAAAAAAAAAGTATTTATAAGAGCTATAGCCTATAGACTATAGGGACAATTTCTCACATATATTTAAGAATAAAAACTATTGTTTGCCATTTTTTGTATTTTTTTTTTACAATTATTTTTTTTTGATAATCAAGAGGGTCTAAGCCCAGAAAGAAAAATTACACAGCAATTACACGAGAAAAGCTAACCCTAGATTTATCAGCAATAAAAAATTACTAACTTAAGCCGGACAAGCCTCATAAAATATCATCGTGGGACATCATGCAATCTAAATTAGCTAAAGCATCAGCCTACATTTTTTTTTTCATGTTAAACTTCGGAAATCGGAAGTTACTCCAGTTGTGTCCTATAGTATATTTTAATTTGAATAAGTCCTTTTTAAGTGATTTTAATTATACATAAACAATCCTACTAGACTTTTTTTATACTCAAAGCTCCTATATTTTTTTGACTCGCTCATAACTCCTACAAGTAGACAGTAACATCTATAATAAAATAATTAAATAGATAAGGGTCGTGCCATGTCTTAAAAGGACCATGTTTAAAAATGAACAAAAATTATTGATGTGTATATTTGGGATATAGATAATTGATTTTTATGTGCTTAATTTTTTTAGAGTAAATTAATTTTGTCATAAGAGTAATTTTATTTGAAGTTAAAATTATAGTTTATAATTTCAAAATAGATTTTCATTCAAATTTATTATTCAACTCAATTTTACAAAATCAATTTTTTAAAATGTATAGCATACACACGTCTTGCAATAATTATTTTTAACTTATAAAAAAACATAAATTTAATACAACTTTTTTATCTTTAGTACACTAATACTATATATAAGCACAAAAATAATTTTTTTTATAAAAAACACTAATATTTTTTCTTAACTTATAAAAAAAATACAAATGTTAGTACAATTTTTTTATCTTTAGTACACTAATACTATAACTTTTAAATACATCTTACCTAATTAAGAATGTCGTGGTTAATGGAACACCTCTTCAATACGATAGTGGTCAAACGGGTTGTACCAGTAAAATACTCTAACACTCATATTAGTATATGTGTGAAGTGCGAGGTTTAAGAGTGTAAGAATATAATACTCGGCCCTTCTGCATGAGATGAGTATATATCACCCCCAACGCGGAGCCAAAACTATCATTGCAAGAGGGAACCTTACATTCTCAACATTGATGGTTGTCAAAATGACGGCTAAAAAGTCATGATTGACATCAAATGTCAATCATTAAGATGTTAATTGTTACATAAGTGTTAGCTTATGTTGTGGCCATTTAGCACGAACACGTAGCCTTGAGTCAACATGCTATTAGACCGAGTTCGACACCTAAGTGGGCTATGCTCAACTCTAAGTTGGGCTTAAGCCCAGTCCAGAAAATTATCATTCCCCGTAAATAAATAAAACATAATAAATATTTATAACAAAATCAATAGTAATAAAAAAGGGTAAATAGGTCTTTACTCCCTGCAAAGTATGCGATTTTTGCTTTACCCCCTTGCAATTTTTTTTTCCTGGTTTCTCCCTTGGATGCACTTTTTAAATCGGTTATTTTGTTCAACTGATGTAAAAAGTGCTGTTTTTTAAATCGGTTTTTTATGTTCAACCGTTTAAAAAGTGCACTCCAGGGGGAAAACAAAAAAAAAATATTTTGCAAGGGGGAATCTCAGAGAAATTTTTTGCAGGGGTAAAGCAAAACTCGTCTACTTTGCAGGGGAGTAAAGAACTATTTACCAAAAAAAAATTGAATGACATTTAGGTTAAGGAAGTTTGATTAAAATTTGGTTGGACAAATTGACCCTTGTGGTGCCCCCTTATTAACTCTATGAGCCAACACCTCGTTGATACAACTCTTAGGCTCCGTTTGGATTGATGGAATACAATGGAATGGAGCGGAGCGGAATTAAATATAATAATAATGTTTAACATTATTATTATATTTAATTCCGCTCCGCTCCATTCCATTGTATTCCATCAATCTAAACGGAGCCTTAGTGTGCGTGATGTCTTTGACTCCAACATGGGAGTGGAACCATAATGAGTGGATCATAACTTTCTTATGGAGAATCTATCTGTTAGAATTTCTAATCATGTCTTAACTTTCCCTGCATACTGATTTGGTGTCCTGATGCTATTGGGTCGGGAGTGTACAACAAGACATTTCTCCTTTATGCAGCAATTATGGGACATAGGACAAGATTGTCATCCATGTTTTAAGAGATTGCTCAAAGGCAACACACATATGATCCAGAATAGTGCCTTCAAATCAGGTTTCTAACTTTTTCTCTCTATCTTGCAGGGATTGAATCTTCAAGAATATAACCAATCATTTCGAGGGTAGTTATGAGGTGGATTGAATTTCAACTTTCACGATGGCATGTTGGCACTTGTGGTCCTGGAGAAATAAAGTAAAATTTGAAATTTTTTTCAACATTTATTACTCCTAAAAAGAGATAGTTTGGCACATTCATAACTTCGAGACTAGACGGAAAAGGATTACCATCTTCATTGGTCGAGAAAAACCTCAAGAAGGGTGGATCAAACTCAATTATGATGGAACTCAAGAAAATAGGGAGAACTTTGCTGGTTGTGGGGGCTATTGAGGGACTGAGGTGACAAATGATTTAAGGACTATTCTAAAAATATTGGAAAGTGTGATGTTCTTGATAGGAGACATGCACTTAAGAATATATTTGACTTGGAAGCACACTAATTTTCACGTGAAAAGTGATTCTAAAGTGTTGATTGATATAATGACAAAGATAATTAATCTAAATAGAAGCACTTTCACTTTGGTGCGTCACATTGAACAACTTTTAATTTTGAATTGACAAGTCCATTTATCTCATTCTTTCCAGAATAGAAATAAGAGTGTTGATTAACAGACCAATTTTTGATTCTTTTCTTATTCATATCATGTATATTGTATACTCCTTCTATTGAACTTCATAATTTTCTTTTAGATGGTATATCCTACTTAAAAATATACTTGTAACAGTCTAATTTTATTTTAGGACTTTACCCTCTTATTTTAACAAGAGAAATGTTATTTCTACAACTAAATTGGACAACTTCTTGTATAACCCTCTCTCTCATACTTACATTATTTTTTTATTCTCTCATAATGTAAGTATGAGAGAGAGAATTGTTCAAGAAGTTGTCCAATTTAATTGTACAAATAACATTTCTATTTTAACAATAAAGTAAAATAAAATAAAAATGAATGGACCGAAAAAATATTAAAAAGGGCAATAACGTGAGTAAATGAATTACCGTGGCGTTTTTCCAACATTAGCGAGACAGACAAGGTTACCTTACCTAGGCGCAAGTACAAGGATCGAAACAAAGAAAGAAATCGAAGAAAAGACTTCTTCTTTCAGATCCAAATCCAACCAAACTCATTCATTCATGTTCTTTTCTTTCAATTTCAACTTTCAAGTTTCAATTCAACCATCACATAACATATGATTCTCAATTGACATTTCTTTCGATTTTTCATTCAACCGCATTTGCCACTCATGGACAACAACATCACTCTTCTCTCTCTTCTTTTTCTTCTTCTCTTTCTCTCTCCAATTGCTTCTTCATCAACCATTATCAATTTTCATCAACCGTAAGCCCCTTCTTTCTGTATAATAATGTCTTTATTTCTGAGATCTGTTAACTGTTTCTTTGTACACTTTTATAATAATCTCACAATCTTTGATTTTTTGTTTTGTTTTTGGGTTTTTTTGTTTGTTTGTAAAAGTTAAATCTTTTTGGATTCTTTTGTTTCTTGCTTTGGTCATTGATTTGGGTGACGTGAGATTCACTTACCCATTTTGTCTGACTTGTGATGGTCTGAATAAAAATTCAATCTTTGCATGTTGGTTATGAATTTCAAACAAAATTGTTGAGCTAGTTTTGTATGCTTTGAACTTGGTGAAATTGTTTGATAATATATGGATGGTATATAAATGGATGTGGTTTGTAGAATTGGGGATGAAATGTAGCTTTTTTGTATTGCTGTCATCAACAAGTTGTTCCAATTGGTGAAGATTATTACTTCAACTGTTTGCATAAACTTTTTTGGGTGCCCTTCTTGTTAGAATTGTAGATTGTACTGTGTAAGTTATTGAGAAATTCAACTCTTGAGATTAACTTCTCTTCTGTTAATTAGGAAATCGGAATTGCCATTTTAGTACTATGAATTTGTTTTGGTCTTAACCCTCTGGTTTCCGAGGGAATGACCCTTGGTAATCTGGAGTTTGGCCTTGAGGTAAGTAAAGTCTGATCATTGGTTGTTATAGGTAGGAATAGTGCTGCGGGCGTGCACAATAATTTACATATGCTTATTTCACTAGTTTAGAACTAATCATGATAGAGCATGATCTGATTAATTCACTCTCCACAATATAAACAAAATGGGAAAAACACTGCAAAGATATGAGATTCAAATGAATATTTATCTCAGTTTGTATATAGTTGTGAGAAATTGTTGTTAAATCAGGTGTTACTGAAAAGAACATATAACATGTATTTTGTATTTGTGTTTTGTTGCCAATTCAATATTTGGGACTGAGGCTCTTTCTTTGTAATCAGTATTGATTTGTAGTTACTAATGATTACCAAATTTTCTCTGTTGCTTCTGTTACACTCCTTGTTGGGTGTTGTATGACCAAGTTTCTTTTGTTTGTTATGAAGTACATCTTATTCTCAACAAGTTGGAAACCATAGTCCTTGACCAATTTTTGTGTGCACAGGTTTCCCATTGTCGAACCTGATCCTGGTCATACAAAACTTCGTCTTTCAGAGGAAGGCTTGAAGGCTATTGAGAGAATAACAAACCCCATTGCATCTGTGGCCGTAAGTTTCGATTGCAGCTACAAACATCCTTTTTTGTTTTCTGAGTTTTAACTTTTATTTAATGGGAGTTTTTGTGACACTAATGATCTAGTCATCAGCTAATACTATCTTGAATACCATAATCCATTTGGATAAGTTATTATTTCCCCGATTTTGTTGCTAACTTATATACGAGTACTTGCTGTTATTTGTTATTAAACATTTGAGAACTTGCACTTGAAAGTTGACTCAACTTGGTTGCACAAGACACGAGTCACAGATTTTGACACAAGATATTCTATAAATTGGCCTTTAGGAAATGTTACCACGTGAAGTGAGTCAGAACTTGGAAGTCTTAATATGTTGCGAATGAAAATTATTGTTTTATTTGCCTAAAGATCATGAGACAGAAAATCTCTATAAGAGGGAGGAATTAGAAATTATGGAAGGTTAGCTATAAGTGTTGCCAATGTTGATGATCCCCGTTAGCTATAAATCTGATAATTTTGTTTTGAATCAATGTTGTTTGTTCCATGTTTTATCACTTTATGGCTTTCTTCATCAGGTGATTGTTACTGCTGTTTTTATCAGGTAATTGGACCGTACCGCTCTGGAAAATCATTTTTGCTTAACCAACTTCTCTCTCTTTCTTGTTATGAAGGTACTGCATCTTTTACTCTTATCAAATACATATTTTAAATATGTAATGTAAACTAATATATTTGTTTTGTTAGGTTTTGGCGTGGGGCACATGCGTGACACCAAAACAAAAGGTGTATGAAGTTTGACATTTTTCTCATTGTTATGCTTAGTTGGAGTTAGATATAATTTTTTTGGACCTAACTTTAATCTCATTTGGTCATGTCATACAGGAATTTGGATTTGGGGAACCCCTATAGACTTGGAAATTGATGGAGTAAAAACTTCTGTCTTTTACATAGATACAGAAGGATTCGAAAGCATTGGGAAGTCGAATGTATATGATGATAGGTAATTGTTTACTCATCTTATATACTGTAGTTTATGTTAATATCACACGCTATTCATCAATTCGCCTTTTCTTGTGTTTTTCTTTTGTAGGATATTTGCTCTGGCAACTGTAATAAGTTCTGTGCTTATCTATAATCTGCCTGAGACGGTTAGTCATCATAACCCGTCAGAAATTTGTGCTCTTTTTTATGTTGATGTAATGTTAGATAGACGGATAAAAAAGGCCTTTTTGAGTGCTAACATTTTGGAAGAAGCGTAACTCCATGTTTCTGTGTTAAGCTCATTTTAAATTTAATTTTTTAGGCCATACTAAAATATTTTCTTCTTTATGTACTCAGATACGTGAAGCCGACATCTCTAGACTCTCTTTTGCGGTTGAGCTCGCTGAAGAATTTTACGGAAGGTTTGCTTCTTGATGAACTTTTAGTTTGTTGATATCATTTAGATTATAATCCATTCATCTCTCCCTTATCATTTTTAATTTCACCCTGTGACCATTTTTTGAGCAAATTGTGGTTACTAACCTGTTTCTTTAATTTTGCAAATCCAATACTTACAACTTGCAACCTCTGCGTGTTGGAATAGAGTGAAGGTACTCCACATGTCTTAGTACTGTTCTCATTCATCTAATCATTTTTTTTCATGAACTTTTTTCGTTGTTAATTTGATTTATTTTTCAATTGCTGGCTTTTATAGGGCCAGGATGTTGCATTCGAACCTGCTAAACTCTTGTGGCTTATCCAACGTGATTTTCTGCGTAAGTTAGAAAATTCATAAGTACCCTACATCATGTGCACTCTATTGGATACTAACATTTTCCTTAATATCCTGCAGAAGGAAAATCAGTGCAACAAATGGTGGATGAAGCACTTCGACAAGTCCCCAATACTGATAGTAGGTGTCATTGCTTGGAACCATAACTAAAATTAACTTTATCCGCAGTATATTTTTCATGTTTTCTAAATCAATTTTTTTTAACGGCACTTGTTTATTTTAAACTTGCAGGAGACAAAAATATTGATATGGTATATTCTCTACTTGAATTCAATTTCCAATTATTATTATCAGTAAAAATATTACTAGTTTGAAATTGAATATTTATACTGAAAATTTGCATCATCAGATCAATCAAATTCGGGATTCATTGGCTATAATGGGAGACAACAGTACGGCCTTTAGCTTACCGCAAGTATGTGTCTGCCTCATGTCTTCTAAAAATATGTTATTCATTTCCATTTCAATCCTAACGTGGAATTCGTGCTTTTATCTATTTTATTAAAAACAATGCATTGGTTGACTAACCGATCCTTGAAATTGGACTTTAAACAGCCACATCTCCAAAGGACAAAGCTTTGTGACTTGAAGGACGGGGATCTCGATCCATCGTATGTTAAGAAAAGAGATAAACTAAAAAAGCTTGTTTCTAGCATCATCCGTCCAAAGATTGTACAGGGAAAATCTCTAAATGGGAAAGAGTTTGTTGCTTTCCTGAAGCAGGTACTTGGAATGGTTTTTCATATTCTCTTAAATGGAAAAAATAAAATATTTATATTGTTAGTTCAATGTATAGTAAATCTCCTAACTTGTTTTTGCATCGATCGAATTGTGTGAATTTATCTCGCATATCTCTATAAAACAGCTTTATCGTTTATTTTTCATATTTAGATACTTGAAGCCTTGAACAAGGGAGAGATTCCATCAACAGGTTCTCTTGTGGAGATTTTCAACAAGGATATTCTTGAAAGATGTCTTAAGTTATACAGTGAAAAGATGGCGACCTTGGATCTACCTCTTACAGAAGAATCTCTTCAATCCTCCCATGATAAGGTTAGAGGTGAGGCCATGCATGCATTCGACAAACAACATTTTGGCCGTCATCATGCTAAGAAATCAGTCACGCAATTGGATGAAGAAATAGATAAGGTATTGCTTAAATATTCATTATAGTATTGGAGCACGCAAAAGAAAATTAGCTTATTGGTAACTTAATTAGCTGGTAAAATGAAGTATTTAATTCATAGAATGATTTTTTCTTATCAAATATGTTAGGACATAGAATATGTTAGGCCTATTTAAAGACTTTCTTCGCAGTCTGCTCCATTCTAGTCTTCGAATTTGAATATAATGATTCCAAGCTTATATTTACGATGGATAATTATGCAGGTATTTAAGAACGTTGTTCTACAAAATGAATATAAATCTTCTAAGCTTTGTGAGGCACTCTACACTAATTGTGAGGACATAATGGATCAGCTTCAAGTTCTCAAGCTTCCTTCAATGGCAAAATTTAACGCAGGTCTCAAGAAATGCAATCAAACTTTTGAACATGATTGTGTTGGCCCTTCAAAAGTAAACTACGAGGGACGCATGAAAAAGGTATCGCATAGTAACTATGTTTATGTTTTCTTTACTCTAGTACACGCGACTGAATTTCAATCATATGTTTGACATACCTTAATTCTTCAAACGAATATGCAGATGTTGGGAAAGTCTAAGTCTCTATTTATTAAAGAATACAACCACAGGCTTTTCAATTGGTTGGTGACCTTCTCACTGGTCACAGTAGTGATTGGCCGCTTTATTATAAAATTCATTTTGATCGAAATTGCTGGATGGTTACTTTTTATATTTCTCGAGACATACACAAGGTTGTTTTGGTCAGCTGAGTCACTTTACTACAACCCAGTTTGGCATTTTATAGTTGCATCTTGGGAAACTCTTGTTTACAGTCCAATCCTCGATCTTGACAGGTAATTTAGCCATTTTTCTTTCGCACTTCTAACCAAATTCTAGCATCTGATATAAGTTACCTTTTCTTGGAGTAATATCTTATTTAGTTATGAAAATAACAAGATTTTGTGGAACATCGATGTTGGTTGATATTGATTTATGACGATTTTTTTGATTGAAAATGCAGATGGGCTATCCCCCTATGTGTAATACTATCTTTTTTCATTCTATATTGGCGGTGTTTTGGGAAAAGAAAACATGGATCACGGTGGCTATTACCGTTATATAGCAGCAATAAAAATGGTCCAAATAGACCAAGATCAGAGTAAAACTTATATGATGAATTCAGTTGGAACCATAAGCTATTGCCATGCTTAAAAAATTTGGTATGTTCCAATATTCGTTAGGGCGAGCTTTTCCTTTTTTTGAACATGGAGCACGCCACCTAGTTTTGTTGCACACAAACTGTAAAAAGGTGATGATCAGAAGATGAATGATCTCTCCAACAGCTTCTGTAACTTGTGCTTTGCAGCCACAACATCATGTTGATTTTACCAATGAATTATTACCTAGCAGTTATTTATGTCACATTTTAGAGTAAATTGGAATTTAGATACATGTGCTGCGCCACTGTCGTGTATTGACTTGTAGACAGGTAAATATATATAACACGAAAAGAAATAGATTTATTCATTTGTTCTCATTTGGTAAATTTAAAGTGAAGATGGAATGGGTTTGTATAATGTAATCCAATCTATAATGCCTTATGTTAAAAGTTTTATGTCATCAAAGTGAAGTCACCAAACAGTTTAATATAGACTTTGGTTTTGCATTCCGCTGCGTCTAACGCGCGTTCATGTGGGTTTCCACCATGATTTCCACAAGCTACAAAGTGTAGCTTTCACAGTGCCGTGGTTTTCTGCCTCGGTTTTTTGAGATGCGGATGCAGATCCAAACACAACAATAGTATATTATCTTAGTCTTCTATAAAAAGGAGCAATGATTGGCAAGAAAGTGCAAAGAACATTTATCAAATCACTTATCTCTTCCTTTGGTACACAAGTCTTGTACTTGGCATTCTTCTATCTTACCAAATGGTTTGATTCCATCTTATGTTAAATTCTGGTTTGATTGTACTATCACACTCTTTGTTGAACACAATTGCATAGTATTCATCCATTTATGTCCCTATTATTACCTTTTGGCTTGCACATAAACCCCCAACCATTATATTTAACATTTTAACATAATAAAAATTAGAAAACAATTTTAGTTATTAAATTAACATGTGAAATCAAAGAGTATAAAAATAAAACACATTGTCTTGTTCTATATAGTATGCAAACTCAACCACTATGTTCTCTTAAAGAATTAGAAAGTCGAACTCATCTCAGCTTGATTCAATAAGAATTGGTTTAGCATGAAACTCGGGTAGAGTTTGATACAAATTACTATTTTTAGTTAACTTGAATTGACTCGTTTCTAGTTAAATCGAGTCAACTTGTTAGATTGAAAGTCAATTTTTTTTTTTATATCTTTGACCTTTTAAATTAATTGTTCAATTTCTGATTTTATTAAGAAATGATACAAAGCATCTGAGGTGTAAAAAAATGTTGAAGTCTAATGTAATATGTAAGAATTCATTAAGTCTAATGTAATAGGTTATTATATTTTCAGAGTAAACTTGTGTTAGATTTGTCTTGTTAATTTTAGATTGAAGTTGTAAAAAATATTCAAAATTACATTTTACATCTTCGGATCAGGAGATGTAAAAAGTAAAAGCCTAAAAAGTTGCATTTTATATGTCAAGAGATGTAAAAAGTTGCATTTTGCATTATTGTTTGATTCCACGGTGGTTGTCGGCAACACTGATATTTTACTTGGAGTGCGAAATTTATTAACGAGGGAGATGAAGTACATGGGATTTGCGGATAATTGATTCTCATGGGTATAGTATAGATGAGTTGTTGTTGATTGCAGAGAAACAATGATGTTGTTAGTGGAGGAAGAGAACAATTGCATATTTTTATTTAATTAAATTAGAAAAATGCTATTTAGTAAGAAAATCTATCGAGAAGAATTGCAAGAATAAATCCCCACCCTTATTTACATCAATCACCCCCATGATTTCCACTAAAAGAGGAAATTAAAATTACATCATCCTATAAAATAATGTCATGTGTTATTCTTGCATTTTTTCTCTAAAATAATTCTTACTAAATAGCAATGCTCATTAAATTATGTATTAAAATAGTAATAATGCAAAATGATACGGCAAAAAGATCAATTATTATTGGTCGACTGTGTAAAAGATGTTTTACACCTTTACCGGTTGACACCCCACTCATAATACACGTTGACAGAGATATAATAAAAAGTTTAAAAAGAAGATAAATTCACAAATAAAAATTGTTCGACAACTCAAAATAAACTTTTTCGTAAGACTAAGACCGTGCACACACCACTATCCTGAACCTGAGCTGATGAATGATGGATGAATAAACAAAAGCGGTGTTTGATTAAAATTAATTAATTAAATAAACAAGCGACGTTGAAGAAACAAAATAGAACACTAATGTGCCGGTTTTTCATAACTATAAGAAGCAATTGAATTGAATTATCAAAAAACAAAAGAAGCAAAATTGAACCGAAAAGAAACGACTAAGAGAGCAAAAAACCCTAAGATGGAATCGCACGGCGGAGGACCACTCCGTTCACGGAGTTCACAATCCGCTTCTCCTTCTCACTCCGCCTCTGCCTCCGCCACCTCTTCCATCCACAAACGCAAACTCGTTTCTGAAGATCACGCGCCTCCATTCCCTCCTTCTTCCTTATCCGCTGACACTCGCGACGGCGCACTCACATCCAACGACGACCTCGAAAGCATCTCCGCCCGCGGCAATGACTCTGATTCCGACGACGATTCCGAGGATGCAGTAGTTGATGACGACGAAGATGAGTACGACAATGATAACGGTTCCTCGATGCGTAATTTCACTGCTTCTAGGCTCAATAATGCTCCTTCCGCTCCTCGTAACAGTAAGCTCAAAACTGAAAACTCTACTGTTAAGATCGAACAATCTGATGTTGCCAAAGATGCCGGACCTACCGTTACCGGTTCTGCTGCTGGTGGCGGTTCCGTCCCCGGCATTGTAGTTAAGGAGGACGCTACGAAGATATTCACTGAAAATTTGCAGACTAGTGGTGCTTACAGTGCTAGGGAAGAGAGTCTAAAGAAAGAGGTAATTAACTGTTTAATTTAATTAATCTCATTCAGCTTAATTTCATTTCATGATTAAATTTCATGGTTATTTAATTTGTAAATTTTGTTTGAGAATTTGTTTTAAAAATTTAAATGTGATTTGATAATCAAATTGGATTATTTACTTGCTTGTTAATGACAGTTAACTACTTATATTTGTTACTGATGTCATAATTTTGCATTCAATTTTTTATGTTATTTCTCGGTTTGAATGTACATAAATCATACATGTATTGCATGAATTATGAATTATTATTACAAACTAGTTTTTGGTGATAGGTTTAATGGTTGTTTGTATTGTCCTTTTCAGGAAGAAACTGGAAAGCTCAAATTTGCATGCTTGTCGAATGATGGTGTTGACGAGCATATGGTTTGGTATAACGTTTATGCTTCCCTGCTTACACTATTAATCTTCTTATTGATATTTATTTATGAAAATAATATATGTATTACTTTACTGCTTGTAAGCGGAGGACGCATCTAACAATTAATTTCTAACAATTAATATATGTATTACTTTACTGCTTGTAAGCGGAGTGATCTAATTAGTTACTGAATGGAATGGAAATTAAGATGATTATTTTTACATTGAAATATCAAGTTAGTGGAATTTGAAGTACCACTGTGGTGGTCTTTTTTATAGGAGTATTTACTTGCAGGGTCTGTTTGGTGCCAATAAAGCAGACCAATGTGATGAGAAGTATATATTTTTAGGATTGAAATTCTGTTCATTCTAAAAGTTACAATAGTAAAATAAAAGTTAGTGGTTTAAAAAATAAATTTATCATACAGTTATTGAATTTGAGCATAATAATACTCCTGGACCAAATAACCTATAACATACATAAGTATTAACCTAATGACTACATTTTTTTTTGTGCAATTACACATTAGTGTAGAATAAATATATATGCAACATGAACTTGTATCAGGCCAAGGCATCTGCTCACCCTCATTGCATTCATCCCTGCATATAATTTACTCTGCTACTTTCTTTTGTTAGTAAAAACTCTTTCAAATTTTTTAGTAGGAGAAATCATCATTACTGATATTGTGTTCCATTCTTGCCATTGTTATTTGTTTTGTTCCATAGGTTGATAGGATTGAAGAATATATTTGCTAGACAACTTCCCAATATGCCCAAGGAGTATATTGTTCGACTTGTTATGGATAGGTAATTGCCACAATTTTTTTAAGTACCCATCTTTCTTTCTTACTCGCAAGGTCCTTAAATTGGTCTTGGTATGTTTTGGATTTGGAGAAAAATTATTTCTCCATTCAAGGCAAAGTAACTCCCAGTTGCACTGCCCAACAGAGCTTAAAAAAAATGTCTTGTACTATTCTTTTATCAAATATCAAATATATAATAATAATTATAATAATAATGTTGACCAATGTGTTTTAGTTTGGAATGTAAATTTTTCTTCATTAGTAACAACTGGGTAGGATTAGAATGACAGCCTTAGAGAGAATGAGGGTAGCACTTGTAGTATAAAAGATGGTGGAAACTCGGCTTAAGTTGTTTTATAAGTACTTTATGTACTTAATACTAGTGGCAGCTGCTTCAAAGTTCAAAGAGTATTTGAAATTTGATGCGGAGTAGCACCATAGGTTTACCAAATCGCCATACCATAAGGAGTACTTTTCATTTGTTTAGTTTGTTGCATTCTGCCTAGAGGACAACTCTTTTATGTAATTTTGAAACCTTTTTATATCAAATTTGTAGGAGCCACAAGTCTGTAATGGTTATAAGGCGTAATCACGTTGTTGGAGGCATTACATATCGCCCATATGCAAGGTAAGAATTCGTCTCCATTTTTTTTACCTTTCAGGTTCTAGCAGTCATTGCTTTATAATTTCTCTTGTAAGTATCTATATTTGTGTTGTTATATTGTTATTGTTCTGGTATCAATAACTGAGTGAGAACAGAATGTTTACAGTAACAGTAATAATTTTCACAGGTTAGCTTATTAAAAAAGTGAATTGTTGTCTCTTTTGCTTTTAGTTGTTGTTATATTGTCTTATTTGTACAATTGTACTTTCATTGCACATGATAAAAATGCTTCCCAAGGCCCGTATAAGTGAATAGTTTGGGATTCAGTTTGATTAATAATTTTATAGAAAATACACAAGCATTAAATATATGTTGTATTTCCTTGTTTTCCTCTTTAATTTTGTATCTTGTCTACTTATTTTTTTCTATAATTTTTCCTCCCCACCCCGAACAAAAAAGTCTTTACTTACAAGGATTACCACGTGGTTTAATTTATTAATACTGTTGTGCATTATGGTTGATAGCCAGAGGTTCGGTGAGATAGCCTTTTGTGCAATTACGGCTGATGAACAAGTAAAAGGATATGGTACCAGATTGATGAATCACTTAAAACAGTATGCTCGTGATGTAGATGGGCTGACCCATTTTCTCACATATGCTGACAATAATGCTGTTGGCTATTTTATCAAACAGGTTTGGTTATCCATATTTATGATCATTATCATTGGAGTATCTATTGATGTCAGTAGTTAGATAAATATTTTGCTGTCTGTCTAAATAGTACATACATTATGAACAATTTCCCTAAATATTAGTTTTTTTGCCACATGCGTTGCAGCAATCCACATGGCAGGAAAAAACAATAAATGTAATATGAATATTTCTAACATGTGTAGGTGCAATGGCATGTTTATTGCGCCAAGCCACCAACTACGCTCTAGCACATCATATCCTAGTTGGATTGTGCCAGTAGGATGGTGCAACCATGTGTATTGCTATTATTGAGTAAAAGGGTGGTGTGGCTAAAGGAGCAATACTTTGGGAAATTGTTTGAAAATATACAACTATAGTATATAGTATGAAGTTTTAAAATTCCTAATTTGGGGTAAAAAGCATTTTTCTATCTGATAAGAGGTTCTGTCTGACAAGGGAAATTTTCTTTGTGGTTCTTGTTGGCTTTGTAAATTACGACCGAAATACATATGGATTTTACTAACTGGCATTATAAAATAAAATGTTATGTTATGAGTTCCTTCTGCCTTAAGTCTAGAAAATAATTGTAGAGTTATCTGTTATGAACCATCATTTTTGGTTCTTGGAGGAGGCTAGCATTTTTAGTTTATTAGCAAAGAACAAAGACCTTCTATTTCCTGGTTAAGTTTGTCAGAAATCTGGTAGCCACAGAAGCATAATTTCACTGCATGGTAGAAATCATATAGGATCCATACTCTGTTTGTTCTATTTCATTTAATCTTCTGGTACTCTGGATTTTTTTTAACATTTGGAAGGGTTTCTGTGCAAAAACTCCTTATGTTGAATTTACCGGATACTGTTTTACATTTTACAAATTTGCAATGTTTGTATTTTCAGGGATTTACTAAAGAGATTCATTTGGAGAAAGATCGGTGGCAAGGGTATGCTTTTGCTCATTTTATTTGTAAAATATGAATATTATATAATTTTTTTATATAATATTCATATTTTACATTATTGTCTGACACCTACGAGAAGAACTTCCCAATAGGACATTCATTTCATGATTTTACTATGGATGCTGTCTATTAAGTGGACTGAAAAATTTGAACTTCAATTTTGTTATTTATATTTAGTTGCTGAGGGTGTGTGGGGCTGTTAAGTAAAATTGCAGGGATTTCTAGTAATTTTGTTTAGATTATGATTTTTCACCTCATAGAATAAGAATTTCATGATGCACCATTTATTTAAATGGATGCATTCTTGTATACTGTCTATGAAAATTCATTAGTCATTATATTTACCTATCATTTCAGTTATATAAAGGATTATGATGGGGGAATTCTCATGGAATGCAAGATTGATCCAAAGCTTCCTTACACTGATTTATCAACTATGATCCGTCGTCAAAGACAGGTAAGATAACTTGCATTTTTTAATTTAGTTTTATTTTGCATTGTTAAAATAGGGTCATATATATTGTTTTAGATACAGTTTATTTTAATGAAAAGACATGATTATAATTAAAAATAAATAATACATTAAATAATAGGAAAATTCTAACATGGACCACTTCTTCAAGTGGTCCATGGTGGACCATTCATGAAAAACCTATAACAAATACGAATTTTATAAAATCCACCGTTGGATTGAAACTTTATATCATATAGATCATCTATTGAAAATTTTAGAAAAATTGAAAATCATTTGATATGTTATTGAGACCCATCAAGATTAACGGTTTATTAAATACTGTAAATCTTGATAAATTCCAATAAAATATCAAATGATTTTCAATTTTTCTAAATTTTTTTATGGATGATCTATATGATATAAACTTTCAATCTTCTAATAAATTTTGTAAAATTCGTATTCGGTAGATCACTTGTCCACGGTGGACCAGTAGCATTAGCCTTAAATAATAATGTTAAATTTCAGAAAATCTTATAATCAATACACATATATTTCAGTGTACTTTGTTATTTTGGTCCTAGATAGTTTTGAATAGGAATATCAAAAGGTTCAACAAAATGATTCACCCTATCCCTGGTCGTGGACTTAGTTGTACATATTCAACAAAAGAGCACAAATCTGAACCAAGTTCCATAGTACAAGAGCAATAAAACTATAACGGACAAAATATGTCTTACTAATGCTATTCTCTGTCAAAACAAGTCTTACTAATGCTATTTTATATATGCTTATGAATTTTATGCCCAATGCATTTCTTTTGTTTCTCTATGATGTGTAGCTAGTCTGGTTTAATATTGTGAAATATTAAGTTATTTCTGTGTTGTATTCAAATCATTTTTACAATTTTGAATGCATTTTTTGTTGGTCTGGTCTGACCAGTCATATTTTTTTGAATGCATTATCTTTGTTTCTATATGATGTATAGTCAGGTTACTTTTTTTAAAAAAAAGAAGATATTATCGTGTTGTACTTTCAGTCATTTTTATATTTTGAATGGATTATCTTTGTTTCCATATGATGAGTAGCTTCTGCTAGTCGATTTTTTACTTGCAGCTCTTAATAAATCATGACGTGTTTGGTCATTGTTGGTTATAATTGTAGGCAATAGATGAAAAGATTAGAGAACTGTCAAACTGTCACATTGTTTATACTGGAATTGATTTTCAGAAGGTATGCAGGACTCATAATTCTACTTGTTTCTGTCATTTCCTCTACGGAATTTTATGTTTTTTCCAGGCTTAGTGATTTTGTAAAATTTGTATATTGTTATCAGCTTAATGCATTTTTCATTTGGGATATTTGCACAATTGCACTGCACTTACAATATCCAAACATGCTAACTTCCTTAACATTAACAATGAGTAAGGATAAGGAAGAGAATAATCTTTTATTTTTGTTAAAGTTGCTTTTTTTCTTCTTTTGCATACATTAGTCTGATTTGAAAGTTTATAGAATATTAACTTCCCCCCTCCTGATTGACACAACATGCAGAAAGAAGCTGGTATTCCTAAGAAAATTATTGATGACATCCCTGGTTTGAGTAAGTACTTTATTCCCATTTTCTGTTTAACTACTTGTCAACATTTTTTGTTTGGTTCCCATGGGAAAAATTATGCATTACCTGTCTTCACAATATAGCATGTTTTGTGTCGTCCTTTTTCGTCTCTTTTAATAGGATGGTAAACTTTTACATGTATGATATGTCCACCTCCCTCATCCAATGCCTTATGAATGATTCCAAACCCTTTTTCTTCTTAATGCTGAGTGTATCATACTGATTAACTTTTTCTGTTTCATATGTTCATCATAGTTCTAGTGTTATTATGTTCATAGATTTTATGTACTGAATTATGTTCTGTTTGGGGGTGCACAAATTTTCCGGTTCTACGTCCAAATCACAAATGTATCCAGATTTGGTTTTAAAAACCCCTGATATTTACAATGGTTTCGTAACCGGATACATACAAATGGTTGTGGTTATTGCTTTTTTTAATCTGGTTTTGTAAAATGGATGTCCTTGGTTGTCCATATCCATTTGCTGAAAATTTCCTTTTCTCTACTGTAACGTTTTTTCTGAAGCAAAAAAAGAACTCTACTCAAACTGTTAGATTTTATATTGGGTCTAATTCATCATTACAAAACTAGCTTGTAAGGTGAGGGTTGCCCAAACTTTATAAACACTTCACAGGCCATATCTCTAAACAATGCGGGACTAAATCCACCCCTTCACACCCAACACAATAAAGGTGTTGGAGGCTGCAATGAAGGCAACTTAAATGCCGCAATTAGGCGGCTGTGAGTAGCCTGCATTGTAGGTGGAATTTCCAACACAGGCATTCACGCTCGGGCCCAATGGGCCTGAATCGTGGACGATGTGGGAAGCTTAACAACAGATCCAGACAGGCTCTGATACCATGTTAGAATTATGGGTTGGGCCTAATCAACCCTACAAAACAGCTTGTAAGGTGAGGGTTTCCCAAACTTTATAAACACTACACATGTCATATCTCTATGCAATGTGGAACTAAATCCACCCCTTTACACCCAACACAATGAAGGTGTTGGAGGCTGCAATGAAGGCAACCCAAATCCCACAATTAGGCTGCTGGGGGCTGACTGCAATGAAGGCGGAGTCTCCAACACAAACATTCACACACGAGATTGTGGTTCATTACATAATCAATCCGATCTCGTAATCTCCTTTTCAGATTTTTTTCGTTCACAGATCTCGTATCTGCGTTGTCAAATCTCATATTTTTCGATCACAGATCTCAGTCCTTTTTCCATTTTTAGATTTCGCAACATACACACGTCGCCGCTGGAGGAGGAGGTAGCCAACAACGGAACTTTATTGTTGAAGACATTGGCATTGCGGCAGCTTGTTTATCATTTTTGCGTTCTCAGATCTTAGGTCGTTGACACCTTCTCAATCGATGGAGCCCGTCGTCACCGGTAAAAAAGCTCTATTGCTGAAGCTTGATTCGGTTTCTATGGTGCAATGCGACAGAATATTGCGATGTTAATTTAAAACTGAAGCTAGGAAAAACTGTTGTGCTTTGGAGAAATTCCTGTTTAATCTTGCGATGATTTTCTTTTCACTGAATATTGTTCTACTTGATTAAAAATTAAGTAATTTGTATTTTCTTGAGAATTCAGTTATTATTATTTGATTTTGAAGAATCTCTTTGCAAATTATTATTGAACTTTTTTAATCAAATCACGCAGGTAATCTAGTTGTTTATGGAAGCTTTTTTTTATTAAAATCATTATATTAGTATTGCATAAAAAACACTATATACTTAAATATAAGAAGTATATATTTGTATTTTATGTTTGTTTTTTTAGTCGCTTTTAGTTATTTCTTAATCAAATTTATAATCATTTTTTATATAATCCATTTTGTCAAACCAAAATCGGCTTTATAGCCTGTTTTAAATCTAAATTTAGAAATAACTGGTAGAAAATTGGATTTAAGAAAATAACCCTTTTTAAATCGGTTTTGTAAAGATAACCGATTATATATCCGTAGCCAGATTTATAACCTGTTTTGTGATCGGTTTATAATAAAAATATGGTTATAGTTATGAACCCAAATCCATTTAAGTGGTTTTGGTCTGGATATGGTTTGGTTTGTAAAAATGTCCAACTATGCTCACCCCTTAGTTCTGTTATTTATGATGTAAGAAAGTACTGCCATTTTTTGAAAGTTCCTTGAGCTACGGGAAGGTGGGAAGCGGTGTTATTTATCATGTGTGAAACTAATGCCATTTTTGGAAGATCTTGAGCCAGGGGAAGGTGGGAGGCGGTGTTACTTTTTTCATGTTTGGATGCCAAACTCTTCTTCCTCCTCTTGTTGTGTCTCTGATTTCTGCAGCATATTTCTCTTACCTTGTCTGGGAAATAAATTTAGAGGGATGTTGTTATTTCCCTTTATTCAATTTGAAAAAAAATGATGTCTCCCTCCCAAACCTGAAATTCAAGAAGAATGAGGAGAATTCATGCTCCTCCTTTAGACATTCCCCTTCTGTTCTCTTTCCTCCTTAAAAAATTTCCAACCAAAAGCTTGGTCACCTTTCCTCTCCCTGCCCCAGACTCCCAACAAAGATAGCCTAATATATTTGTTCATCAACTAGGATGTTGGGAAAAAATTGACCCATAACCCCCTTATAAATGAAATGATTTTCTTTTTCATATCTTTTTGGTAATTTCTGATCAATGTTTTAATTAATGGTTGAATGCCAATAACAGGAGAGGCTGGATGGACTCCTGATCAGTGGGGTCATTCGCGGTTCAGAACTTTAGGTGGTTCTACTGACAATGCTACAAACCTGAAACATTTAACCCAGCTTATGCGTTCACTTCTAAAGGCAAGTTACTTGATGTTGCACCTCGACTCAAATTTTCCTTCATTGATTTTTTCAGTGATGTAATTGTAAACAGTGCAATACGTAGATTTATACTTATGGGTAATCACGCCATAAAATATGCCAGAGCATAATAGTTACACTGGAGAAATCACTTATTGCAATCATTTTTCTTTTAAGCAGTCAATGCTTGATCACGCTGATGCTTGGCCATTCAAGGAACCTGTTGATGCACGGGATGTTCCTGATTATTATGAAATCATCAAAGATCCAATGGGTAAGAAGAATCCTTATATTTCATATTAAATTAACCTATGTCTAGAAGCTTCTCACTGCTTTTGCTATCCCTTATTGGTATCACTTTCTTGTTTTTTTCTCCATTTGCATTTATTTTTTATGTTTAATTATATTTTGCACTTGTTCTATATACGGCATGGGTCGCAATCTTGGAAGCATGATAGGTGAGTGTGACAATGTGAGTAGAGTTGGTTGTCACCATCAATACATATATATATATTTAGAGTAGAGTTAGTTTAATGAATTGTATATTTAGAGGATTAACTTCTCATCTCTCCCCCAAAGCTTAGTACAAACCAAGGTAGTTAAAATCGAGATTTTACGCATAATCAAAAAGGGGAAGTAAAAATTGTATAATTGTAAGATCATACAAAATTAGTAGAATATATATATATATATATATATATATATATATATATATATATATATATATATATATATATATATATAGGATATATATATATATATATATATATATATATATATATATATATATATATAGGATGTATCATATGAGAATGACATTCTTATATGAGAACATGAGAATAATTAGTAGCCATCAGATTAAAATGGAGAGCTCAGATTAAAACATTTTTCCATGTATGTCACGTACACTCTCACAAACTCTCAACTTCTTTCTCTCTCTTCTATTCCTTTGTCAAATCTCTCTCAACGCGTCGCCACCGATACCCATCTCTTGTTCCGACCATCACTCCCTCCTCCGTTCACTTTCACGATTTTGGGCTACGAAAAAACTGCATCTTGTTGTCACTGATTCTTGTATTCTGGAGACGAACATCTTTAAATATGGGTGACCCTTCAATGATTCGTCTACCATACCCACCACTGCCCCTTCGGTCTGCTTCTCCGTCTCTATTCTTCTTGTTTGAGTCGAATAGAAACTGATTTGTTGCACCCTCTTATCTCAATTCATTGGATTAAATTCAATTTTATGAAATGAGGATTTGTAATATTTTAGCAGGTTTCAAGTTGAATAAGCAAACAAACCATACCCACCACCATTCCTTTATTCTACAGGGTTCCAATTTGATGGGAGTGGGAGATGTTAATATCATATCATTATTAGTATATGTTTAAGATTTGGGATTATTTGGATTTTGTCCGAAAAAGGCATTATTTGGATAGAGTGGACCATGAATTCAAAGTTCAATCAACTGAATGGCCGAAAATTAAATAGAACCAGAATGATATGCTTACGTTTGTAAAATCTTAAACTGAAAATTAGTTGCAGAAGAGGGTAGGTTGAAGAAGACGAAAAGATAGATGTGTTTAAAAGAAATGATTGACTAAGGAGATGCTCATCTGTGTTTTTTAATCTATACCATTTATTTTTAATCTAAGGGTTGACATTCATTCTTATCATTCTCATATAAGAATGTCATTCTCATATTATATATCCTCTATATAGGGGGGATAGATGTATCAAGTGAGAGGAGTAGTTATAGTGAGAGATGAGAGGAATGAACGAGAACCATTAGATTAAATTAAATGGCTATGATTAATTATTAAAAACTACACATCTAATTCATTCCGGGTGGCTGTTCATCTTTGCAATCCGTTGCGTCTTGGGCACATGACTTTTCATTCTCACCATCAACAACAATATCTTCATCTGCAATTTATTTCTTGTGATGCATTTCTGATATGGATAACAAAATAATGTTTAAATCAACATATTAATAATTTCTATTTTTCATCTTTTGTCTCTTCAATTCCTGAAACTATAAACTTTCACGCAAGTTTTTTATCCCTTTTTCTTCTTCTCAATAGTTCAATTTCTTGCAAAAGATTCATCCTCCCTTCCTCTGTCTCAGATATGTCTTTCAAATACTACAGTTTCGATGTTACAATTTCTTTTTTATGATAATGATTTGTTCGGAATCTAAAACAAAAGAAGACTTAAAACAATCTGAAGTAAATGTTAAGAAAGCTTCGTTTTTTGAACATTGCCATTTCATGAATAGGGTAGCTTTAACCTCCCTCAGAAATGGGTCGTGTCTACAGTGAATTTCATTAAATAGATATAACCAATTTTAACACTGCAAATTGTTTTACCACTATGTTTCAAGCTGGGGTGTGGGTAGTGGCTTCAACCGATTTCATTTCAAGATATGGTGCCTCATTGGTTTCAAAGTGGCAGATGTACTTTCTGACGATAGTGAATCAACGATATTGAACTGTATAGAAAAATGGAGGTTTCAAAATTGGGAAAATCAATAAAGTCGTATGACTGTATGAGATGAAAGAGAGAGGGAGAGAGACAGTTTAACACATTTTAATATTTTAATGAACAAAACTGTCCACTTAATCTAGTGGTTGTCATTTACTCCTCTCATCTCTCATTTTAAAATTTCCTCTCACTTGATACATACATCCCCTCTCATTTTAAAACTGTCCACTTAAAAAGAAAACCTTGAATCACACTTGAAATACTCAAAAACTTTTAAATTCATAATCAAATCTCACACAACATAACAACAAGCATTTCCTCAAAATTCATAACAGCATAGCTCACATAAGTTATAATCATGGCTGGAGCAGATGAGAGTTTGAAGTCATTTGGAAAAAAAAGTGGAAACGGTGGCATGGAAGGGAGAGAAACGGTTGCAAGAAGAATGAAAGTGGGAAAGGGAAAGAAACGGTGTGTTGAATTCTTTCGAATCAGGCGTGTCAAACTTACTGCACAGTTAATGTGCAGTGACCATTTAAGAAACTCAATTTCCTATGAAATGACCCTAATTTCTAAATGGGTGTTCTGCTTACCCACAAATGAAATGGGTCATTTAACCCGAGTTCTGAAATGGGTCACTGACCCGCGATTTCTACCAAACCTATGTGCGCCGTAGAGATTTCTACCACTGCGATAAGTATCGCAGAATTGATTGGAAGATTGTAGAATATACGATTCCACAATTAATAGTGCCGATTCTACATGATTTTACTGTAACGCGATTCTGGGTGTACTCATAATTGTCGAGGGTAACCTTAATCGTACAATTTGCAATCAAAATTTTGATTTTAACTATCATACATAACAAAATTGAATCCATGAATTTGAATTCTCTCATGCATGAATCTCACATGTAGGTTATATGAGATATCTCGCCATTAAAAATCACTGTCCCACAATTTAAAAATTATACTAGTGAATATTAACGGCGAGATCTCCCACTTATTTCTCTTATCGGAAATCCATACATGATCGTGTCTAAGTCCATTATATAACAATCGTGTGAAGTTTATAACATATTCCTAATTTACGCACAGATCTGAAGACAATGAGCAAGAGGGTAGAATCAGAACAATATTATGTCACATTTGAGATGTTTGTTGAGGATGTCAAAAGAATGTTTTCGAATGCACGTACCTATAATTCTCCAGAAACCATATATTACAAATGTGCTACAAGGTATGGTACTTCAACCTTCTGTTTATTTTTCTTCCTTCACTTACCCTTCGTATCGCCTGTGCTGTTGCTTACTCCTTATATTCATTTGCAGACTAGAAGCCCACTTTCAAAGCAAAGTGACATCGTTCCTTCAGTCTGGCGCCAAAGTTCAGTAGAGACACCTTAAGAGCCCAGCATACTGTTGTATTTTTAGATAAATTTTTGGATGATTATGTCCCATACAAATCAATCAGTCATGTAAATAGTAGTTCCGACTTGAACTGAAATTTTATTCTGATGCTATTTAGTGTAGCTGCCTATCTGACTTCTTGTGCACACTTCATTGTGTCAGGAGATAATAGTTTATTGTGTTTAAAGAAAGAAAACCTCTAATCAAGATGTTATAGAAAGGTTTTGTACTTCTGCTCAAAATTATGTAGTTTTTGTATTGTTGAGAAGACTTAACTATAGTGGCAGAGGCACAGTTTGACCTGTGTTTCACAGTTTTATTTATACAATGTCGTTTAAAGCATTTTAAGAAGTGTTTGTTTGCAGTGTTTTAAGCGGTTTTAGTACGGACAACATATATTGTGTAAGGCGGCATTGTATGCTTCTCCAAAAGCTTTACGAATCAGACAGGTCAGTAATGTATGTAATTTCCTTTTGTTTCTTTGTTGACTGAAATTATGTAGTTTCTCTTTTTAGGGTTTTTTTTTTTTTTGACAAGAGCAAACTTAACATGCTTCATTAATTAAATAAGTTTCAATACAACGAGGAGCCGAATCGATGTGTTTGTTTTACAGCATTTTAGGATGTGTTTGTTTGCATGTGTTTTAAGCGGTTTTAGTACAGGCAACATATGTTGTGCAAGGCGGCATTGTATGGAGCGTAAGTAATTTCCTTTTGTTTCTTTGTTGACTGAAATTATGTAGTTTCTCTTTTTAGGGTTATGCCTTCTGTTTGTGTAAAAAGATTTTATTGATATAGAAAAATGCCAGATGAAGAGGTAGTTTTATCAGACCTAAGCAAACTATTAGGGATATGATAAAAATGTAAATCTGAACGCAAAATGTGTATTTTATAATAGCTTTGTATAGTATATTATTATCAACTATCTTTGAAAGAATGGATAAAAGTTTCTAGCTCAAGGTTTCTTATTGATTAATACAACAAGCAATATGGATCAGTCAAAGTCTTGTTTATTTCACGGTGCTTTGAGTTTGAGAGTATTTATTTTCAGAGTTTTGTTTTAGAACACTACATTTATTAGTACATTTATTAGTAATAAATGTAGAAAATTGCGAGTTTTTTAATAAAAAAGTATTGAATTTTGTAAATTGAGGTCAAAAGAGTGATAAAACTTATGTGAAAAGAGAAAATCGCGAGTTTTGTTATCGCAATGTTGCATAGTACCAATGACATTTAAATTTAAAGGGTTGACAGAACAAATTTTGTATAAATGTTCTTGCGCAAATTTATCAAAGATACAGATGTAGATGATGCAATCAGAGTGTTCAACTAATCAATTGATCTTAAAACTTTTTTTGTCTTAAAATTTTGTCAAAGTTAAAAATCCAATCATAAAATAACCGGCATCACTGTTAAGTATCTGAAATGATTATGAGAACCACATGGTGAAGCTCAGTAGAGAAAGTAGATAAATCCAACATAAAACATTAATTTGAGTAACGAAATTATTGTCATAATTGAAAATGAACAAAAGCTTGACCATATTACATCACATTGATAAAAATAATTGAAGACAATTTTTATTCAATCCATTAGAAGTTTATGTTCTTGTAGACATAATTTCAATGATTCAATCAAGTGCTGATCTTAAAGAGAGGGTGAAAATTTTCCGGTTGTTTCAATCCCTCTTGAGGAGTTTTGGGCTCACCAAGCAACTTCACCATAGCACTGCCAACAATCACACCATTAGCTCCCCATCCCGCTACCTGTTACAAATTATTTGATTAATCGATTATTTAACTAAATGTATTTAATGTGTAGCTCAAGTGGTTGAGTTATAACACTCGAAGGAGTTTGAAAACTAAGGTCTAAAGTTTAAACTCCGACTACGAACATAACATGCGAATAACTAATATTTGACTACTGTATTAGAAAAATTATTATATGCTTCACTTGCTTAGCTATTGATATCCCAAATCCTAATGCCATAGGCTTAGTTGTTGCCTTAATTTTTATTTTAAAAATTATATATAAATCATTAAAGAGCATAAGTATAAAGATTCACTAACCAAATTTAAGCTGGATTTAAGTTTATTGCAATGTACTGTCATAACATTCAGAGTCGTTGGAATATCAATAGCTATTTTAAAATGAATATTTTAACTCGGCAAAGAGGATTTAAAATATAAATTTAGAATTCGAGCCATTTGTCCCTGTGAGCTTTGCTTAGTTGATAGGCATATTGCATGTAATATGCAGAGACTTGGCTTCAAACCCTGGTACTCCTACTTATTCAACTTAAAAATGTGAAATTCTAACAACTAGATTACTTGACAAAAAAGAAAGAAAGAAGAATTCTAATGACTTCAATTTCCTGATAACCTGATTTATAAAATTTTGGCAGCATTGAATCAAATAATATTAAGAATTAATAGAGATAAACCTCTATGATTTCGTGCAGAAGAGCTTGAACTTTACCGGTGATCGATGCTCTCGGGTTCCGGTGACCCCCAAAGAGCTCGTGTATATATAATCAAGTTAAAAGTAAATGTTTTGACGATTTCAACATATCATGCAGAAAAATAACCAAAGTTAGCATATTTGACAGAAGCTCTTACAAGATAGCAAATCCTTCTGCGCCATCAACAATGGCTTTCATTCGGTTTGCCGGAGTAGTAGGTGTTGTGAGGAGTACCTTCATGATGTCAAAGAATGAAATGTATACCAAATCAAATGATAATGATCAACAATTAATATAATGATATATCCGGTTGAAATCCATAAACAAACTTTCAAAGGTAACAAATTAATGCACTCCTAAAAATAAAATATAAGGAGCCACATGTTAAAATATAACAGCGTTAAAAAAAATTGACGGAAGGAATCAATTAATGGTAACGTTTAAAATATAAGGGACTAACGTGAAACTTTTAAAACATAAGAGACCAAATTGATACCTAAAATAAACATAAGAGACCAAATTATGAATTAAGCCTTTTTTTTTAAAATCCACGTGGCGTCACCGTTAGCCACGTGTCAAAAAATAACGGCGTTTAAAAAAAAATTGACGGAAGGGAGCAATTAATGGTAACGTTCAAAACATAAGGGACTAACGTGAATCTTTTAAAACATAAGGGACCAAATTGATACATAAAATAAACATAAGGGACCAAATTATGAATTAAGCCAAAATAAAAATAAAAAATACTGCAAAAAAAGAAGCTACCAAAGGCTATGAAACACATAGACTCATTGGATTAGACGTGTCCGTGTCGGACACCAAAACTTATAATTAAGTTATATTACGTAATTTTTCCAAATTATTATCGGTGTCAACATGAGCTGTGAATGAATGAAAAATGAAACAAAACTCCCACCACTATTTATACAGGTGTTGGGCCGCACAAATCTTGCGCTGATTGAGTTTATTACTTAAGTAACGGATTTTCGCACCCTGTAGTTCGCTACTTATATAGCGGATGAACGGTGGTCAAATTTTTGTGGTCTTTGGTGACGGTCAATGGTCAAGGAAGATGGTGGTTGTGTTTGATTGGCCATTAGTGAGGCTGTTACTTTGTCCAACTAATCAAGTCTACCAAATTTTTTCCATTTAGTGTTCTTTTAGCTTAGTGTTTGTTGTAGTTTTATTATTTTAGGCGTAAATGGCATCAATGTACGTCGTCGATTAATCATAGTGATCTTACGATGTTCTTTGATGACGGCTATTGAGATCATTATAGTAATCGACAATGGATTTTTTGAGACTTATTAGGATCATTATGATTAATCGAAATAGATCCTCCCAATTTTATTTTCTCCCCAAGAGAAAGAGGTAGAGGTGGTTATGGCGGATTCATCTACCTGTGGGTGGGGAGGGTGCCAAAAGTGGTTTTTAACCCCTCAAGACCGATCATTATGATTAATCGATTATTATTTGTATTTATTTCAAAAGTAATTTTCATTAATTTATCTTATAATATTCATTGTTGAATGTAATTAATTGTAATGTCATACTATTCTTGTATGTTATAATATTATGGTTGTTGTTTTTCTGTCAAATAGTCGTCCGATTCCTAAATAGTGGATGACAAAAACGTCAAATTTCAGACAAGATTTCCGTGGGGAGTGGGACCTAAACCGGTCCAAAATTTAGTCATCCGTTACTTAAGTAGCGGATAAAACTATTTTGATAAAATTGTAGGGCACGCGAGAAAATGAGTAAGGTAGCCAAATAAAATCTCATTATTTAATAACATTCCATCTTGTTATGTTTTAGTCAAAGATTTAGTCAAATTATAATTTCGATATAATTATGTTGTTTGACTAAAATGAATAATAAAATATAGCATTAAATAGTAATCTCTTATCTTCTATCCAACAAAGTTTGATAGTGTTCAAGTACAAAAATGCCCTTTCAAGTTCCAAAATTTTGAAAAAAGTCCACGTGGAATTGTTTGTGAAAAGGGGAAGCTTTGCATAGTATCCAAGTAGAAGCTTTGCAGCATAGTGTTTGGTTTCTTCTATACTAACTCCATCATATCAAATCAACCTTTTTCTTCCCATCTTTCACGGTTTCCAATATCACATAAAGTTCTTTCTTCCCACATTTTGCTTCTAAAGTATAGTACTTTCTACACTGTCACAAAGTACCATATTTCAACAAAGATAGGAAGATAGTTTGCTCTCTCTTCATCTTCATCTAGCCCTCTTTCGGATTCTCTTAACCAGGTTTTTTTTTTTTTGTTTTCCATTTTTTTCTGTAGTACAAGACAATATATGATGTTATTTTTTAAGCCTGATTTCGTAGTTTTTTGTAATCTTTCTTGAAGGCTTGCATGTTTAACTTCAACTTGATTCAGTTTTGTGAAATGCTAAAGAATCTATTTGTGAATGTTTCACGATTTTGTGGTTTTTTGTAATATTCCTTTGCAGTTTTCTTAAGAATTTATTTGCTTTCAAGTTAAGGATATATTAAGTTAGTGTTTTGTTTTTGGTTTAGTCTTTGCTTCAGATTTTAGGTTCTATTTTTTGTTAAGTTTTTGCTTCAAACTTTGTTATTAAAATAAGTGGGGTTCATTTTTTAATCATCTCTTTTCATTTCACAGCAGTCCTTATCTGCTTGCGGTGAAAATGAGTTCGACATTACCTCCAACATTACACCTGCTAAGCGTCAATCTGTGGAAAATGTCATTCCAAATGTTGCATCTCCTGCCTTTGATGGTACTCAGCTTTCATCCACAAAGTTGGGAAATCATATCAAACTTGAATGATCTATAAGGCAACAATGAAGTTGAGTCATGCATTTTGAATGGACACAATCTTAGGACCACAAATGTGATTAATTCTGCCTTTTGCTGTCATCACAAAATTCACAAACCAATGTTCTTTCTTTTGCTACAACATGATATTCAACTTCTTTATGTATATATTTTTGTATTATTGGCCAAATTTTGAGCTTACTTTGACTCCATACTGGGAATGTACCAGTACCATAACTATGTCCGTGCCTATAATAGTGATATTCTAATGTTGTGTGCTTTTGGAAATTGATCATTTATGTTGTTCTATAAGCTAAATATGATCGTTCCACTTTTACATTTCTCTCAAAAATGACTTTTCATTTACTATCTACAATTTTTACAATCTAATATATGTAAATATTATTTTATTTAGATTTTAGTTTTTGATAATATCAATCTATCTTTTTTTTCCTAAGTTACTACTACTCCTATACTAGGTATTAAACCCGTGCGTTGCACGGGCTTGATTAAATTTTTTATTTTATAATTTAGTTATTGAAGAAAATAATATGATATTCAATTTTTTAAAATTTAAAATGTTCATTGATAGATAATAATTTTTTTAAAAAACTTGAAGTATAGTTTAAAGTTGTGATTGATCCTACTTTTTTAAGACGTTAAAGTTGTTTGGTATTTTTAATTGTTTAAATTTTTTTAAATAATAATTTAATTTGAGAGGTGTATTATATTATTTATTGGTTTTAAGAAAAAGACTTATAAAATATTTTGACATGTTATTTCACAAAGTATAAAAAAAATAGAGAGATATATAACAAAATGTTTCTGACATAGATAATGTGTCGTTCACTTACATATAAAAATAAAAATAGTGGAATCTAAATAGAAGTTATTAAAATTTTATTGTAACTTGAGTCAATGAAATTATTTCATTTAAAAATATTAATGATAATAAATAATACACTTCAAACTACTCCTATTTTCATATGTAAAATTCAAACACGATTTTTAGTAAAAAAATTAATAAATATTCATCTTAGGGTACGTTTGTTTTAACCTTTTTAAAAATAGATTTTTATAGTGCATAATTTTGTGTTAAATTTTTTTTAACAAAGAATATATTTATAAAAACTTCAAATGAAAAATGGGTTTAAGTCGCTTATCTTAAAATATCATTTTAAGTATTTCATCCTTTTGTTAGAAAAATTTTTGGATCATAAAATCTCTAAAAAAAAACTATTTCAAATAGCTTTTTGTGAAAGTCATTTTTTTAGAGATAAATCTTTTAAAAAAATTGTGTTTTTTATTATGTTAAAATCTCTAACATGAATATTTAAGTTATTGTATGTCAAAATCACTCTTTTAATTAATAAAAAGAAGAGTTTGAAATAATATTTAGTAATTTTAATGAAGTTATCATAAAAATTATTTTTAAAAATACAAAGAAAAAATATTTTTTTGAATGTAAAATAAACGCACCCTTAAATCCTTTTTTTCAATTAAAGTTTAATTTGATAACTTATATTTCCATTATTTAATCTTCGGTGCACATTATTTTGAGTGTGTTTAGTGCTAAATTGAAAACAATTTTTTTATTACAATAAAATCTGGTATAGCATGTGAAATATATTTGAAGCGCAACAAAAACTTTCATAGGAACCGATTTGCTATACTATTATTTTTAGGTAAATAATAAACTACACCGTCATGTCATAAACAATACATCGAAAAATTATGGTATTATTATTATGAAAAGCACTTTCGTACCACTGAAAATTATTAAAAATATGTCACCATTTTCTTGCATGCCACTGAATATGTAATTAATATGCCACCATTTTCTTGTTAGCAATTAAAAATATATGGCTAATAATATTCGCCCAATTTATACAATAGATCAGTAACTTGAGTTCCGATCAATCATATCATGGTAACCAATGAAAAGTCAAGACATAAGACATGCAAGAAAGAAGGGAAAAAACTACCATACAAGATTGAAAAAGTATTACTCAAGAGTTGTTTGGAAGAAAGTGAGAAAGATCCAAAATCCAAATGTATATTATCTATATGTAGTAGCTATAAATAAAATCCAAATGTTTGAACGCACAGGTATTTTTTTTTAGAATGCACTTATATAATTTTTGGTATAATATTTTTTCATTGGTTAAAAATTCTAAATATCTTTTATCTCTATGAAATAGAAGAATTTTTTAAAGTTAACCTGACAATATATATCATATTTTAACTACGTAGATTTGACTTTAATAAAAAAAAGTTTAACAACCTATATAATTAATTCAAAAATGAAATATTTAATCCCTTTATTTTACATCTTTCAAGACTTTTTTTTATGTCATGTCTTATTCATAACAATAGCAGCCTTATCAACTTAAATTAAATGTTGTAGTTATGAATAGAATGTGTAAAATCAGCAAAATTTAATAAGAACTATTAAAGGTGCGTAAACAAAAGTTATGTAACTTGAATGGAATAGGAATATTGTGTTGCACGGGTTTGATTGGAATTTTTTTTATAAATAATACTCTTTTTTTTTGCCAGATTTAATAATATTTCATTGAAAGTGACAATTTTAGTCACCACAAAAAAAAAACAATTTTAGCGGATGTATTAATTATTTTTCGAGTTAAAAATATGACCATAACATATATTTAAATTTTCATTTTTACCAAAATAGCTAAATTTTATACAAAATAGCTAACTATAGTTTTTTGGTATAATAATTTATTATTGGTTGAAAATTCTAAATATTTTTTAACACTAACCTATAGGACAATATATATCATACTTAAAAAAAAAAAAATACTTAAACTTTAAATATATAAAAACAGCTTTTGAAAAAAATATTGTGGCTTTCAACTCTATATAGAAATTAATAGAAGTGCATTTGAAAAATTATTTATGATAAAAAAAATTAGCATTTTGTTTTCCCGAGTTTGGTTCATATCCTGTCACATTATTAAAAAATTATTTCACATTTTTCTTTTGTCCATTAGGATTAAAAACAAAATAGAAAACTTTTTACGGATAAAAACATATGATTTTGTTTTATAGGGACAAAATTCATTGATTTTAATAAGAATGAGAAACATATTTAACCCAAATTTTTTCTATTGTGTAAAATATATTTTTCTATTGTTTAATCTTCAAAATATATATTTTTCGGTGTTAACACAATAAATCTTTTTAGATTTTTTAGTGTTTACATGTTAAATTCTTTAGGTTCCAAGCAAATTATTATCACAAATGTATATAATTTGGATTATGTTCTTCATTCTTCTCTATATTTTTTAGAGGTACTATTCCCTATATCTCTATAATATATATATATATATACTCTATGTAAAGCAAACTATTTTTTGCTTATGTGTCTACTTACCAAAGCTCCTCACATTTTTCTCTTTTCTAAGCAAAAGTTGGTGCTTGCATGTCATCTCTCATTTTATTGGGATGATGTGTCATCTTTTAATAAGTTAGGCCAAACATGTCATCATATGTTATGGAATGTTAAGGGACAAATTAAAACATTTGATTAGGAATTTTTATTTATGGAAAAATGACACACACCTATCTTTACATTTATAAACTCAAATAGTATTTTATGTAAAATATAATCTTTTAAGTTATTTTTTTTCTTCTTATTTTAACACAAATATTATAAAAGAGAGGTTAAACCAAATTCTCGAAAGAGAGATTATCATAATCTAAAATAACAAAAGACCAAACCTATTTCTAGTTAGATCTTCACTATTTACTATGGCTGTAGGAGTAGAACTCCACTAATTAGTGAAATCATTCAAAGACAAATGTCAAGATTATCCACGCAATGGTTGTCTACCCTGATGACATTTCTTTAAAAATAATTTTCCAAATTCAATTTAGAATATTTGAACGAAAATAGATTGATCTTTTACTTCTTAATGTTTTATATAATATATTATTATCATTATATAGTTATCATTATATATGTAAGTATTTTATTTGTAGACTTTTAAATATAAGAATAAATCTTTTTTAATATATTGCAGTTTTCATTTTTTTAATATACATAAAATACTAATGAAAAAAACTTTAATACACCTTGCCTTTTTCTTTTACTAAAAGTGAATTCTAATTGGGAGTCTTGCACTATACATTAAGAGAGTCTTGCACTCAAAATGATATCACACATTTTTTAGTATAAGTAGTCAAGAAATTATAATTATAATTCATGTCACATATTTTCTTGTATAACTATAAGAATGATTATCATAAAAGAGACTAATGATCAAATAAATATTTTTTTAGTACATGACTTTTAAAATTATTTAAGTGCTAATTGAAGTAATAAAGTGAATGGTAATTTTATTTTTGTAGAAATAATATTACTATTAATTGGGAGTTACAAATATTAATAGGACTTTTAGATTTAAGAACATCATTAGTTAGAACATAGATAGATAGATTGATCGATAAATGTATATATAGAAGATAAAAAAAACATTTTTTTATCATCATGATATACGACCCAAAAATAGCATTAGTCAAAATGAAATTATTACAACATATATTTATGGTGCCAATTTTCTCATTCATCATATATAATATATTTATATTGGAAAAATGACGATTAAATAGTATAAGAAATAAGAAACATTCAAAAATCAAAATAAGAAACAAATAAGAAACATTCAAAAAAACTTGTACCACCGTAATATTTGGAAAATGAATCAAAGGTTCCATATAGTACTACTACTATTACTTTTGATAGAAAAATCACAAAATACATCAAATTCAATGAAAATTGAATAGACCAATAGCAAACACACATGATAAAATAAAAATATTCAAGAAGGCATGGCATTGTGACACAATAGGACTTTCCGATGTTGATCGAGATAATTGATGAATTTGTGATATGCAAACACATGCACAAAATAAGTGGGTAAGAGATTTGAGAACTAAAGAGAGAAATTTTATTTCTTAAAATTCAAAGCGTGGTTACAACTGAAACAAAGATCCCTATATATAGGAAAAATGGATCACTATTTGATCTGGTAAAAAGGCAACCTTAACTTAAAGATGCCGGTTAACACAAAGCGACAAAATAAACAAAAGATGGTGGGATGATGCCGGGTACACTTTATGGGCCCCATCGACACATCTGTCTCCACTAAAACACAAACAACTTTAAAAAGTAAAATTACAATACTTATTATTTTGCCAGCTTTAATAAAGCTGATAATGACTAATTTGTCTTCTTTTGCCGACACCAATAATTCAGCTGAAAAAATCAATGACTACTGATCTTTGCCTTTCCTTGTTATGGAATGAATCATTGCATCCCAGAAATCTTCTTGAGTAGGTTCTTCATCTGGCTGAGACTCGCCAGCTAGGCCAAGAGATCCTTGGGAAGATGTAGACATATTATCTCCCTTTGTCATTGTTGACGGAAAAGTATTGAAGAATTGATTTTTCATATGATCTAGGATTCTGACCATAATCTCTTCTTCTGACTCTTTGGGATATTTCCTCTGAAAGTAATCTTTTAGATCAGCCATAGAATATTGATGATCTTGATTTTTCTTTCCTGAAGCTTTGTCTTCATTAATAATAATTTTTATCTTGGATAATATGGCCTGAATATCTTCAGGACTCATCTTAGTCCACCATTTATAGAAGAAATTTCTCTCTAAAATGGGAATGTTGAATTTATCCTTGGATACGGTTATTGTCCACCTCCATATCCATGGGATTTGAAACTTAATAAAGAAAAAACAGGGACATTGTCCTGTAATAAGTCTTTTAGAAGCTACCTTTGATATTAAAGGGCTATTATCACACCATGGAGTATATAAATCCATGATTTCCTTAGGTAGAATTTCTAAGGAGGGACCAAATTTGATCCACCATTCAAAGAACCAATTTGGTATAGGTTTTTCTACTATCTCAGGATTTACTGAAAAGAACCAAGAATGTTTGTTCTTTGGATTTTGATAATAGAAAGCCTAAGTAAAAGCTTGGATATAATCCCAATAATTGAAATAAATATATTTATTTTCAGCAATCTTTATTGCTTTCTCTCCATTTGGATTCAATCCCCATTCTCTGGGCAATAAAATCTTATTAATGTGGCATTTGCTGAAGTTTATAAAACTTTCTGGATTATTATTTTGGAAATAATGGGTAATAGTTACTGATTCAGTAACTGTCAACAATATTTCCAAATTCGGCCTTGATTTGCCATAAAGTCCAGCATATCCTCTGGACTCTAGATATCTTGTCTTAATAGACCACCCATCATTATGGGTTAATGACAAATCTTCATCTTCAATATACATTATTTTTTCTGTAACAGGGTTCTCGAAATATTCGAATGCCTGTTCCTGAGATTCATTGATCGTCATGTCCTTGTAAGATATCATCTTACTTGAGGATGAAGATGAAGAAGATTTTTCTTCTTTCTTGGGTGGAGCAGGCAATTGCCTGAGCCTTCCCACAGTAGTCCAATCCCCTATTAGAGGAATGTTAGACTCTTGATGAGGCAACATATTGTTGCTCCCTCTTCCTCTACCACGGCTAGAGCCGCGGCCTCTTCCCCTATAAGGGGTTGTCATTACCCTGCAAAAATTCACGGGTCAAGTAATCAGCAAGAGAATTATTTTCTCCTTTAATATATTGAATATCAAATTCAAAAGCAGATAATTGAGCCTGCCAACTAGCAAAAATATGTTTTGCCACAAGATTTTTAACATCTTTTTCAATTATTGATTTAGCAGAGCTACAATCAATTCTTAACAGAAATTTCTGATTTAACAAATCACTCTGAAATTTAGATATACATTTTATGATAGAAAGCATTTCTTTCTTGATAGTCGAATATTTCGACTGAGTCTGGTTCCATTTACCAGAGGTGAATCTCACCAAGACTTCTTTATTAGTTTCAGGAATAACTTGCTTAAGTATTCCTCCATATCCAATATTGGACGCGTCAGTTTCCACAATTTTGAAAAACTTAGGATTAGCCAGAGATAAACATGGAAGGCATTTGACCTTGGTTTTTACTTTCTGTACTGCTTTAGTATGAGCATCTGTCCAGGGTCCAGGATTATTCTTAAGCCTGTTATAAAGGATGGCAGTATCACTGGACAAATTTTTATAATAATCTGAAATATAGTTCAGACTACCTAAGAATCTCTGTAACTGAGTTTTGTCTAATATGACATCTGGAAATTTTGAAGCAAATTCAATGCTTCTTTCAATGGGAATAATAGTCCCTTGGTCAATCATATGACCTAAAAATCTGACCTTAGTTTGAAAAATTTTCATTTTAGTAGCAGATAGGACTAAACCATTATGTTTTATAATATTTTTGAATATTTTCAAATGTTTCATATGTTGATCAATAGTTTTAGAAAATACTAAAACATCATCAATATAAACAATTATAAATTCAGAATATGGGTTAAAAATATCATTCATAATTTTCTGAAATTCTGAAGGGGCATTTTTCAAACCAAAAGGAAGGACATTCCATTCAAATTGCCCAAAGGGTACAGTAAAAGCTGTTTTGTACCTATCATTTTCAGAGATCTGGATTTGCCAGTATCCTGATTTCATATCAAATTTTGAAAATATTAAAGAATCATTTAATCTATCTAACAAATCTTTTTTATTAGGAATTGGATATCTAATCCATTTCAAAACTTTGTTGAGAGGTTTATAATTAATAACCAATCTGGGAACACCTCTTTCAATCTCAGCTGCCTTATTAACATAAAAGGCGGTACAACTCCAAGGAGACTTAGAGTGTCTAATAAGACCTTTGTCTAATAAGGTTTGTATTTCCTTTTTGCACAAAGATAAATAATCATTGTTCATCTGAGCTGGTCTAGCTCTAGTAGGAATTTGGTTTTCATTAAAGTCCTCTATATAAGGTAGGGAGACTACATGTTTCTTCCTATTCCAGAAAGCATTTGGGAGATCACTACAGATTTCTGTAGTAAATTCTTGTTCCAAAGACTTAATTTTTCCTTTAATCTCATAGCTATCAAGCTGTTCACTTATATTAAGTGAACTAATTTCTTCCTTCAAAAAACATAATTGTTTTTCCTTTTTCAGAAGAATATCTTTAACCTCATTCAGCATCCTGGTTTGAGGATCTGTTATAAACTCAAAAACAATCTTTTGATCCTTTATGAAAGTAGTAATCCCTTTCTGATCAATATTAGTGATAGGCATGATATTATGTAAAAAGGGAGTACCTAGAATGATCCTATGAGTCAGATTCTTGACAAGGATAAAATGGGTAGGTAAACAAATATTTTTGTTACAAATATAAGCATTAGACAGCTTATAATTAACTTGGAGTTTATCACCTCCTGCCTGTGTAAGGGATTGAGTGGTCTTAACAAAATATTTGGTTGGAATTATCCCTTCTTGGATGCAGTTAAGATCTGCACCACTATCAACAAGAGCAACTTCGTCCTTAAGAACAAAACTTTTGTTAATAATAAGAGTTATTTTCACAAACCACTTTTGTGATGTAACTCTTTCCAGAAGATTAAGATAGCTATTACTAGATGATGGCTTATCATTACCAGAAACAATGTTCTCTATCTTGTCAGGATTTTCTAATATGCTAATCCTTCTAGCCAAAACCTCATTGTTTTTCTTGATATAAGAAATCTCAGATTTCAAAAGATTTATCTCTCTTTTTAAATCATTAATAGACACAGGGGTTTCTCTTTCATTAGACTGACGAAATCTGGATAAGACTTCGCTAAGCTGGTAGGGGGCCTCCTTAATTAAAGGAGTTTTCTGCCTCGAACTATCCCTTATTAAGGTCTCAATCATCTTCCTTCTCAGATTATCATCTGGGATAGATTCTAAAGCTTTTAAAGCTTCATCCTGCTCACTGGTTAAAACATTTAAACCATTCATTTCTACAATGGACTTCCAATAGCTTAGTTCATTGCATTGACAGTCCTTATTACTGTCATCACTTTCCGAAATATCTGGAGAGGAACTAGAAGAGGAGCTATAGCTAATATCATCATCAGAGGTTTCTATTTATGATTCAGAATTTATGAGAAGAACCTTTTCTAATTGGTTTCTAAGTTCTTCATTTTCTATACTATTCAGGGCTCTTTTAGTCCTACACTGGTTGGCATAATGTCCAACCTTTCCACATTTGTGGCATGTTATGTCAAGCTTTTTAGCCTTCCTTTTCCTACTTGGGTTAGGAGTATAATCCTTATTTTTTGGCTTAGGATAACTTCTCCTATGTTTTTTCTTGTAAGGATACTTATAAGTTTCTGGGGGGTACTTCTTCTTCCCTTTATAAGTCCTAGACTTCTTATCTACCTTACTCTTTCTCCTAATTTCAGGGGGTTTTTCTAGATCAAAAGCGAATTGTTCACAAAACTCACCTATCTGGTGTTTTTCAGTCAGCTTTTGTTTTTTAAGCTGGTTTTTAAGCTTTATGTCATTACATAGAGCTAGCCCTTCATTAATACAGGTGCTAATAATCTGGCCATAGGTCAACTCGGAATAATTAATATTTATTCCATCATTATTGCTTCTAAGAGTCTGTCTTATCCTTTCAGCAAAAAGGTGGGGTAAACCATCAACAAATTTTGATTTCCAGTGCACGGAATTGGGATTTTTTAATTGGAAAACCCTAGATAAAAAGGTATCTTTATACCACCTAAAATGGGTTAAAGATGGGCATCTAAGGTTTTGCAATAATGTTTGCAGTTTTTCTGCAATAGGGATATTTGTTCCTACAAAATGTTGCAGAATAGAGAGGCATAGGGTATAAACTGCATCTTCCTCCTCCGTAGTGGCGACAACAACATTGTTGCTCGTCCCCTCAACCTTTATTAGTTTCTTATGAGAAAGAATTTCTCTCTTCTGAATATCAGTGAGATAATGATCCCACCAACCTCTTAATTGGCCAACAAATCCAGTTGTTATAAACGACGCTATGGTACTATCAGAATTGCTCTGCTGTTTACAAACAGACGAATACATAATTATTCTGTGTATTGTATCAATGATTTGCTTATCATTTAAGCCATCAATATTCCATTCATAAATGGCTTTTCCAGAGTAAGAATTCTGGAATGGTTCAGATTCTTCAAAGAGCAAATCTTGGGGTGAAGGCCTCTTGTAGTAATATTTTTCTACAGGCTTTGGAGCATAAATAGGATTTATTTGTGCTTCTTGATCATTTACATTATGGTTAGCAAACATTTCTGCTAATTGATCAATATCCTCTATATCAGAGGTGTCAGAAATATTATTCTGAGATAAAACATTTAAGCGAAATTGCTTAAGCTTTTCTTCCAAAACGTGGATGAATTCATCATTATTGGATTTTAATTTAAATCCTTCCACAGCTATAGGTGGTTGAATGATAGGGACATCTTTGTTGATAATAATCTCTGAAGATTCTCCATCAACTCTTTTTTCTTTCAACTGGCTAAGAATCAAATCTTGTTTAGCCATTTGTTTTTCTAAAAGTCCTTTTAGGTCAGCAATATCTTTCTCTAAAGACATGAATTGGTCACCTAGACAATTAAGAAAGGTATTTGTATAGTTTTGAGATTTGATTATCGAATTCAATTCTCTGAGAGTGATATGATCACTTTCAACCTTCTGACTTTGAAGGTTCAAGTAAGCTGTAGCTTCAACATTCTTTCCCAAACTTATAGTTTGTTCTGGGGGGAAAGGAGAAGTTATAATTTCTCCATTATGAGTACTCCAACTCTTATTTTGTAAGACCATAATTTCGGCCTTAACTCTTAAGTGAAAATATTTCACAAACCATTTTACAAAGGGAACATAGCTCTGTATTTCAGATAAATATTCATAATATTTATCCTTAAATTCTTTTAGTTCAAAATTTTTGAACTTTTTGAAATACCATTCTCTAAAGGCTTGGTATCTTTCTTGGTTAAACTCATCATTGATGAGCTGCCTCCAACTACTTCCTGGGGAAAGATCCATCATAAATGAAAACTCATCTCAGATTGGGTAGGAGATTCCCTACTCTGAGAAGTATTCTTCTGGTATATTCCCTGAGGAATTTTATTATCACTTATTCGAATATTTTCGACGGATTCAATATCTTCTCTAATTTGAGAAGTAGAGGCTCTGGAGAGCTCTAAAGGAGCAGTATGAAACTCACTCATAGAGTACCTAGATGACATAGTTCTAGGCATAGATGATATAGATCTGGGAATTTTAATACTCCTTTGAGGAGTAAATCTGATCTCAATATCTCCCTCAGTTGTCTGAGTTATTTGATCTGTATCCGTATTTATTATAGGATCAGGATCAACTTCTTGGGGTAAAGTCCAGGTTTCAGGAAAGTCTATTTCATTCCACTTTATCAACCTATTAGTTGCAATGTTGGAAGTCAATAAATTAGTCTGAACTAAGGTTGTAGTTCCGGGAAACGATATTTGTTTCGCTTTAGGATTAAGGGTATTCAACACTCTATAATAAACCCTATAGCATATTGCTATAATTTCACTGCCAGTCTTATAATTATAACCACTGGTATGAATGGTCAACTGCATAGCATCACTCAGATGCTTGTCTGTTAAAGATAAACTCAAATTTGGTGAAACATCAAAATAGACTGGTCCATGACACAGACTTGTTTCAATTAAAGCAGCTAGGGATGGTTTAAAATCTTTGCACCTACCATCTCTAACATAAGCCATAATGCTTGAATTTAATCCTAACATAGTTAAAGGTTTGAAAGCTATTTGAATTAATCCAATATGAATAAAATTGTATCCTTTAAAAGGAAGTAAATCTTCTTTACTTAGTAATCTTATGGTCTTAGTATTACCAGTAACCTGTATAGTTCGTTCAACCGTTTTAACAGCATAACGAGATAATATATCAAAAGTTCCAAATTTATAAATTTGAGAACTAAAGAGAGAAATTTTATTTCTTAAAATTCAAAGCGTGGTTACAACTGAAACAAAGATCCCTATATATAGGAAAAATGGATCACTATTTGATCCGGTAAAAAGGCAACCTTAACTTAAAGATGCCGGTTAACACAAAGCGACAAAATAAACAAAAGATGGTGGGATGATGCCGGGTACACTTTATGGGCCCCATCGACACATCTGTCTCCACTAAAACACAAACAACTTTAAAAAGTAAAATTACAATACTTATTATTTTGCCAGCTTTAATAAAGCTGATAATGACTAATTTGTCTTCTTTTGCCGACACCAATAATTCAGCTGAAAAAATCAATGACTACTGATCTTTGCCTTTCCTTGTTATGGAATGAATCATTGCATCACAGAAATCTTCTTGAGTAGGTTCTTCATCTGGCTGAGACTCGCCAGCTAGGCCAAGAGATCCTTGGGAAGATGTAGACATATTATCTCCCTTTGTCATTGTTGACGGAAAAGTATTGAAGAATTGATTTTTCATATGATCTAGGATTCTGACCATAATCTCTTCTTCTGACTCTTTGGGATATTTCCTCTGAAAGTAATCTTTTAGATCAGCCATAGAATATTGATGATCTTGATTTTTCTTTCCTGAAGCTTTGTCTTCATTAATAATAATTTTTATCTTGGATAATATGGCCTGAATATCTTCAGGACTCATCTTAGTCCACCATTTATAGAAGAAATTTCTCTCTAAAATGGGAATGTTGAATTTATCCTTGGATACGGTTATTGTCCACCTCCATATCCATGGGATTTGAAACTTAATAAAGAAAAAACAGGGACATTGTCCTGTAATAAGTCTTTTAGAAG